>CM043881.1:32761293-33042695 GCA_024034495.1 Camelina laxa
TATTAGAAAGAAGACAAACAATACAGCTGTTATAGAGGTTTTGCTCTGCAAAAACGCTCCAAACCCAATAACAACTGGTCCAAGTCCAAATGTGAAATTGAAGCCCAATGTGATCCTACCGTTGGTGCCAAATCAACACAAAAGCAAAGTTACACACAAGGTGTGTGAGTCCTCGGCAAAAGGCACCTGCCCAAGTTGCTTCCTTAACAACAAATTTGGAGTCTTTGGATCTAGTGCCATTATGTACAATTGTAAACGTTGAGTTGATAAGATTGAATAAAGTTCTTTTTCTCCAAATTTTAACCTAACCTTTTACAAAGATTTCATGGTAATACAACTGTTGTCTTCTGCTTTTATGATTTCCCAACCTGTTTCAGCTCATGCAGTCATGATTTCTCAGTCGGCAGGGGAAACAATGACTCAACCTGTTCTATTTCTGTTAATCCATCTGTTTCTTCATTGATTCTTTAACCCACTTTTTCATCTCCATTGATTCCTCAACCCATCCGTTGAACTGGGTTCCTACAGCTGCAACCTTTTCTTCTCCTACAGTGACTATTTTGCAGTGTGTAACTGAAACAACCCGACCCATTTTTTAATAATAATATAATTAAATATTATATAATATTTAATTACAACCCAAACAGTAAACCAACAACAAATCAATATGCACAGCGGAAACATACCAACAATACATAACCAACATACCATCAACACAATAACATTCCTAATCATTCTATCCAACAACCTAACATAACTCTATCCAAGGTTCTAACATAAACAATATAACCAACAACACACAAACGAGACCCTAGATCATCCTCCTCCTCATCGCCATGATTTCACGTCTCATACCTTCACATCACAAACAACAATTGAGATGCGTAAGTATTAACACAAATACATAGTGAGGCAATTTTCTCATCTACTAGGCTATACACACAAGCAACTGACATTTTTTGTTAAGGCAACACATAAAAAACAAACAACACATCAAACCAGGAAAACAAGTCTCAGATAAGACTTGCATCGACCAACGCTAGGTTGGCATCGATCGATGCAGATAAAACACGGTATCAACCGATGCTACCTTCGCAGACGCGAACTGCACAAATCCGAACGACCCAACTCCGTTTCAAATCGCCTCCAATCCGTCCCAAACACCTCAGGAACACATGAAAACACGAAACCAACCAACCCAAGCAAACAGAGCACCACAAACAAGAAAGAACAACAAAAACAAGAGAGATTTCAGGCTTAGATCAGCCATGTTCAAGCACTCACTTCTTATGCAAGAAGATTTGATTGAGAAATGGTGGATACAACACCTCAAGAAGCTTCTCCTTCGTTCCCAGCAACAACTCTCTCTTCCATAGCCCCAGATCTCACCAAAACCACCAAGAACAAGCCAAAAACTCTCAAGAACAATCACAAACTCTTTCTCTCCTTTTTTCTCTCTCTTTTTCTCACACAACAGCAACCAAATCCTCCAAACCCTCGACTTGGGACGCTCCCTCTCTTATATACCCAGTTTAAGCAACCCAAATAAACCAAACCAAACCAAAATCGCAAATTAAAACAATCTGGTCGAACCAGAAAAGCTGGTGTCGATCGATGCACCACTGTTGTCGATCGATGCACCCTCCAAAAGTACAATTTTTTGTTCACGGATGTTATAATTCTTCCCCACAAATATGGATCTGTCCTCGAATACTGCAACATTTTCCCTTCACTAAGGACTTCAGTGCAATCGTCACTATGGCCCGTACATTCTCCGCCCGGACTGAACACCATCAGCAAAGGTTTTTTGTGCAACTATTGCAACAGCCCGCACATCTACCTGACCAAACGGCTCACATAACCCTGACCCCACTAGTCAGCACAATACAGGAACACGAGATCAAAGCCGACCTCCGAGGCCTACATCCAGTCACTATGCTCATAACCACGTTTTATACATTGTTTGCTCTCTCACTCATACATTCTCAGGTCGCAACCTTTGAACTGCACCGCCTGCACTCTTAGACCTTCGTCCTCGAGCCATACCATCTCACTCACGAATCGTCACCCACGAGATCTCGGTACCAGGGGAACTAATCATCCCCAGGAGAACTAATCATCTCCTCTGACGTTCTCAGGGTTGCAACCCTTCAAGCCCGCAGTGCATCAGGGGAACTAATCATCTCCTCTGGAGAACTAATCATCTCCCCAGGAGAACTAATCATCTCCTCATGAGCAAACAAGTCCTAATGTCTATAAGCATCTCCCGACCAAAACTACCTCCTTTGGTTCGCGTAAAACATCGCAATGTCTTACCAACCACCATATTCCCCCACCGGAATATCATCATCACCATGACCACTCTTCAGGCCAATTCTAAAACATCTCAACCATTTGGGTGTCTTCACACGCCCTTCCCAACAATAGATAAGTTCTAACTATTCATAGAACTTCCTGTTTGCAACCTAAGTTCTAACTATTGATAAAACTTCCTGTTTGCAAACACACTTCCCAAAAATAGGCAAGCTTTAACTATTCATAAAACTTCCTATTTTAGAACCCGCATATCCTCTTGGCACTGTGGCATCCCAATCAAAATCCTTGAGAACTGATAATCTCATCTTTGACCACTCTTAAGATCATCCATTAAACATTTTGGTTGACGAATGGTGTTTCGACATCCCAAAAGGATTGAAACCATCTGTACATAATCCAAGATAAACATTGCGAGGTTCTGCTGCAAATGAGGGTTGCAATTGCTGAAAATTCTTCCACTCAGCCGCATCTGAAGGATGACACATTAATCCCTCCTCAGAGCTGTGCTCAGCGTGCCATCTCATAAAAGTTGCAGTCTTCTCAGATTGGTACATTCTCTTCAGCCTTTCCGCAATCGGTAAATACCACATCTTACTGAACGGTATTCTTGTTCTTCCTTCACTAGCCTTATACCTTGGTTTGCCGCAGAACTTGCAATGCTCCAACTTCTCATCATCTTTCCAAAAGAGCATACAGTTATCTATACATACATCATATGTACGACATGGTAATCCTAGCTTTCGCATCAAAGTCTCCGTCTCATAGTATGAACCGGTTGCCTGATTACCCTCTGGTAAATACTCCGTAAACAGTCCTGTCCATGAATCCATACAATTTTCAGACAAATTGTAGTCGACCTTATTGTTCATGAACCGAGCTGCCAACGATAACTGCGACTGCCCTTCCCGACATCCATCATACAGTGGCGTGTTTGCAGCAGCTAGCATATCATAAAACCGTTTTGCTTCTTGGGTGGGTTGTTCATGAACATGATCATTTTCACTTTCATGTTCATGATACTCATTATATGGTACAGAACCATGAAATGCATCATTCACCATCCCAACATATATATTCTCCCCATCAAATCCTATTGGTTCACTAGCACTAGCATAATCTGTATTATTAGCATAATGACTACTAGTTCCCTCCCCAACAACATCATAATCTTCACCATGTTCATACCATACATAATAGTTAGGCATAAACCCCCTACTTAGCAAATGATTCGAAACAGAGGCAGCTTTCAAATATTTCGAATTGTGACATACTACACAAGGGCCGTAAAACCTACCTCTACTATTTTGTGCATGGCTACAGGCAAAATCGATGAACTCTTCCACACCCACCGAATAATCCGATGAGATATGATTAGTGAACGGATCGATCTGATTGTACATCCATGCTCTTGAAGGATTGTTCCACATTATTATTTTTTTATTTTTTTCTCTCTTTTTTTTTTTTTTTCTTCCTCTCGATTTTTTTTTTTTTCTTTCTCACAATTTTTTTTTTCTTTCTCCCGTTTTTTTCTCTTTAGAGTTGATGTAAATGAAAGAAGAAGTGGTGGCATATATATAAGAGAAATTTTGCCACTGTTTTGCGACTATTATAGAAAGAGTCACCAAATTTCAGTTCACCTAACACACTTTAAGCACGTTTTTTGCCGACATGGTGCGACTCTTTTGCGACTGTTTTCATTGTAGTCGCAAAAGTTGAGTACAATATCTTCCACATTCTCAACGTTTTTTGCCGACATACAGCGACGACTTTGCTACTAAATGATACTCGAAAAAGTCGTTGCAAATAAGTCTCTATTTTGCGACTTATTTGCGACGACTCTCACGTACCAAAATTGCAGTTGCAAAGTAGTCACAAAATGCATCTTGTTTTGCGACGAAATAATATCAGTTACAAAAGAGTATGTATTCGGTCGCAAAGGTGAGACGTTTTAGTGACTGTGTCATTTCGTCGTAAATTTGCGACGGTTTTACTTCCATATTTTGTATGGTCGTTAATAGGTATTGAAATAGTCGCAAAACCGTCGCATATGTTTGCGACTAAACAATCAGTCACAAACGGTAGTCGCAAATGGCCTGTTTTCTTGTAGTGTTTGAAATGTTTTTTAACTGTTGTTTTCTAAAGCAGGGGGAGAAGGAGAAGGAGCTGGTCTGAGATTCTGGGGGAGTGTTTTGCTAGTGTTTTTCTGTGTTTTTGCGAGCTGTCTGAGATTTTGGGGGAGCTCCGTGTTTTATTAAAACTTTCGATTTTCGGTGATCATTTTGGTTCATTGTGTTTGAATGTTTGACTATGGTTTGGTGATCATTTTGGTTTATGTTTTGAACGGTTGACTATGGTTCAAAGATATTTGTTTTAAGTCTAAACCAAAATTCTTATGCTTGAGAAGCACAAAGTTAAAAAGGGGGAGATTGAAGATACAACATTTGAACAAGAGGATGAACTACTTCAGAAGAACAGAGTATTGATACAAGAACAGAGCACCAGGATGTTTATATCGGTGATTAACAAACTGGAAGACTTACAAAGGATTAGAAGGCGCAAGAAGCTTCTAGAAAGACAAAGAAGCTTCATGTTTACAATAGGAATACAGTATAAACATGAAGAAAAAGGGAAATTTCCTAAATCATGAAGAAAAAGGAAATTGTCCAATTTAGGCAATGATTAGGAAAACTAAGGCAATGATTAGAACCGAATCTATCACAACTGCATTACCATTAAGGGTTGATAAAAGCACCAGAAACTACCACTTTGGAGTTCAAATTACTGTTAGTGAGCCGATCATTTCAGCAGGATTATGTTATTGTTAGATACAATTTAGCTTGAGGGAACAATCTTTCTAAGTACATCAAAAGGTATAATATACATACCTCAGAGTTAAAGAATTCTCAAATAAATGGACTTTTAACCTATATGGGTTCTTCGAATCTATCGTCTGGATGTGACCGGGAACCGTTCTTTTTGCCAAACCTGGTCTACATCAAAAAGTTGTTACCCCGATCGAAAACCGAAACCACATATATTTGATTTTTTTTTTCTTTGTCAACATATTTGATGAATTAATATTTTACAAAGAAATAAATTATTGCTTTCCCTATATTAATATTTTTTTTTAGTTTCCTTATTGTGGAAGGATACAAAAAATCAAAAACTCTAACTAAATTTGTGTTTAGATATATGTCACACCATTTTCTAATTTAACTATATTTGTCAGGACGATATGAAGGGAGGATATACTGCAAACGCAGTCAACTATTACATAAGCAACATGGAGTTACCAAAGAAGAAGCCAATATGAAATTTGAGAAAAAGATGGGAAATATCAACAAGATCGTAAACGAAGAGTGCATCAAAATGACCAACATTTCTCGTCCAATTCTTAACCAGTTCATCGGTTTTGGACGCTTGTTAGATGTTCTCTATACAGCAGATGATGTCTTCAACCATCGCGATGGAAAGTTTAAGGATTATATATTTATTTTGCTCATAGATCCAATACATCTTTAGATTCTGGTGACTTGGTAAAATATCATTTTATCCTTCTGGGTTTCGTTAAGTGTGTTGTGTTGATCTCATGAAATTAGCATAAGTCAAATATATTTAAGTTTAAAATGATGAATCATTTTGGCTATGATATGTAATTTTCATGGGGTTGAACTCATTTTTTAATTATATTTTGCTTTTTTCTTTTTTTTTTTCGAGTTACGAAATATTTCATAAATTTGAAGTATATTGTATGTCATTCGGGTCTTGCTAATGAAACATGACAAAATTTGGAGTAAACATGTGCATAGACGAACAAAGAAACAAAAAAAATCAGCATTTGGCAGTTCAAACTTCAAAGCACCTATGTGGGACACAAATATCAACCCACGTTACTTATGTACCAAACGGCATCACTTATGACCAGGCAATACCAATCCACGAACGCATCCGACAACTTTAGCATCTCTAATCTCTTGGACCAGTTCCAGATACGACATATTCATATCGGTCAAGGATACGTACTTGTCCACCGTCCGAGTTTCGTGACCAATATCAAGATAGGTTTCAAAGATATATTAGTTCATTAGATGTCTTTAGGGCAGAGCATGAATCAAAAGATAGAATGATCCTCTTCGTTGTAATATGTTCAGAATTCATGGAGACTGGTGAGGCCGACGTCGGTTCGTATGCAGCCATGCATTTCCGATTATAGGGCTTGGAGAATGCCTAGTAACAATGAAGATTTTGAGTGGCTACGTGATTACGAGGGGTAAATATTTAATACTTAGAGGATAGTTAACCAATACATGGAGTAATATGGAATTACCAAAGAAGAAGCAAATATAGAATTAGAGCAGGTGACTAGAAATATTTAAGAGTTTTGTGATCTGGGAAGATATAGTTTTCTTTAGTGTTGATGAGGTTAACTGATTAAAACTGAATACAAAATTCCAAGAAAATTGGTTCACAATGCTGAAGGATTTAGGCTTCTACTTAAAGAGTACTACAAATTTATATCTTAACACTTAATAACATCACTCAACTACATAATTTGGAGCAACAGCCAAGATCCTCTCATCTCTTTGTGAAGTTTTTTTCCTTGTTTCTTCTGTTTCTGCGGCTTCTTGCTCATTAGCTAACACTATAAGATGACCTTCTTTACATACCAAGCTCTGTACGATGCATAGAATGTGTTAGACAGAAACATAATTTGAAATACTCTTAACTAATAAGATTGTTTTGGATTTTATATAAGCTGTTTTCGGTTTTACCTCAATGATGGCTCTGAGTTTCTTGATATCGAGTTTTACTTGCTCTTGCGAACTGTACTTCTTTTTCTCATTTTGTTGATCGATGTACCATCGAATCAGTTCCTTTTGTCTTATTCCAGGCAATTCCGAACCTAAAGAAGAAAAAGAGTTACTAGTTGCATAATGTATCTGTTTCAAGAGTTAAAGACAGAAATGAATGGTAAAGCATTGAAGAGTGATGTTGCTTACTGTCTTTGTTAACAGTTTCTTCATGTTGTCTAAGGCGAATGACTAAGGCCTGTGTGATTCTATCATATTCTTCCTCGCTAATCACCAGCTTTTGAGCTGCTGCTCCATTATCTGTTGCCAAACGATGCTGTTAGTTAAGGTTCTTATCTGAGTCAGAGTAAAAAGAAGAGCATAAACAGTGTGTAAGTAGTACCTGCAGTTGCAAGGGCTGGCTCATCTGCACCATTCTGTTGATCCTCATCTCCATTATCAGGGTTTTCAATGTCATCTGTGTCGTCCATGTTCTCACCATTAGCATCTTGGTACTCAGAAAGATCGATATCCCCTGACTCAACACTGGATAAGAGAAACAAATATGGTTGTTATCGGTTAAGGTTTTGAGACAATTTAAGAGAGAAAAAAAAAAGAGATGTTGGGAGTTACCTGATGACTGAAGTCTTCAACAATCTGACAGCTAGTAGAACATGACTTGGTTTAACCTGAAAGAAATATAACAAGTCTCCAAATCAAGCAAAATAACGACTGGTACAATAAGAGAAAGATATGGCAACATGGTTTAGGATAATCTCACCAGAATTTCCAAATGACTCCTAGCAATGGCTTCTGAGAGCCTGATCAGTGCCTCTAGCTGCCTAACTGTCATTCGATATGCGACTCTTGTGCCTGGAGTTGTATCACCTCTACGAAGAGCAACATAAGACTCGACAAGTAGCTTTCTTGCTTCTGGGCTTAGCTGCAACATAACAGATGAGGATAGTGAAAAGATGTTAGCACCTCCAACAGAAGAGTCTTTTGCAATCAAAACCTTTTTTTGGGCTAGTCTACAACCTTTGGCTTTAACGTTTTGGCATATGCAATGTAGCGCTTGAGTTGTACGGTAGTAAACTCGGGAGAAAGCGCTGCTTCATGCTTCTGGTGAACTCGCACAATATGATGGGCAATGTGGTAATCCGTTACCTCATCAGGGTCATCAATCATAACGTACACAAGATCAAACCTCGAAAGAATGGCAGGTGGAAGATTGACGTTATACTGAAAAGAGCATGATCAAACCACAATTAGATATGAGAAGCTTCCATGAAAATGTTCAGCAAAGAAAGGAATACAAATATGTATCTGTTTGAATACATTTGGGGATGACCTCACCTTAAGTGGTTTAGATTTATCATATCGCCCACCAACAGGATTAGCTGCTGCAAGAATTGATGTCCTAGCATTCAGGGTTGCTTGTATCCCAGCTTTTGTAATGCTTATCGTTTGCTGCTCCATCGCTTCATGAATAGCAACCTATATATCCAAAAGTACTAATAATTTACATCAAACACTGTCTAGGAGACTTAATCCTCTGTACTGTAACAACCAATGCTGCTCACTTACCTGATCTTTGATATCCATCTTGTCAAACTCGTCAATGCAACATATTCCATTGTCAGCAAGCATTAAAGCACCAGCCTGTTACAGAGGTAGATAGCATTTATAACAACAAGAGTGTAGAAATCACATAAATGAAGAAAGGCTAGCATTCTTCAAAGTTATAATAAAATTTTGGTTACTAGACTAAATTCTTGCAGGAAATAATTATTCATCAATTCAAAAATTACCTCAATGCAAAATTCACCAGTTTCCGGTTCTTTCGCAACAGTAGCAGTCAACCCAGCTGCAGAAGAGGACTTCCCAGATGTATACACAGATCTTGGTACTATGCCTGCTGTATACCTGCAATTAACAAACCAAAACTGAGGTATCAGATCTCAGAAAAAAGGAAAAAAAGAAAACAAAAAACAAAGACAGCTTTGATTTTCAATGAGAAACAGTACTTGAGGAATTGGGATTTAGCACAGCTTGGGTCCCCAACTATACAAACATTGATGTCTCCTCTAAGGTTGATGCCTTCATGAGTGGTCTTGTGCACACCACCTAAAAGCATAAGTAGAACTGCACGTTTGATATCTTGATGACCAAAAACGGTTGGGGCCATGCTTCCAACTAACTTATTGAAGTAATCAGGGGTATTTCTCATCTGCTGGATTTCATCTAGTTCTTCTGCCTGTAAATTTTAAACAAGGACGTATGACATTAGTTGTATATATAAGCGTGTAAGAGAATGGCTAAAAGAGCATAGACAGGATCCTGCTGAACAAAAAGTTAATAACTATCTCAAGTCATACTGGTAATTTATTCTAAGCCTCACCGTGAACTGCTGCTGATCATCTTCATTAGAATCATTTTGGCGGTTCCTCATATCAGTGTTCCTACTACCATCAGCAATCTGGAAAAAAAAATAAACATTGAGATTGATCAACACATCTCACTTAAGTTTTCGTTTGGCAGATACTAAAAAGATGACAAACCTGCACTGAGTTGGCGATAAAGGCAAGCCGGTACGAAAGATCTCTAACTCCCAGAGCCTTGAGACCTTGGACACCTTCATGTCCAGCAGTGGCGCTTTTCTGTTGTGATGAGTCTCGACGACATTCTGCTCTCTCTCCAGGTGCTGCTAGTGCTGAAATGTCAGGTATAACGACAACAGTTCCCGTAAATATAACCCTGTGAAGGCACACACAAAAGGACAATGAATGTAAAATCATGATTCTTGTGAAGATAGAAGAGATAACTTAAAGAACAAGCGCAGGAGAAATCTTACGTGTCACCGGCTCTAGCCTGCTCCACAATCTCATGACGCAGAATGACATCCAAAGAGCGTGGCAAGGAACCAGCAGGTATCTCTTTTGAAGTCTCCTGCATTCTAACTCTTTGCCAATCCGCAAACTTACTCTCTTGTCTAAGCAACGCCCATCTTGCTCTGTTCAAACAAGTTGGGCTCACACAGATCGTAGGCTGCATCAAAGCCACGAATTATAAAACAAAAATACAAGATGAAACACTTCCTACAATCTGTTAAAAGAACCCAAACTCAAGAACCAATTACCTGTGTATACTTAAACTGTTGTTCAACATTCTTTATAACACTACCACAATCTAAACACTTAAACGTCCCATAGAGCAGCTCAGGTCTCACTTCACTTGTTCTAGTAACCACACCAGTCACCGACACTAACTTCCCAATTTCTGCAGTCGTTAGCTCTCTCAACCTGCCAAAATTATGATAACAAAAGTCATCATCACAATTCACAACCATTAAAAGGCAGCCAAAAATTTAAATGTCAAAATCATCAATTTTGAGAAAAGGCATTACCTTTTAGTGAAAGGGAGATTGTAGAAGGAAACATTGATATCTTTATTCGGAGTATCATCCGAAATGAAAGAAGGATTCATTTCAATCACAAACCGTTTACACGCATTCCTCAAATACGGCTCAAACCTAATCCAATTTCACACAGAAAACAGTCAAAAAACCCAGAACAAATCTTAAAACACCCAATTCACAAAAAAAAAAAAAAAAAAAAAAAAGCTAGGGTTTTAGATAATTTATACAAACCTCAAATACTCGTCAGCTATTGCTTTCTGAAGAGCGTCATTAAAACCCATAACATGTGAGAAATCGATATACATCATTGTTGATTCACCGCCTCGAATCGCTTCAATCTCCGCTTCGTAATACAACTCCGGTTTATTCGCATCTAATCGGAAACTGAAATCCCGATTTCGGAAAACCAAATCAAAAACGCTTTATTTCAACCAAAAGTGAATGAAATTGAGTGGATAAACAACAAAAAAGAGCCCAAAATCAGAAACGACAAACCTTTTGAGGAACTCGAGGAAGACGTTCTCTACTTGAATCGCTTGTTCATCCATTACAAACCCACCAAAAGCTTCCATTTTTCAAATTCTTCCCTCACTGAATTTTTCCCTCTTCACCACCAAAACCAAAACCCTAAATTCGTTTCAACAGAAAGCACAAAAACGTATCTCCAGTCTCCACTATGGGTAAAGAGAAATGGCGAGTCTGTTGTGGCGGGAACTTAAGCTTCCGCCGTCTAACATTTTCCCGCTAAAATCATAGCGAGACGTGAATTGGGCCTATAAATTGGGCTTATAGATTGGGCCTTAAATAGATTGACCTTTTCAGAGGTTCTAATTGTTGTTTACTAGATTAATTGATGTTTAAACTTTGGTTGTTAACAAACCTTGACGAATGTTTAGCTATTTTTTCGTCATTAGGAAAAAAACTAGATAAGATCATTTGAATGCTCTGTTTACTAATTATGAACAAGTAAAACCTTACATTGGTATACTTAACTCTTTATCGTATATTTCTCTCTATTTATAGATTAACGTAACAAAATCCGTTACCAATTCTCTTGCCTATATAAATCTGAGTTTTATTCCATCTTTGTACAACAAAAATCTTGAAGATATCCTAAAGAGATTAGGATTAGAGATTGTATTTAGGAGTTATCCAAATATTATGAGAATAGGAAATTGAGAGAATAGGAAGTTGTCCTAAAGAGAAAAAGGAAACTTGTTTAGGTCTATGCCTATATAAGGGCCAAGGTGTGGCATAACTTATCGAGAGAGATTGAGATTTTGAGAGTTATTTTCTTATTCTTTATCAATCTTGAGTTCTTAAAACAAACTTAATATTCTATAATGAGAACTACATATCTTTGTTTACTAGTGCTGCTTTTTGTTTTGGCTTCTAATGAAGTTGTTGCCAAGAAACACTCTTCATCAACGCCTAAACTAAGAAGAAGTGATTTTCCAAAAGATTTCATATTTGGATCTGCAACGTCTGCTTACCAAGTCGAAGGAGGTGCTCACGAAGACGGTAGAGGACCAAGTATTTGGGATACATTCTCTGAAAAATATCCGGAGAAGATTATAGATGGTAGCAATGGATCTGTAGCTGATGATTCTTACCATCTTTACAAAGAAGATGTGGGTTTACTACACCAGATTGGTTTCAATGCCTACAGGTTCTCCATCTCGTGGTCGAGGATCTTGCCACGTGGGAATCTTAAAGGAGGAATCAACAAAGCCGGTATTGATTATTACAACAACTTGATCAATGAGCTTTTGTCCAAAGGAATCAAGCCTTTCGTCACTCTTTTCCACTGGGACACACCACAAGCCCTTGAAGATGCTTACGGAGGATTCCGCGGCTCGGAGATTGTGAATGATTTCCGTGATTACGCGGATATTTGCTTCAAGAGTTTTGGAGATCGAGTGAAACATTGGATGACACTGAACGAGCCATTGACAGTGGTGCAACAAGGATACGCTGCAGGTGTCATGGCTCCAGGAAGATGCTCAAAATTCACAAACCCTAATTGCACCGCCGGCAACGGAGCTACCGAACCTTATATCGTTGGTCACAACCTCATCCTAGCTCACGGAGAAGCAGTCAAAGTATATAGGAAAAAATACAAGGCGTCTCAAAAAGGTCAAGTTGGTATCGCCTTAAACGCGGGTTGGAACTTACCTTATAATACAGAGTCAGCCGAGGATAGGTTAGCCGCAGCACGAGCCATGGCCTTCACATTCGATTATTTCATGGAGCCACTTGTGACCGGTAAATACCCGGTTGACATGGTCAACAACGTAAAAGACGGTCGCTTACCTACATTTAGTACAAAGCAATCTAAGATGCTCAAAGGATCATACGATTTCATTGGCATCAATTACTACTCATCTTCTTACGCAAAGGATGTTCCTTGCTCGAACGAAAACGTTACACTATTCACTGATCCTTGTGCCAGCATCACAGGTGAAAGAGAAGGAGTTCCCATAGGTCCAAAGGCTGCATCGGATTGGCTATTAATATATCCCAAGGGGATTCGTGATCTCCTCCTCTATGCAAAATACAAGTTTAAGGACCCGGTCATATACATAACCGAGAACGGGAGGGATGAAGCTAGTACCGGTAAAGTCTTACTCAAAGATGGTGAGAGGATCGATTACTACGCTAAACATCTCAAGATGGTTCAAGATGCAATCTCGATTGGAGCGAACGTGAAGGGATTTTTCGCATGGTCGTTGTTGGATAACTTTGAATGGGCAACGGGATACACAGTCCGGTTTGGACTGGTTTACGTTGATTTCGACCATGGACGTAAGAGATATCTCAAGAAATCGGCTAAATGGTTTAAAAGGTTGTTGAATAAGAAGAAAAAGAATTGATGATTAACATTTACGCAATGTGTTTGGTTTATTCAAAAACAATTATTGTTGATTAATAAGTATGGTTTGATATTGTTACATAAGTATATAATATCACACTTAAATATCAACATCCTAGTTTCAGTGCAAAAATGTTTGTGTAATTAAAATAAATGAAACATTTTTCTTTTATTTTTAACATTTTCGAACTATTATTATGACTTTTATAAATTTTATAAGTTCAGTAATATTATTACTCCTGATTTCATTTGGCAAACAAGTTTCAATAATTAAATATTGAAAAAGATTTTTTGTAATAAAAATGTTATTATTATATTAGTTTTTATTATTTTGAGTTGAAAGAAATAATATTATCTAAAGTAGTAAATCGTTTCGAGGCAATCAACATATATCAGCCACTAGATATCTCCAGAGATGCAGAATCGTTTCGAGTTTTAACATTTGGATGATTTGAATCGTCTTCTTCCTCTAGATATCTCCAGAGATGCAGAATCTGTGAAATCGTCTTTTACTTTTTCTTTTTCATTTTTTTTGTTGGAAGAAATGGTGACACAGATGTTTCAGTTGCCGTTACAGTACTGTGTTTCAAGTTTTTCTTCTTCCGGCGGTGACGGCCAACGGAGCTACGGTGTTTGTTCATCTCCGTCACCGTCTCCGGTTGTTATTTGCAAGTTTAGTGGAGTTTCTGATGATCGTTTGGTGAGGCGGAGTAAGAAGAATCGGAGATTCGGTAGTTTGATAGCTAAGCAGGAGAAAGGAGATGTTACGGAGATTCGTATTCCGGTTCCGTTAACGTTGGAGCAGGAAGAGAAGGAGAAACAAAACAGAGACGATGATTACGATGTGGAAGATGTATACGAAGAAGGAGAAGAAGTCGATCCTGAAGATCTCAAATACGTTAACGAGATCAAACGGGTTTGTGAACATTTTTGATTTGCAGATTTAGCTGTGTGAGTGAAAATTGTAGATTGTTGAAATCAGAATTGTGTGTGTGTGTGTGTGATTAGGTATTGGAGCTTCTCAGGAGGAATAGAGATATGATCTTCAGTGAGGTAAAGCTGCACTTTCATGGTTCTGTATTGGCTTCTTAGTATTGATTTAGGATGAGATATTGAGTCGGAGCTTTGGATTTTTTATGCAAACCTTAGGTTAAGTTGACAATCATGATTGAGGATCCAAGGGAAGTGGAAAGAAGGAGGCTGCTTGGAATTGAAGATTCGGAGACCCCAAGTAGGGATGACTTGGCTGAAGCCTTGGAGCAGGTTACTTTTTTGTTATCTCACAGTGCACTTTTGATATCATTGCCTCATAATTCTTGAAACTGCCTTACAATTAGTGAAATAGAATCGGTCCTCGTACATGTACCTTAAGATAATTGTTGGACAGGAGCCTTACTAGACATCAGTTTTCTGCAAAGAACAAAAGGGAATACATATAGGGCACACTTCTAGGAGTGTTCATAGAATGCTATTGTGAATCAGCTGGTTTGGTCTATGTGGAGTGTGTGTTTTTTTTGTCGTTGTTGTTGCTGTTCTCGTTCAAGGTTGATGTATAGGTAGATACAACAGTTACTTGCAAATTCTGCTCAACCAACCTTTTCTTGAGTTGCATTCATGCTTAATCTGTTACATTTCTGGTTTTAATGGAACATTGTGCTGGCTTTCTAAGATCTGAGCTTTGATACAAAACTGTTCCAAGGCATATATGTGCTTGTGATAGAATTCCTACTACCCATCGTGATGTCGAGGTGTTACTTTTCAACACCAAGTTACGCTGTTTGCTTTGTGTAATCACAAGGGTTGATCTTGATCAAGTGGCAATTTGGTGTTGGAAGTAGTTTCTTTTGACATTAGTATGAAGATCTCTAAAAATGAATGTATTGCTGTCTTCTCACAGGTCAATGATGGGAAAATCCCTAAAGATCGTGCCACTCTCCGGATGCTACATGAGGAAATGATGCGTTGGCCAAATTTAGAGGTACCTTTTATTTGTACCCCCACCATTTTTGTCGTTATAGGTGAGATTGGTAGAGAAAATCTAGTACTTTTTTGCCTTAGGCAATTCAAGTCCATGATGAATCCAATCCTATATAGGCCTATAAACTTTCACATGTCCCAAATTTCGTGATGCATCCATTGAAATCATACACATTTATTTATCAATATCTCTTCCTCAAAAAAATCAGAATTATAATACATGCAGTTGAACTAGGCATGAAAGGTTCTGCTAAGAAACATAGAAAGCCAAATGAATTGGATAATCTTATCTCAAGTGGCAATTTGCTGTTGGTGCAATCGTGCAAGCCCTTTTGTATCTTCGTTTCATTTTATTGTGGTGAATCCTATATAGGTGTGTAAATATGATGGAAGAGATCCTTTTTTGTTTGTGTAACTCGGTGGCTGCTAATATAAATTTAGTTAATTAGCTTAGCAGAACTCTGTTTTAAGGCTTTATCTTCTCTATTGTAAAAGGTTGAGGTGTCAAAGAAGCAGCGAGGAAAATCAATGTATGCTAAATCCACAGACACCGGGATAGATCCAAAAGAAGCAGCCAAGAGACTTAACATAGAATGGGATTCAGCTGCTGCAATTGAAGACGCCGATGTCAATGATGAACAAGGAGTAGTAACCAAAGTCGCGGTTTGTTTTCAAATCTCTCTCAAACGATTTTACAGACTACTGATTTTACCCTAGAAATCGTTACTCTTTCTGTCTTTCATATCATTGCCAGCGTTCAGTTGTCGACATTGACATTTTGTGTTGTAACTTGGGATCTGATTGATATTTTTCCTCTGTTGCAGGGTTATGGAGCGTTGTACTTTGTATCGGCTTTACCAGTTATCATCGGTGTCTCTGTTGTATTAATCTTGTTTTACAATTCCCTTCAGTAGAGTCAAATCCATTTAGTTTTTGCACACCACCACCATCATTGATGTTTTGTAACTTAAGATCATGAAATAAATTTAAATTTTTTAAAGCATCTTCTTCCTTATTCGTTGGCTTGTGGTCTACACAAACTTCAGGTAAAGTACTCCAAACCCTTTTGGTAATATTATAATAAGTGTGGTTCGTGCGAGCATATCTATCATGATCTGATATTGTCTCAATCTTGGGCATAGTCTCATGTCAACGATGATAAATAATTTTAAACCTTATATTATTTGTTTATGCTTATAGTTATAAAGTCAATAACCTTTGGCCGAGACTAATACGCAGGACGCGGAAAAAGAGCTGGACGTGCAAATCATGACTCAGTGTAGCCACTATAAGCCACCAGACGTGCAGTCCATGCTTACTCTCTGTGACTCTGTATAAGTATCCATCATCTCTTTAGCCGTAATACTTAGCCATTTGTCATTTTCTCTTCTTACTAATCGACATTTCAGGTTGGAAAATAAAATGGTGGCTGCAGTTCTTATGCCAACGGTTAGCTTCAGAGACGAAAGTTCTCGTGAGGATTGGCAAGTCCTAAGCAGAATCGATTCGAAGAAGAAGATTCTGGTCAAGCAAACGAGTATGATGCAATCCGAGAGAGAGATATCGATGGATCCGAAATCAATCAGGTCGTTGTCTATGTCGGGTTCAATGAGAAGGAACGACAGCTTCGATATGGTTCTCTTACCAGCGATGTCACCTCCTAGAGATTTAGATTCCCCAATGCCTCTTCCGTTGCAGCCAGTGCGAACTAAGTTTCTGAGCCGTAGCCTCCCAAACTCAACCGCTGCTTCTCCTAGACAACGTTCAGGTCTGATGCGGTCGCTCAAAAACAAGGAACAGGACTCATCTTCTGCGGCATACAAAAGAAGCAAATCTTGTGGTTCTACCAGCAAAAGACTCTCCCTTAAGAGGAACTCGTTCTTCATTAAAACCGAATCGAACAAGAGCATCAGCAATAATAACACATTAGAAGACGGATTCAAATGCAACGCTCTGTGTTTATATCTCCCTGGTTTCGGTAAAGGAAAACCGATCAGATCATCACGGAAAGATGATTCTTCTTCCTTCACTCGAACTACCACAACGACGACATCATCTTCATCGACCATTACCGTTTCAAGAACCGTCTCCGTCAGAGAATCCACCACCACTACCACAGTGATATCGGCCCGAGCTTCAATGGAAAAATTCGATTGCGGCTCATACACTTCGGAATCCGGTGGAGAAGAAGGAGGAAATCACTTCTATGACTTACCGTCCGAGCTAATCAAAAGTGGTTCTGGTGATAACGACCATGACGATCCCGTTTCAGCGGCTTTCGTGTTTGACAAGGAACCTGTTGAGAAAGAGATCAAAGGTGTTTTAAAGGTGTCTGGTTCGAAAAACAGAAAATCGATGGAGTCTTCTTCACTGCGTCAGGTTAGATTCTCCACGTCATCGCCGGTTTCATACCCTACGTCTCCGGCGATCTCTCCACGGTTGTTAGAAGCCTCCAAGAATTTCAATGCTTTCTTGGAAGCTCAAGCCGTTTGACTGATGATGGAGTCTTTAACTACGAATATATAATATACACCAAAGTCATATCAAACATTTTCCTTTGGTAATAAATTTCCTAAAACTCAATATATTAATGCATTTTGTAGAATTGTCTAGTTTGAATTAGTCTCGATTGGTTTATGTAAAACTTCTTTGTTATTTGTAAAAAGTAAACGTCAAAAACAAATGAAAAGTTTTAATACCATTTGCGTCTACAGTTTGCAAAAAAAAAGCGTTAAACTAAAAAAAAAAAATTCTCCTAATTGGTTAATTTAGGTTGTCAAAATTAACCAAAAAAGGGAGTATTGGTCCAATATTCTTAAAATTATGTTTTGCTTCACCGGTAATAGAAAGTAACCTAAACGCAAATGTAAAAGTAGTACTAATAGATTAGATTTTACCCAGGACCGGACTTATAAAGATGACTTTCAAAATAGGTTTAAATTTCATTAGACTCGGGTCTGGCTAGAATCTGGCGACACATGTTTTGGCCAACCCAGTTTGGTCCTACCTTGCAACGTTGTATCTATCTTATAGAAACCAGTTTTAAACTAGTCCAAATTCCATAATAAATTAGAGTTGGACAAGTTACAACTTACAAGTACATATATAAATACAAATATAATTGTCTTTTTGTCTAAATCACGTACGTGGTTGCTTTCTTATTAGGTTAGGTGGACGACGAATATTATAGGATTAGTGGTTTATAAATAGAAACTGTAGATTTGCAGAGAATATCACAGCTGCCACAGGATCATGTTGTTTCGACTACTTGTATTAAAATGTTGTACCCGACAACTTCGAAAACATAATAAATGATTTAAGTCCGTTCATTACAAAACCCTTATGGGCAAATTTCCAATCACCTTACAAAACAAAATCAAAATTACTAAATTTTGTATGAATGGTAGGTTCGTAATTCTGCTATAATTTTTGTTTTTACGTATCTTATTTGCATAGAATTAAATGATGAACCGTCGGTGTGCATTCTCTATTTATCAATCTCTTGTTTACTAGTAGTATTTTTATTTTGATGAATTATTAAAATGATTAATGATTAAATGAATAATTGTTGTCGTTATTAGGAGATTTAGTTGATTGGGAATAATTTGTTGAGCATTTGGGCACCAATGAGACTTTCCACTTTCCAGCCTTTGCAACAATTAACAACCACGAAACTTGGAAGGTCCCTCTTCGTGGGGTCTATCTACACTTGTGTTTTCATCACAAATCAAAAAAAAAAAAAAAGTAAATAACCTTTTTCTACTGCCATATTGAAAATAATCCAATAAAATTTATGAAATTCTATTATTCATGTTGGAAAAAAAAAAAAAAAAAAGTCTCAAAAGTATCTGAAGGCGAAGTCTAGTGGGATATATCATACTTTCTAGGTTCCTAAATAATCCGAAATTTAGAATATGTAAATATATAAGTTTTTATAATGTATTTTATTAGGTAGTGATGTTGAATTATAAAAAATATTGTGAAAGGAACTCTTATGAAATTTTAATTTAGTTTTAATACTCCTTCCGTTTCAAAATATAAGATGTTTTAAAGAACTTTATTGTTTCATAATATATGATATTTTTAAATTTCTATGTAACATTTATATTAGTTTAGTATTTTATATTATACAATATTGTTTTGATTAATTAAATTTGTTAAAGTAAAATCTTCTTAATATGCGTGTTTTAGTTAAAACATGATATATTTTGAAACGAGGAAAATATACGTGAAAAGGTTAAAAAATTTATTAGTTTGGGAATATGTAACAATTTATTCTTCCCATAACGTATTAATACTTTTTACAATTACATGGTTAAACACTTAAACAAATGTATGGGTCATTCCCATAGCAAATATTCGAGTATTTATTTAATGACTCAATTATAAGGAAGAAAATGAGGAAACTTTTGATTAATTAAGACAACAAAGATCCATTGGAGACCGCAACAACTTTCACTTTATCGGAATACAAATAACCAAAAATACTATAATAAGCCCATCAAAAGAGATGCTTATATACCACGAGTCTGAGCTGTAATGATGAACTCTATGATTCTATGAACCCATTTTATAATACAATAAAAGAATATACTAAAAAAAAAAAAAAAGTCATAACAAATGTTACATTCGCCTAAATATATTCTCAAGATTTACGTTACAATGCATAAAATGAAAACATATCTTCTCTTTGTATTCATTGCTTTGTCCTAAGCAAGCGATCTCCAATCGTCCTGATCTCAAACGTCTTGACCGCAAGGCCAATATCGCGCATTGTGGTATCAAGAACGTAAGGATTGTTATCATGAACAATCCGGGTACCGTTATAAAGATGACGGCAAGGCTCACGTCGCTGCGAGATCGAACCGTGGTAGTGAAAATACCGGATTTGCTTTTCCGCTCTGTGGTAGGTCTTCCCTTGTAGATTCTGTGACATGTGAACTCCAGTCGCAAATACATTACGCGGTTGAACCGCGTATTTCCTGTCCCGTCGTGGTACTTTCTTCACGTCTCTATACGCCAATTTCTCAAACCCCCATTTCCTGAAATCAAACACACATTCATATATCAATCATCCAAAGAAGAACAATACCACATAATGTGTATTACATTTTTTTGTTGGCAAGAACACATAGCCAACACGGCAACACACTCTAGCTTAATTCTAATTCTGGTATCTAAACGCTAGAATCTTTGAAGACACAATCTTAAATATACACCCATCAAAATCAAATCAAACCTATTCTCGAATTGGTTTACATAAACTTGGAAATCTCAAAAAGCTAGAATCTTTGAAAACAACTCTCACCCACATGGACCACCATTGAAAGACTAATGCAAAAAGTGTTCCCAACCAAAAAAAAAAAAAAAAAAAACCTCTTGTCACATGTAAATGTTAACAGAATCAGATGCTTAATTTCACAAACCCAAATCTACAATTCTAAATGCTTAAAACACAATTGGGTTACTAAAAATTCAAATCAAATCAATGAAATCAAATAAAAACTAAAACTTTGAAATTCCGGTTAAGATTAAAAAAAAAAAACTCAAATTTTTTTACCTGTAAGTCCTGGCCGGACCATCACCGTCGTAACAAAGCTGACTACTCATAGGCATCTGTTCAATAGTAAACTGAGAATACCCTTCCAAAGATTGCATCACCGACGAGATCGTCTCTTTCGCCGGAACATAAACAAACTCATCAACATCGAAAAAAAACACCCACTTCGCCATGAACCTATACCGATGCAAGCAATCATTCACAACCATGAACTGGTTATGATAATACCCATCGAACCGTTCTTGCTCTCTTATATCATGTACCGTCACTCTCCCTAACTCAATCCATGGCTTCAACACCTCAAACACTTCCTCTGAGATCCCACCGGCGTCGTGAAGCACAAAATGAGATTTTTCCCCGAAGAATCTAACATGGTAAGCGACCCATTCTCTGATTCGCTGCGGGCTTAAGTTCCCGTACAGAGACGAGCCGCAGTAGAGGTAATCGTACTTCGCTTTACGGTTCGAGTCGTAGAGAGCGAGATCGACGGTGTTCAGAGCTTCGGAGAGGACGGGGATTGAATCGGTGATGTTCCGATCTGTGTCTCCGGTGGTTGCGTGGAGGAGAAGAGTACCTCCGTCGTTTCTAGGGTTTATCACGGTGGTTGATGGAAAAGTACAGTTCACTACGACGGTTGTGTAAACCCTACCGTAACCCCAATCGGTTAAGATTTTAGTTCCGTCGGTTAAAATCCGGTTATCGGATTGGTTTGACGGAACCCATTCGCAGCGGTAAGTGGGACGAGCGTATACGTGAAGCGGTTTAGATGATAAACCGATAACGGCGAACGTGTTAACGCCGCCTCTGTAAGCGTTCATCAACACGAAGTTATAAGCCGCCCAGCCGTAACCAGTAAACGTCCGTTGAATAACGCCGTTATTTAACTCCGTGTCTTTTTCAGTTAACGGCTGTTTTGTAACGACGTTATCTAAGGTGGTGGTGTTGACGGCGGAGATGCGTGAGATGCAGAAACGGAGTTCGGAGGCGGAGATGGAGAAAGAAGAAGGGATGAAAGGGAGGAGAGTGGCGAGAGTGCAGAGGACGAGTAAAGCCATTAAAGCGAGTTTGAGCTCAGCTGAGAAGTTCCATAAGAAAGAGAAGAGGAGGTTTTTGTCTTTAGTGTTTTGGTCTCTCTCTTTCGCCATTCTTCTTCTTCGTCTTCTTCGCTGATTGAATCGTACGAAGCGAAGAGAAAGTGAAGCGACAGAGCAGAGAGATATAGAGAGAAGAAATAAAATTTAACATTAATGATGAGTCTCAATTTATTATGAAGACTCTTATGTACAGTACATATTCCTTTAAACAATGGTTATTCAACTTATTATTTATAAATAGAAAATAAATAAAATTGGAGAATTCAACAGTAATAAAATGTTTCCTTTTATAAATTTTAATTTTTATAGTATGATGTAAATAATTATTATTAATGATTTTACTGGTTTTAAATTTTATTTTTCATTTAAGTTTACTCTACATCATCTGACTGAAAATTAGACTACTTTAATGAAAATTTTCATAGAATTTGACTCTATAATTTAGTCATAATTTATAACAAGGTGTTTAATAATAATAATAACTTATAATATTTTAGATGTGATAACTTATACTAGCTTATAATATTTAGCGCCTAACTTATCATAAGTAATAGTATATTAGATGTGATAAAATTTTATTAATATATTAGTAGAATACATAGGCAAATTAATAGTTCATTACTTCGTTGTGTAAAATAAAAGAAGTCATGTGAAAATTATCACTGAAAAATCGAAAATTTATAAGTGCCATTATTGGCAAACAATTATAGTATTATTTATCTTCTTGTAATTTTTAAATTAAATATTAAAAAGCTTCAGATATAATTCTTTTGAAGAAACTTTATTCAACTTTTTAGATACAGTGATGGAAGAAACTATACATGTGCTAAACAGCATGTTTATGTATTTTTTTATAAAGAGAAATTAAAGTTAATTTTTAATAAGCAGCCAAAATGAGTTGGATGGAGAGAATAAAAAGGTTTTAGCTTTTTTCCCTTAACAGCTTTTCTTGTATTTTACGCTGTTTAGTGTTTACTTACAAAATCGATCCTCTAAGTCACAGGCCTAAAAAATAATGTATCATCGACCTTTTTTTGTAAAGTTTATAACAAATTAAAATTAGTAAAATAGACTCTTTGCTTGCATCTTTTTTATTTCTTGTTACCGACGCCGCATGGGACTTTCGCTCTGTGGCAGAAAAAATGTAAATAATACACGTCATCAACTACGAACATGTGTACGACACGTGTCAGTTTTTTGACCTGCCACGTAAATTATTATAATATACTCTTCAACGTCTGGAATTATTATTTGCTTCTTTATTTCTTTTGCTTTTTTGGCATAGCAAACGGTCGAAAAAAGGAGGCTACTGTTTTCAGAATCTCGAAGACTACTCAATCATCATTATCCTTTACGTATAAATCAAATATAAAATTTTTATAAAAAAAAACATTTAAAAATTTTTTTTATCTACTTTGTCCTGTCATTTCTGATTTCTTACGTGGAATCTCATTGGTACTGTTTTTTTGTTTGGTCAAATTTACCAATGACTGGTTTATTTTCTTTTGACACACACTAGTAAAATTATTATTCAATTTTCCTTACTTATTGAACACCTAACTAAAGTTTTTAAATGGATGTTGCTGGCACTGTTTTTTGTTTAGCAAAGGTAAATTTTTGTTTGTTTGTTTGTTCAAATAAACACAAACAAATTTACCAATGGCTTTATTTTCTTGACAATGATAACATTTTTAACAAAGATTAATGACATTAACAAAGGTGGGCAAGCCTAGGCCTTAACAAGAAAAAATATGACACTTCTCTCATAATCAGAGGCAATGTGATTGGAAATAAAAAAAAAACAACAAATCAGGGCCTAAGTGTGCTGATGTTAATAATGGGCCTTGACAATATTATTCAAATCCATTATGGGCCTTATTTTATCACTATACTATATACTTTGTTGTATCAAAATTTAATGTGTTGAGCAAATTGTTTATGTTCTTTACAACAGAAGGAATATATATCCACAACAGAACCATTTTCTCTATTTTGTGTGCAAGTAAAAGATGGTTTTGAAAAGCGTAAAATGTCTTTATAAATCTATAATTACAAAGTTTAGCTTATGATAATTGTGCCATTTAGAATAGACAGACTGAAGATATACATTAGTATGATTAGTTCAACAACGATAACAAAGAAACCACAAAGTGAACACATGTGTTCTATATATTACACGATAAATAAAACCTCCGATATCGATTAGATCTTCAATGATGATGATTTTAACTTAGCTTTATAGATATAAATGATGAAATATGTAATTATGTGTCATAATTATCCCCCATGACTCAAGTTTTTCTTTTTAAAGATTGCCATAATTCCATTTGCATATATGTCACTCATTTAAAAAAAAAAAAAAATTAGAACTAAGGATTGCATGATATTTTGTAGCAGATGGGGTCTAAGTAATAAAGCTTCTTTTCATAATTTTCTTCCAACTCAAAAGCTAATTAATCTGTTATCAACTAATTTAAAAAGAAAACAAATTATAAAAAATAGTTTCATTGATAATCAATACCACATGACATTGCTTCCCAACTTTAGCACATGCTTTGTGGGATCTCTCTTTTTTTACATTATTCCCCCATATCCCACAAACTATCAACTCTTAACCTCAAAAAAACAATTAAACAAACTAATTAAAATAAATACCAACACTCATATATATTAAATTCAAAGCAGAATCACACACACACAAAAGAAAAACACTTTTGTGCAAATATCAATACCTAAAGTTAGGACCTCAAACCTAAATATCACATGGTAGATATAACACTAACAATGTTGACAAAAAGAAAAGATATAGTACTAAAATACTATAACAAATAAATATTATTTAGTTACATAAATTAAAGCCAATGTGACAACAAACAACAATGATATCCTTTTTGCCTATAAAGCCGCCATGGCCGTACACTCGTGATGCCTCGGACATGTGATCAAGTGGTCGTTGGTTAATCCGGCGGCTTGCATTAACGAATGTATAACCGTCGGACCAACGAATCTAAACCCACGACGAACCATGTCTTTGCTTATGGTCTCCGATTTCGATGTCTTGACCGGAATCTTTTGGCATGATGTATATTTTGTGGTGACCGGTTTGTGTTTCATAAACCCCCAAATGTATTTGTTGAATGACCCGAAATCTCTTTTCACCTATAAAAAACAGTCTACTTTAGATATTTTTGAAATAACACTTACTTTAGATGAATTTGACTATTTAATTATATGTTCATTGTGATAACCAAACCAATATATATATACCTTGAGAATTTGGTTAGAGTTGTCAACAATTGCAAGGACTTGGCTAAGGTCAATGCCATAGTCGTTAACTATTGATTGTATCTTCTTCTCATTGAAGTCTGCGACCAACTCTGCTTCGAAACCAGAGAAAGCCTCTCTGTGAAACCAAACGTTGTATAGAATAAGACCAACAAATTTTACCAGCCAAGAAAAAAAAGAAGTTGATTGTGGGGTTTCTTACCTTAAAGTGTTTCTTCTTTTTAAAACCGAAGTCCAATCTGATCCGACCTGAGCTCCGGTTAACACCAGAAGCTCAAATAGTAGTCTGAAAAACAATTGTTTTAGACTTTAATTATAATTAGTTTTAATTGTTATAAAAATAGGTTTTATTTATTCAAAAATTTGAAAAGTTTATTTACTTGTCATCATGAACTGGAACTCCCCATTCTTGGTCATGGTAAGCAACATATATTGGATCTGTTGAAACAAATCAAAATTTTGGATCAATTAATTAATGTTGACTTATAACAAAAGAAAAATAAAATATGGTTTTCTTGTTGAACAAGGTAACTTTTACAGACCTGAACTTGTAGTGATGAAACTGCACCTCTTCTTCTTCTCATGCTCAACGTTTAAGTTCTTTTCGTTTGATTTTACCGATTTGATCCTACCGTAATGAGATATTTTCTTCTTTCTCTCTTCTTGTTTCATTGCAACCTCTTCTCTTCTTGCAGCTGCTATACTTCCAGGTTGCTTCTGAAGGATCGCCATGGAAATAACCTCTTTGTAGCCACCATCACTTTTCCTGGGCGACTTCACTGGTTTAGACTTTTCGGAGCTAGACCTAAGTAGTTCCTTGCAAGAACCGGTTGGTTTTTTCAAGGATTTTGAGTTGGGAGATAAAGGAGGAGAGATTAAAGAAATTGGTCTTGGTGAGGGTATCTTTGACGAAATTGAATTTAATGGCTTAGTAGGAGATTTTTTGAGTGAGTTACGTCGGTCTAATGTCGGAACTTGGTTCGATTTCGGTTGAAGAACTGGACGACCATTGATCTGGGAGATGTTTTCTTGGGTCAGGTTTTTTAATTTTGAGGAACACATTTTTTTTTTCTTTTTTCTTGTACGTCTACCTTTTGTGTTCTTGAAGGATGATGATAAATGAGATGAAACAAAGTTGAGATCTCTAAAAGGGTTTTTATATGTGGGAAAAGAGGATTGATGATGAGTTGTGGGGTAGGCATCAAAATTAATAAGTGCTAGTGGGCAACTCATATTTAATGTATGCACACTAATTAGTTAAGGTTTTTTTGGACAGTAAGAGACTTGAATTGTGTTTAATGAGGTTTGTAGGGTTTGATTAGGGTTTTAATTAATTAGGGTTTGGGGGTGAAAGAGAAGTGGGATCATTTAGGAACATGGTGGGGTGAGAAATGTAATGCAATTCCAGAATAGCCTATGGCTTAGGGAAGTGCTATTCTTGGGTCACACTGTAGGACAAGGACACCACATTCTTTTTTCTTTTTACCTTATCTCATATTTATATATATGGGAAATTGGCACATATAACCCAAAAAAAACTGTAATTAATTGGCTAACTATTCTAACGATAATCCTCTCACATTCTGAATATTTTATATAATAATAACAATTCTATCCCTAGTATCTCAAGTTTATTTTACATTTTAATTTTTTATCATGTTATATAATTGTAAATTTATTGTCTGAGTGGCAACTGCGATCGGGGCGGATAAATCTGTCTGCGGATCAGACACTCTATTTTAAGTGTCGAGAACGAACAGCTGTGGTCCAACTCTATTCGTAAGCAAAAGCGGTCCGCAGTTGGTCCATTGCGGTTTTGTCTCTGTTTCTTTTAGACCGCATCACTGAGGACCACACTTAATGAATGGTAAATAAGAAACGGTCTAATCCGCATAAGGATTTGTCCGCCTCAACCGCTGCAACCATTCACACCATTAGTTAATAATATGTCTTCTGAGATATGCTACACAACTCACATGTCACTTTTTGTAATGGCTTACATATCATTTTCTATATTTTGTGACCATTAATTTTGTTTTTTCCGATCGTCTATATAATAAAACAAAAGTACACAACATTATTTTGTAGACTATATGATTTTAATAAATTTGTTACAAATAGGTTATAGATTAATAGATATATTAATTGGTTACAAGTTAAATAGTAGGTGCAACCTTAATTTATTTTCTGAAAATTTTATTACTAGAGCACGTTGTTTTCGAAAATTTTAAAAAGAATATTGTAAAGAATTATTTGACATCATCTAACTTACCATATTAATTTCTTTTATTAAATTATTCATCAAATAAAATCCTTTGATATCTAAATTAAAATATTATTTGTTAATTATCATTATACTTCACCACTCATTTTTATATATTACTCTATTTTGTGAAACAAATAAATTATCATCTTATTTATTATAATTAAAAATAGTTTTATTTTTGGATATACCATAAGTTGAATTTTAAAAAACAAATATAATTGGTTCAATCTGTAAAATATTCAAGTATTAGTAATATTATTCTTTAAAAATAATATTTATTGAATTAAAATTTTTACTGAGTAACGGGTCAAAATTTGAATATTTAAATTCAATTTCATACTTTTTGTTGAATTTTTTAATTTTATATAATATAATAAACTTTAAATAATTTATTTTGAAATATTTTTAAAATATTGAAACTTGATTTAAAAGTTAGAAACTTTAAACACTGTTACACTCTAAATTAATATGTTATAGCAATGTCAATAATATGTCACTATAATATGAAAGAATTTCAGAAAACCAAGTATATTAAAACAAAAAGTATAACAATATATTAAATTACTTATAATATAATAACTCGCTTTTTTTTTTTTGAATTGAATGTAAAATTAATTCAAAGCAAAAAGACTGTTTTTACAATGGATGTGTACTCGTTTTTGGAAACCAAATTTACAAAATTATATCTTATAATGACCTTCAAGTCATGATGTAGAATATACATTGTTGAAATAACTTCACATACATAAACTAATACAACATATTAAAATTTTATTTTAAAATAGAAAATACAAAATTTATAAAATTTAATCAGTGTTATAGCACGAGTACTTATCTAGAATCATTAATAATATAAAACTTACAAAATATTTTTTTTCAAGCCATCATATTTACCATATGTGTGACAACCCGTCCCGCAGACTCCACTAGCCTCACTGCTAGCCGCCCCAACAGACCCCAAGCTGGCCCTGCAGGGCATCGATCCTAACCCCTCACCGTGGCAAATGGAACTAATCATCCAAATTCACAGTAGATTATTGGTGCGCCAGGCGTTCCTCGAACCCCGGTCCCCATCCTTTAACAACCATCCCACAGGACAAGTTGTCACCAATTGATCTGCAGCTCAACTGGTGACAGCTTGTCCTGTGGGAAGGTTGTTAATGGGTGAGGACCAGGGTTCGAAGAACGCCTGGCACACCAATAACCTACTGGTGGATTGGGATATCCACAATGATGGGTTAGGGACGGCTAGCGGGGGCTAGTAGGGTCCACAGACGGTCCGTTGGGGCAGCTAGCGGGGGCTAGTGGGGTCTATGGGACGGGTTGTTACAATATGATTTTACTGCATAATGTTTTATCAAAAAAAAACTTTTTTAAAAAATCACATAAATTATATTTTATATAAAAATTACAATATAAATAAAATAAATTTCGATTCGTGCTCTAGTACGGGTCTTAATCTAGTGGATTATTATTTCAAGAGTCTTTTACATAGTTTTCCTAAAAAAAGTATGACCATTACAATGTCTTCATTTTTGATCAAAACTTTTTAATTAAGTTAAGTAATCTTCTATTTTTATTTAAGTGAGATTTAATAATAAATCTTTTTAGTATATGTTTCTTAGAAACTAATGTTTCACTTCAAATTTATTTTTATTTTTAGAATTTTATAAATACAATTACATAAATGTTTTTTACTCCACCATGCATTAAAATCTTAGCAATGTTTAAAATGAACAATTTTAACTCACTATATAACTATATAATAAAATTATTTGTAATATATAGAACACAACAACATTCTATTACATGTTTTTATAAAAAAAATAGCATTCTCAATTTTTGAGTTATATTTATATTGCATAATTACAAAATTTAAATTATAATTAGAAGTATGTAAACCATTTATATGTTATTGTTTTTCAGTGTTTAATTTGGTTGTTGGAGTTGACAATATTATATCCTTTAGGGTGTACCGTTTTTATCCGATATGCGTTTGACTTGAATGTTTGGGTTCTCTATGTTGTATCTTTTAGGGTATAATTATTTTTATTAAGCAAATATTCAACTAGACAAATTATGTTCCATTATGTTGTAACTTTCTTAGTAAATGACTTGTTCCATATTTTTCATTTCATTTATGTGTTCTACTTACACTGAAATGTTGTAAATGATTTATATTTTGTTTTTATAGCGTTTAATTTGGTTGTTAGAGTTGACAATATTGTCAACTTCTATACGCCATACTCAGCATTTCCTTCCACACAGTATATTCATACTACGTTACCTATTTTCGTAATCTCACAATGGATCTTGGCCATTCTCTTAATTTCACACATTAGTGTGTTATATTCTTCTTCAGTTTTTTTCTTTAATTTGTTTATCTCGCAAAATGTTCCTTTATATATCTCAACAAACTTTCTTTTGTATCTAATCGCTTGGGAAAAGGATAAATTTCAGCCCGTACTATTTCAAAAGTGTAAATTCCTACCGAGACAACAGATCAGTGTGTTTTTCAACCTTAACCCTTACATAATTCAAATTTACTACCTAGACTGTGAATCGTTACCCATATTCCTACATTGACTCAAACAGCGTTAGTCAACCTTTAAATGTTTTGATCAATTGGACACGTAAGCGATGATGTGTCAATGTCATTGGACTCAAAACCTTAAAACGGTGTCGTTTGCAATTAAGATCTTTCCCCCAATTCAAAACACGTCGCTTTAACCTTTAATTGCAAACGACGTCGTTTGCAATTAAGATCTTTCCCCCAATTCAAAACATGTCGTTTTAACGTTTCAGTGCAAACGACGTCGTTTTAAGGTTTCGAGCCCAACGACCTTGACACATCATCGCTTACGTGTCAAATTGATCAAAACATTTAAATGTTGACTAACGCTGTATGAGCCAATGTAGGAATACATGTAACGATTCGAAATCTAGGTAGTAAATTTGAATTATGTGAGGATTTAGGTTGCAAAACACACTAATCTGTTGTCTGGGTAGAAATTTACACTTTTGAAATAGTACATGTTGAAATGTACCCTTTTCCCCTAATCGCTTGATATTATCTTCTTTACAGACAAACTGGTTACATTTTTTTCTTAACATCAAAAGATATATTGGTTACATATTTCCCAAATTATTTTAGAAACCGTTTCGAAAAAATTCAAACAAAGATAAATTCTTTTTTAGTTCCCATAACATCAATGCTGAAATGGATTAGTTAGCACATAGTGACTATAGTTACATGCATTTTTTTTTTTGTAAATTTAATGTGTTATTAACAAAAAAATAGAGTTTAAATTTTCTTGAACGCATTTATAGACATTTTTAATTTTGAAAAAATAACGCTTTGGTACAGTGGTAAAAAGGGGAGGTAAGTCTCGCCAACTCGATTTGAGTAGTATTGGCCACAGGAATTCTAAATTTTCTCAACAGATTAGTATTTGGACCTAGAAATCCTTCACGATCATTCTGGAGTTATCAAAAACAAAAACAAAAATTGAAAAAAAAAAAATATTATGCCATTTTTTTGTGGCATTTCTTAAAATTATTTCCAACCAATAAATGTTCTAATAATGAATGCATCAGCTACGCTTGTTTACGCCATGATTAGACAAAAACTAGAAGATGTTTGAAACCTTAAACTGAATTTTACGTCATGGTTAGACAAACCACATCTTTATAGCTTCGTCGTATCTATGGTCTTCCATATCTTGAATATATAGCACTTAGTCGATTATAAACATCCTTGTCGATGAACTAGTGCACAGTTCATTATTTTAAAAGTTTACATTCAAGTTCTTCTTTTATAGTATGAGAAATGTTTGTTCAATGTATTATGGTATTGTGTGATTCGTTATGAATGATGATTAGCAATTTTGTCAGCGAGAAGAAAGAAGGGTCCTTCTCTCACTTTTGCCTTTACTGTTAAATGTTAATATTGCAAGTGCCGAGTTATTTTAATTCTGAGAGAGACCTTTCATTTAAGATCCAGCTTGACAATTTGATCACAATCATATCTTTTTTTTTTCTCCTTCTTATTACACCTATGTTCGGGATAGATTTCCCAAATCAACCAAACATTGTTCATCGACAAGAAAAATATTCGTTGCGTGTGATTGTGAATAGTAAATTTCTGTCAATTCATGAGTATTTCTGTGAGGAAAAAAAACAAAAATGAAAGAAGTTTGAGAAAAAAAAAAAAAAAGTCACAAATTAAAAAGTTTCAAAAATATTATGAAGCTAATTACCCCTAGAATTTTGAAGCTTTAGACCCAATCGTATCTATTGTTTCAAGTAAAATAATCATCTTCATTAATTCAAAAGAAAATATTTCATTCGTTTCAAATAAGTTTTAAAATAAGAGGCGTTTTTGTGTTAAAATAAACATGTTTTTAGTGACATAATGAAAATCATAATATATTTTCTTAATTTGTTTGGATTATACTAATCATGGTGAAACAAAGGAAATATCATTAGTTAACTATTAAGAAGAGATAACATCGCCATTGTCATTTAGCTACATACAACCTACAAGACATTGTGACAAGTACTTATCTAGAATAAGAAACTAGCTAGTACAATACTAAAATGATTAGTTATACATATTAAATGATAAAGAAAAAAAAGATATGTGGCATACGAATAAATTGGTCCCAAGATTCAAAGCTGTGTAACAATGGACCAGCTTCCAGCTTTTTTTTGTGTGGAATCTCATCTTTTAGGTAACTAAAGCTTACATTTAAGCCTTTATCTACATATATGGTCCTTCAAGATTATATCATAACTAAAAGGTTTTAAGGATAAATGCCAAACATATGATTACAAATTAAAATAACTATAACTGATGATCCGTACACTTAGATACACTGATTGTTTAGTAGTATGGATTAGAAAACTATGTACTCAAACATAATATATACGTTAATTATCCTCTTGTTAATTAGGGCGAATTAGCGAAACACATCACATGGATAAACAAGTTAATTGAAAACTTAAGAAATTAATTAGTGGTCTAGAAAAGGGTAATCATTTTTAAAGTTAGGTTGAAGCTTTGTAGGATGACAACCGAACAACCAAAGTCTCTTCAAACGTCAACTCTTTCTTCTTCTTCTTTTTATCCTTTCGTAATAGACCCGAAATCTCTTTTTAATAATTATTAATTTAATATGATACAAAATGTTTGATGTTCCTTTTATATAAGAAGATAATATTACAAAAAGGTTTGAGGAAATAAAGAAGAAAATGAAAATGATGGGATGTGATTCTTTAAATGGAATCACGAGGAGGAGACATCCCATGTGTTAATGAATAAACCCATATAAAAAAAGAAAATTTTTGTGACTTGATTTAACATTTTAACAAAAATAAATTAAATTGTTCTAAAAGCTTTAAATAGTTTCTCTTTATTCTTTCTTCGGCCAAACAACTTTTGTGTGTACACCATATATATACTTATATCATGGTATTTTCTTCAATATATTGATAATGATACTTATAGACATGCATGATTGTAAAGTATAATCCATATTGTAGAAAGATGTGACGAGCACTTTCATTTCATGTGGCTGGTCTGGTTCTTGTTTTGTTAATGAGTCTAAGCATCACGTATTAATTTTTAATTATTCAGCATATATATTTCAGTAATATTTAAAAACAATTGTTGATAATATATGTATATTTAGTGATTGTGATATGTGACATTTATAGTATTACTAACATCAATATATTGTATTCCATAAATCCGTATAATGGACACACACAAATTGTAGCATATATTAAGTAGGATGAAAGAAACTGTTCAAAAGATATGTCCAACCAATGTTGGGCAATCTAAAAACTTTGTCTCTAGCCAATTTCTATCCCTAGTCGTTTACAAAGGGTCCCTTAGTTACTTGAATACTAATATCATTTTCATGTTTTTTGCTGCAACGATTTTGGCCAACACATTAAATTTGATTACAAGAACTAAATCATTCATTAGAGAAAACCATATTTACAAATCATACAAACATTCTTATTATTTTCACATGACATTTTTTGTAGAAAGTGTTTTAACTTTACTTAGCATATTTTGAGTTAAAAGTTTTATTTTGTCGTACGTTTCTTGTGCCCCTAAGAATCAAGAAATGCCCTCACAACATCTACAATTGGAGCCATACAGATCGGGCATTTCCCACTACTCCATTGAAGCTCATGAGCACATTTCAGACAAGTGCACATATGTCCACACCTGCAAAACAAAATCGCAGTTTCATTACAGCGTTCGCGTTTCAACCGTACTCGCTTTCTAGCTAGGCTTTACCATCGACATACGTACCTATAGAGAAGTGAGTCTATAGGCATCTCCAAGCAGACAGAACAGTTTCTTTCTAGAGAATCTGAAACTGAGTTTGACATAGTTCAAAGTTATAGTTACATCAGTAGTGGAGGATTAATTCTTTTAGTTGGATCAAGAATAGCGTTTTACTCACCAGAATGTGATTCCGATTTCATGGATTCCTGGAAATCGATGCAAGATTTGACTAAACTTTGTAGTTCGAGCATTTCTCTTTGAAGCTGTTTGATTTGTTGTCTGAGATCACATATCATCTGTGTTTCCTGTGTTAATCACATAAATCTGTTACTTTACCAACACGCAACGCAAAATAGAGAAAAACTCACAGAGGAGGTCCTTAGCCTTAGGGTTTAAAGAAATTGTAGTAACGATCAAGAGATGTTGGCTAAAACCATCACTTACAGTTATTGGTTCAAGATCTACCATCACTGTTTCAGTTTCTTCTAGGTCCTCTTGGTACCTTGCAGAACACTCACCCAAGCTCTCCTCGTTATCTTCTTCTTCTTCTTCTTCTTCTTCTTCTTCTTCTTCTTCTTCTTCTTCTTCTTCTTCTTCTTCTTCTTCTTCTTCTTCTTCTTCTACAAGATTGCTTTCTACTTCTAACCTCTTTTGCACGCGTGAGATCATGATTTTATCAATCTTTTCTCGAAAATCACTTGCGAGGAAGCCAGAAACTGTCCTTCTACACAAATATATAGTCAATCACACATGTTATTAAAGATGTTAAAGCTAATCTTTAGAAAATGACGAATGGATCACATTATAACATACATCTCGATTAAGTTCCGCATATCATCTTTCTCTGAACTCTTGTTCATAACCTCGAGCTCTCGCTGTTTCTTGAGAGCTTCCCAATAACTTCGTGGGCGCGATATATCGCTAATCCAATCATAATACATACTCTCTCCATTGTAATCTTCATATTCTTTATATTCCGTTACATTTTCATCCCAACCACTTAGAAATATTGGTGTTTCAAGAACCATACATAATGATTCTGACCCTTCTTGCTTCTTGGCTTTTGATATTTCTTCATCGTTTTGTGAAGATTTTTCCTCTTTACCGCTCTCTCTAGAGATGAGACTTGCAGTTTCTTCTTCCATTCTTCCCTCCAAACAAACCACTGATGTAACTTCTTGAGGGTTGGTTCTATATTCCTCAATCTCCATGGATTTGCCTTTTTCAAAAACACTAACTTCTTCGTTCTTTCGCCTTTCTTTATTTCTCTCTACAGTCTTCTCATTAGAATCCCAAAGATTCACTTTCTCTATAGTACTCAATGAAGAATTGTTCATTTCTTCACTTTCCTTAGCAATAGCTTTTCTCAACCCTTCTCCTTCTTCTGTAGCTTTCCCCTTCATTTCAGGTTTCTTAGAACTGTTCTTATTGTTTGCAGCTTCAGTCAAGACAGCTTTCTTGGCGATTTCCGGCTTATAAGCCGCTTCCTGATTCTTCCTTGTGTTACTACTCTCCATTCTTTCTTGCAAACCATTCTTATCTCCTGTTTTGCAGGCCATTTTACACATCCTCTTCATCCGAAAAGATACTGGTCTAGATAACTTTTTAGTTTCTCCCGCGTTATTCAAATTTTCCCAAGATCCCTTCTCAGTTTTTGTCTTATATTTATTTCTACATTTTGATTCCATTGATCAATCAATATAGCTTGTTTTAAGTAACTGAAGGAACAATATTAATAAGCTGACCATTACCTGTGATTCATCACACTAGATGTCGCTGATTTCGACATATATCTTTCTTGAATGGCAATGCACCTTTCTAAACTTCGGATTCTAAGCATATACTGATTAACAAGGAAGAGATCATTTTTAGTAACATCGTCTGAAGTGTAATGTATTAAATTAATTACTAGTTTAGGATAAATAAAAGTAACCTGAAGACGACGGCACCCGCGACGGGAGAACTTAGAAACCGCGTTGCGATCATCGAGCCATTCGAGCTCAATCTCTCGGTCACGCAAAATCATCTTACAAACGTCTTCAGTTGCTTGTCGCCCTCTTACCCTAGTGGTACAAGAAGCCAGTTCAAGAAAACATCTTCCTTCTCTATCATTCTCATAAGAATTTGAAACATTACTCATGTCTGATTGAGGAGACCAATCTTTTTCTTCACCACTGCTTTCATTGTTTTTTCTCTCCAGATCGTTGAGAAATTCAGAAAAAGAACTCGTATTCGAAATGTCGGAGAGACTTAATCCAGAACTCGTCCTGCTATCGATTAGCGATTGACTTAGACTCGAGCTTGACTGCTGCGACCGAGCTTCCCAAATCTGAACCAGAGAAGAAGCACCATTTCTGGAAGAGGTCTCAGGTTGACCCGGATTACAAAATTGATTGGAATTGGTCTCTAGGGTAGAAGAAGTTGGATTATGGTTGGAAGAAGGAATTTGCAGTGGTTCCCCTGTTTTCAAAACAGAGGATCTTGAAAAACATTCAAGAACCTGTTTACTCTTCTCTTCATTACTTGCAGAATCATCGACATGAAAAGCACGACAGCTATTGGAACGATCAGTAACAAAAACTGTGAGATACTTGTCTTTCTTGTTATGATCCCTCGAAGCCATTTCTATTGACGCCATTTATAAAGATCAAAACCAAATCCTCTGTTCTGTTTTGAAAATTGCTTTGTTTTGTTACACTAAAGAAAAAGAAAGATAAAAATAAACAATAACCTATAGAGAAGAAGCTGAGTCTTATGAACAAAAAAAATATAAGAGAAGAAGCTGAGTCTTGAGGACTTGCTCTCACTATCTTATATTATATAATATGAGAAGGTTTTTCTCAACTTTTACTAAGGAGATGACACTTGGCTTACTATTTTTCTGACACCTGTATTTTTTTGTTTGGACCTAATTAACTATAGTTTGGACCTAATCAACTACAAGCCCATAAAACTAAAAAAAAAAAAAAAACCATGACACTTGGCTTACTATTTTTCTGACATCTGTATTTTTTTGTTTGGACCTAATTAACTATAGTTTGGACCTAATTAACTACAAGCCCATAAAACCAAAAAAACAAAAAAAACCATCAACATTTCCTTCATCCCTTCTTTGATGAGAAACATATACAGCCTCCAAAAATCTAGAACCACTTTATATCAGTGTGTGGTTGGTTTCATCTCGGAACTAAACCAACATTAAATTAAATTTATAGGTTTGAATTCTTGGATTTAATTTCTGTGTTTGAATTTTCGATAATTTTCACAGGCACAAGCGGAATCAAATTTAAGTAAGATGTTGGGATGGTATTATTTAAGTAAATTAGTTTAACTTTTTAAATTTTTTTTATATAAAATTAAATTTTTGAGCTTACTTTCTGAAAAATTACGTAAGATTGTGAGATGTTTTAATCTAATTATATAATTATTTTGTTTGGTTCACACTTATTATTTCAAACGTCATGGTATTTTTGAATTACATAAAATTTATAAGTTTTCATATTAGGAATTTCAGGATAAATTATGAACATAATCAGTTATGTCTTGATTTGAAATAATACCATCATTTTATGCATTGCCTTATATCTACCCACTATTTCCCTCAATTTTCATTTTTGTTTATACTACTTCTCATTTTTAACTTATTATTTTAAAACACTTGCGACGAATTTATGATCATTAATATTTGATCTCAATCCCTTCTCTCTCTTAAAGGCTCAAATATTCTATAAAATTTGTTTTTCTAAATACAAACTATTACCATAAAAACACATCCTCTTACAGATTATTGTGAAAACTAAAACATTTACTTTCTATTATATCTTCTATTCAATTTCCAACGAACAACAAAACACTGGTAACAATAGTATCGTTGTTCGGATCATCCGTTTTGGTTCCTAACTTTAGAAGAATTATTATCTTACTAAGTCTTGAATAATTTTTCCGAAAATGTAAATTCGTTTTACTATTGTTCATCTTTTGATGATTTACGCAATCATTTTAAAAAATTTATAAAAGAAAATAAATAATTGTATGTGTATTTGATTTAAAAGAATTTAAATATATAATGATGATGGGCGTCATATTCTTAGAGTAAGAGTTGAAAGAAACTTTACTATATTATATCATTTAATACTAACGTAAAGTTTCCTTTTGGCAAGCTCCAAAAGATTGTCATTTGATGCTCTCTTCTTTGACAAGTGTCATTTTGTTTCTTTAAATTTTTAGTGTAACAAATTTATTCAATTGAATTTACATAATAAAAATTTCTCTTAACAAATAATTTGATGATTAAATAGTTAAGGATATAAGATTATTATATATATATTTGGGTTGTATAAAATAATATCGAGTAATAATTGGCTGTGTCATTTCCACACTTTAATATAAATAATTCACATGATCTTGATATTACATTATTTTATTTTATTTTCAATCCATTTATAGAAGGCCAATGATAATTCTTTAATGCACAAGGCACCATCACAGCAGGGATTGAGTCTTGCTCCCTATGAATGTAGGGATACGGCTAATGGGCCGGCATGTCGTGGCCAAATGGTTGGCAAAAAAAAAAAGTAAAGTATATTTTAATATATAATTTCTAAATAGGTAAATGAGAATTAAATGTATTTTTTTGTGATAAAGAGATAACTATATATATTTCTGTTTAAGAGAGAAGTGAATATATATTTAAATTCATCATTTCATTAGCTAAGATGCCCTTTCATAGATCTATATTTATAATATATAACTCTTGAATATATATATATATATATATATATTTAAAACAATAGACAATTTTAGTTATTAATTCACAATAATGTATTTTTATAAACCTGACACATTTTCTTATTAACTTTCCTATTCCATCTCGTCAATCCTATATTTTATACTAACTCTCATTTTTGTAACTTTCATAATATTTATAGTAATGCAATGAATGATTAATATAAAAACATTTAGAAATATTACATATATAAGAAAATATATTAATATGTAATGATTGCATATCTGTAACTCTCTTATAGTTTATGTGACTCCTATAACAATGAAATACTCCCTCTGTTTTAATTTAGTTGTCGTTTTAGGTTTTCAATGAAAATGTTCGGTGAATATTTTAGTTTTATCCCTGCTGTTTTAAAGTTTTGACCAATAAAATATTTATAAAATATATTAATTAAGGGTAAAAAATATAATTTAATAGTTTTTTTAATTTATGTGAGAAAACATTAAAAGACAAGTAAAAAACCGGAAGAAGTATAAATTACATTTACCTAATAAATAGAAATTGATATAAAATTAGTGTATTTATTATCCAATTAAATAATTAATTTTCTTATAAATAGAAAGATACACATTTTACTAATCTTCATACTGTATCTCCAATCTCACATAATATTTTTATTTAATTAATATTGTCTTAACTAAGAATCTTTAAAATCACAAAAAAATATTCGAAAACAACGTAAATTAAATCCGTGCGTAGCACGGAGTGACTACTAGTATATTTATACATAAAGATAATATTTTGATATATTCATATTCTATGGCTAGTAGTAAATTACTAATGCTAATATACTAGTACATATTTAGTTGGGAGTTAAAATGGTAATTTTACCCTGCAGTGATTAGATGATGTGTTTTGGACTTGAACTTCTTATCTCTAAATAAATCAATAGTAGTAATCTTGTTGTCACGAAGAATCATAAGAAAGCAATACATGCTCAATTTATTTATTGGTCACAAACTGATATGACTAATACTACGCAAATGATGCAATAATCTACTCCACAAGCAAAACAGAGTTGTCAAAAAGAAGAAGAAATATTCCGAGTTTACTTAAGCTTCACGTCTCCAAAATCATTTATAGGTATCATTAGTCCGAACCTCCCTGTAACTGGCAGCTCTATCGTTAAAGACATTAAGAAGGTAATCACTAGCTTGTCTTGAAGATGGTCTCTCCTGCGGATAAGTCTTTGTGCACTGAATCGCTATTTCAAGAACTTGATAAGCTGCTTCTTCTTCGCGGGGTAAAAGCGGTTTAAGCTCTGAATCAATCAGCTTCTCTCTCGCTGCAGAACCAGGCGGGGTATCAAGAACCGTCTGTACCCATCTAACCATATCTGTCTCTTCATCAAACATTTTTTCAGTTGGCATTTTACCAGTCACAATCTCCATCAACACTATCCCCATACTGTAAACATCGCTCTTTTCAGTCGCCTTCAACGTGTAAGCATACTCTGAACATAAACCCAAAGAACCAAAACATTAGTTTTAAAAGTTGAAAAAGCCAAGTCAAGAAACTTGAGAAAGACATGTACCTGGTGCGATGTATCCATAAGAGCCTGCAAACATAGTGTTTGATTCTGTGTTGGTGTCATAATTCTCACATAAGATCTTGGCAAGTCCGAAATCTCCTAAATGTGCTTCCATGTTGGAATCAAGAAGCACATTACTCGATTTAATATCACGATGAACAATAGGAGGAACACAATCATGATGAAGATACTCAACTCCTTGAGCCAACCCAACTGCAATCTTCAATCTTGTTTCCCAACCAAGACACTCCTTCTTCTTCGTGTGAATCCAATCCCAAACGCTTCCGTTCTCCATATACTCATAAATCAACAGATTCAAGCCTTCAGCTTTACTGCTGCAGTAACCCATTAGCTTCACTAAATGTCTATGTCTGATTCTTCCAAGTGTCTTAACTTCTCTGTTAAAGCTCTTGTTTGACATCAAATCATCTTTCCAAAGAATCTTCTTCACAGCAATCGTCTCTCCGCTCTTCAACTCAGCTTTGTAAACTTTTCCCGACCCTCCTGATCCAATCATGAACTCGTCGTTAAGGTAACGTGTAGCTTCCATAATGTCTTCCCACTTTATATCTGACTTTGCACCTCCGTTTCTAAAGAGAGGAGCTTGTGAAGAAGAAGAAGAGTCTGATGAGACTGCGCCGTTTCTTCCTCGCCTGTTCTTGAAAACATCATGATTTTGCTTGAAGAAAAGGAAGATTACAAGTACCATCAAAGCTATCGCTACTAATGATGATATCGCCGAGATGATAACCACGGTTTTGGGACTAAGACTTCGTTGGTTCTTGTTTGATCCAGCTCTGTTGCAGTGACTTAGAGGGCTTCCACAAAGACCTGCATTGCCTACAAATGCATCAGCTTGCCATCTAGAGAACTGTTTCTTCAACTTTCCCTCGAGGTTGTTGTAAGAGAGATTGAGATATCCCAAGCTTTTCATTTCTCCGATTTGGCTAGGAACTTCTCCTACAAGCTGGTTGTGAGACAGATCAAGGAGTTCAAGCTTATGTAACGTCGAGATCATGGATGGAATATGTCCGGTAAAGTTGTTGTAGCTGAGATCTAAAGCACTTTGAAGATCTTGTAGCTGACCAATCTCAACTGGGATGTCTCCGGTCAAGGCGTTTCTTGATAACCGAAGCTCGTAAAGCTTGCTCAGCTTACCTATTGATGAAGGAAGAGGACCTGAAATCTGATTCTTTTCGAGGTTAAGTGCATTGAGAGCTTCCAGGTTACCAATCTCTTCCGGTATCGAGCCGTTAAGTGAATTGCCATCAAGAGATAACACAAGAAGCTTTGTTAAGTTGAACAGCTCAGTAGGGAGAGACCCAATGAACTGATTAGAAGAAAGCTTAAGCTCTCCCAGAAGTGGAAGCTTTCCAAGCCATGGTGGTATAACTCCTGAAAGAAAGTTATCGTTGAGATCAATGTGTGTCAACTTCTTACACAAACCTAGCTCTAACGGTATGATTCCCGTTAGAGAATTGCTTGACATATCCAATAAAGACAGCTCCCGGATCTTCCCAAATGTCCAAGGGATTCTTCCTGTGAACTGATTCTTCCCTAACCTTAAACGATCAAGATTAGGAGACTTCCCTAGCTGAAGTGGTATCTCTCCCTCGAATCCGTTCTCCGTGACATCAAACGATAGATAAGAGCTTGAACCGCACAACGGACTGATCGAACCATTGAACTTGTTGCTGGAAATATTGATTCTTGTGAGATTCTTGAGGTTGATAAGTGAAGTCGGAAGGTTTCCTTGAAGAGAATTGTTGTACATCAGAAACTGTTCTAACACGGTTAAGAACCCTAACGAGGAAGGTACCGAACCCGAGAGCTTGTTATCAGCTAAATCCAAGATCGTCAGTTTGTGACAGTTACCTAAAGTGGCGGGAATGTTACCAACAAGCTCGTTCTCTCTCAAGTGAAGCAGAGTAAGTTCTTTCAATCTTCCTATTGTAGAAGGAATCTCTCCACTGATTCGATTACCATACCAATCAATCGCTTTCAGTTTCGTGCAATTCCCAATCTCTATCGGCATTTTACCCCAAAACCGATTCTCATATAGATACAGAATCTCTAATTTGCCTAGCAATCCGATTTCCTTCGGTACCTTGCCTTCCAAGTTATTGCGATACAGGGTAAACTCTTGTAGTTTCGTTAGGTTAGATATTGATGGAGATAACGTACCTTCCAAGGTATTGTTGTTAAGATAAAGATTCGTGAGTTCGACGAGGTGAAACAACGAATCAGGGATTCGACCTGTGAGCGTATTGTTCGACAGATCAAGTGCTTCTAACGATTGACATTTTCCGATTTCCGCCGGGATTTCACCGGAGAGTTGGGTTTCAGACAGAGCAAGTTGCTTCAAGCTTGTGTTGTTAGAACATATAGTCTTTGGTAATGAACCAGAGAGACGATTATTCGATAAAACCAAGGACACTAGCTGATCCATGTTCCAGACCTCTTCGTGTATCTCTCCGGTGAGGTTGTTCGAAGACAGATCAAGTGTTTGAAGATTAACCAACTCTGTTAATCTCTTTGGAATCAAACCTTGGAGCTTGTTACCAATCAAGTTAAGGTAATTGAGTTTAACCAAATCACCGAGTTGACTCGGTATCTCTCCGGAGAAACTGTTTTTTCCCAAATTGAGCGTCTGGAGGTTCACGAGTCGACTCAGCTCCGCTGGTAACGATCCGTTGAGACGATTCACCGCCGCGGTAATCAAAACGAGGCTGGTGCAGTTACCAATCTCCGCCGGAATCGGTCCTTCGAGCTCGTTGTCTTGTAGTATCAAAGCCTGGAGCTGAACGAGTCTACCAAGCTGACCCGGTATCGTACCGGTGAGTCTGCAGGAGGCCAAGGCGAGCATCTGGAGACTGACGAGGTTCCCAAGCGTCTCTGGGATCGATCCATTGAGCTCGTTGTCTCCGAGTTTTAATGACTTGAGATTCACGAGCGAGCCGAGCTGACTCGGTATCTCGCCGCTGAGTTGGTTAGAGAAGAGATGTAACGTTTCCAACGAAGCGGAGAGGTTGGAGAGAGTCGTTGGGATGGGACCGACGAGACCGTTCGAAGACAGATCGATGTGGGTTAGGTTATTAAACCGGCCAATCGATGGTGAAATTGACCCGGTTAAACCTAAACTGGAGAGATTTAAACCGATGATTACACTACCACCGCATGTGACGCCGGTCCAGTTGCAGAAATTGGGATCATCCGGATTCCAAGTTCGGAGAATGGTTTCGTCTTTTGGGTTTGTGACAAAAGAGTTCTTGAGTTCGAGAAGAGTTCGAAGATCCTCGTCGCTTTGACCCGAACCGGACCGGAGTGAGAAATAGAGGAGGAACAGAGCAAGAAGAAGAGAGTTTTGCTGCATTTTTTTGGTTTTCTTCTTCTTATTTGGGAAACAAGAGATCTCTGGTTGTGAATGTAGTGGTGAATGAAGAAGCTTCTTCGAGTTCTTGTGGTGGCTAGTAGTAATGAATGAAGCTTCTTGTGGTAGTAGTGATGAGACTAGTGTTGGAAACAAAAGGAGAATTTAAGACGATTGTTGTATTTTTGTTGAAGTAAGATGATTGGTTATAAGAACGGTGCATGGGGACTCTCTCTGTATATATGTGTATTATATACGCGTATAAGTGCGTGTGTTTGATGTGGTGAGTAGGGAGGAGGAGTAAATGAAGAGGATAAAGCTTTTGAGATCGGCTATAAAGGCTAAAACTATAGAATAGGGATTTCTTTTTTTTTTTATGAGAACAGTAGAACACAGACGAGTCTTTCTCTCTATGATCTTTCATTGAGAGAGTAGTAGTGGGAAAGAGAAGAAGAAGGTCAAAGAAGGGTCAGAGACATTGGAACATGCAAATACAAGTGTTTCATTTATGTTGCGGCTATGTCAATTTGTATATATGTTGTTTTCTATAATAATAGTAAAATGTTTCGGATATTCATTTTGTAACTTGTTCCAAAAATATTTTTAGATTTCTTATTATCTCTTCGAACCAGGAGACCATAACGAATAAATTAGTGATCAAAGTTTGGATATTTAAATGCAGATCAAAGTTTGGATATTTAGATGCATGCAAAGGGTTGATCAACCGACATTTTGATTGGTTGTAAAGAAGTTGTGTAGTCTTTTCAACTTATCCTTAGTTTAGCCCTAATCTCTTCAATTTGAGAGTTTAAGTTGTGTAAGTAATGGTAAAGAGAAAAAAGATTTATGACAATGAGATTAATAAGTTTATATTATAATGAAATACATATATTGATATGGCTTTGACCTCGGCCAAGGAAAGAGTGGGTGAGATGAGAGATGACTTGGTTGAAGAATATTTCTTTAATTTCTGCTTTTGTTGTGAAGTGTGTTTGTGTTTCTCCTTACTTAAGTCCTTTCATAAAAAAAGAGGGCAGTTGTATTTCTATATTTGGATTTTACGGAAATATATTCATAAACAAAAATACTATATGATTATTATGTTAAATATTACCTACTGTATGTTTATTGTTATATATATATATATGATTTATATGCTAAATATTTATTATATTCATAATAAGAAAGAGAGTAAATTTCATAGCAAAATTGAATTAACAAAATAGCCTGGATTTTATAGATTAACAAAATAGTCCATAATCTAAAGGGCTATAGATTTAAAGTTTTAAACCCTAAACCCCAAAATATACAAAAAAAAATTGCTCAACTATCCTACAATTGCTAGGTCAATCAAAAGCGCTCTATCATATCCATATTTTGTCATTACCCCAAACTTGGCAACATATTGGTTAGTTCTAATTTGATTCTCTTTGATATTTTCCGATTAAACAAAAGATTTTGTAGATGTCATCTTTGAAATAAATGCCGAAGTATCTAGCTGCTGAAATTGAATCACACCGTACGTTCATACACTCTATAGAAATACAATTGTGAATTGTAATACTACCATGAAAGAGACAACAATATGCTTTTATTTTTCTTTTGCAGAAATGATAGAAAATACATAACATTTTGATCATATATGTAATTTTTACATGAACAAGTCAGTTGACATAGTCTTGAGTATGGATGTTGTCGTGGGTTAAAAACTCAGCCCAGTCCAAACCTTAAAAAAGTCTGCCCAGAAAAAATGTAAGTTTGAAAATCCAAATGGATTTTAGGTTTTAGTGGGTAACTCGAACGGGTTTTTAGTTTTTTGGGTATACCCGTGGGTACCCGAATTATTTATCTTATGTGATGTTTATTTTGTATTTTATATTATATATAATTTTATATTTAACTTCTTGGTACCAAATGTGATTTATATTATGTATTTTGTGTATTTTGACGGGAAAATGAGATTTTGCGGTTTTGGCGGGAAAACAAGATTTTGCAGTTTTGGTGGAAAAAATGAGATCTTGCGGTTTTGGCGGGAAAACATAATTTTGCGGTTTGGCGAAAAACGAGATTTTGCGATTTTGGCGGGAAAACAAAATTTTGCAGTTTTGGCGGGAAAACGAGATTTTGCGGTTTTGGCGGTAAAACGAGATTTTGCGAGTTTAGCGGGAAAATGTGATTTTGCGGTTTTGACGGGAAAATATATTTTTGCGGTTTTGGCGGGAAAATATAATTTTGCGGTTTTGGCGGGAAAACGAGTTTTTGTGTTTTGCATTTTTAGTAGGAAAATGTGATTTTGCGGGTTTAGTGTAGGTGATTAGACTTGACAAAAAAAAAGTATAGATGATTAGAAAGAAAAAAAACCCAATGGGTACCCATAACTGATAGAGTAAACCCGTATAAGATTTTAGTATCGGGTACCTGCCCATTTTTAACCCGTTTGATTTCTTAAAGAAAAACAGGTCCCAAAACCCAGTTTTAGGCATGGGTTTCGGATATCCACTGGGTTTTTACCCACTTTTAACATCCCTAGTCTTGAGCGGATCTTAAATTTAGTAAATACTGGCTGTGTATGAAACTATGAAATTTGTTTTTGACACTTAAAAGAGCTTACACATATGTTCGCCATGAACTCCTCAAGATCAAAGGGTAGAAGCGTAGAAGAGTGACTATTTCAACTTGTTCTAATCTCTGATTCAAAAGAAAATTATGAACCCTTGTTAAAGTCCAAAACTTCTTGATTAGAAAACAGATAGTTTCTTTAACAACATTTTTAGTTATATATGCTTGTCAATTCTCTTTTTTAAGAAATCGTATATCCATTAGTCTTAAAATCGATTAATTTAAGTATCAATACTGATGTGAAAAGGGTGATATGTCATATTCATTATGGTTTATTTTGTAGAAGTTTTAAAAGTGTACAACTCTTACCTAATGGAAAACATTCTCAATTTTGTTAAATGGGATGTTCTTATTTAGGGTTTATTCGTCCTGAAATATGATCAGTCTCAATCTGCATAGTTAATTGTCTTTTTAGCTAGTGCTTATGTCTCATAATGAACCCAGTTGCTAATTAGTGTGACAATTCATCTTCTTTCTTCATTTGGTCCATACTGATCAAAATTCAAACCTACCCATATATAGGACAATATAGGTAATGAATCCATCTCAAAGCATTGTGCCTTTGGCTATTTTTATGTGATATGGTTGTTCCATTCACGTGTATATCTAAATGTTATATAAAATTCATCATTGGAGCAAAACTCTTTCTTTGTACGTTCCACGATTTTACATATTTGGCTTTAACCATTTTTTTCCCTTTTCTGGTATTATTTTCAGATTTATACGACAACGATTAACGTAATATTCAAATTATCTGTTCACAAAACGGTATTAAATATTAAAGATCTAATAACAATGTAAGCATCGGAGCTTTCATAGCTCAGTTGGTTAGAGCACCCGTTTAGTAAGCGGGAGGTCTTGAGTTCAACTCTCAATGAAAGCATCAATTACTTTTTCAGTCTTTTTTATTTTCGTTTTGGGTAATTGCGGAAAGCATCCTTTTATTTTCTATATGTATAAAAGCAGACCCTACACTTTATAACGTTCAAACAGAACCCATACCTGTCGAAAGCTTTTATTCTATTTTTTAGTCTCTCTTTTCATCATTTTACCTCTCTCGCCCTCTTTCGATTCTCTCCTTCTTCTTTCGTCGCCGTCGCTACTGTTTCTCTTCTCGGTAAGTTCCTCTATTCTCATTTTCTTCTTCTCCGTCCAGGTTCTTCCTGTAATCTCATTGCCAATGGTCAAAATGGTTCCTTTTAAATTTTCTTGATTCGGGCACGAAACGTGTTCGATGAAATGTCTCAGGGAGTGTGTCTTGGACTCATAACGAAACTACTCATCTCTTTGGTTTCTTTTCGTGATTTTGGATTGGATTGCGTTTCTAATGTTAATGTGATCTAGGGATCCTGTAAAGTTTTCATTTTTTTTTTTCACCAATTCTTCCCGTTTTGAAATGTAGAAACTTTACCCAGATTCTTCTGGAACTAATGCTGATGTTTTAGATTCGGAATCAAAATTTCCTGTCTTTAGAAGCTAATGTTAAGTAAACAGAACCTAGTTTTGGGGAATCGTTGCTTAGAGTTGATAGCAGTGACATAGAAACCTTAATTTTGGGGACACTGTTCATTCTGTTCAGAAGCTACTTCAGTTCAACATCAAGTTTGTGATTTAAATGTTTGTGCCTTTTTGTCAAATCTATCAAACCACAATGTGTTAATTTGTAAAGTTGATTTTTGTTTAGTTGTGTTTCTTACTTTTAAGCGGGTATAGTGTCAAGGAAGATGGCAAGTGGTAGCCTGAAAAGCCTTATATCTTCAGCAGTGGGTCGAGGTGTGAACGAAGCGAGAGCCAGGATTTTCGGACATATGCTTAACCCAACGGGGCAGAGATCTCCTCATAAGATATTAAGGAAGAAGCTTGTTGGTGACAAGGTTGCAGAGTGGTATCCATATGATATCAAGAATGAGGATCCCAATGTCTTGGCTAGAGAAGAACAAGAGTACTTTCCTAGACCTCTCTCTTTTTTTTTTGTCTGTCTACTTTCCAATGAATTGCTTTGTTTATCATAGAAACCATTTGAAATCTCTGAATTGGATCAAGCTGTAACATGTTTCCACAAGCTTTAGTTCAACTGCAAATTGGGAGTTAGTGTAGGAAATACTAGACATTAGAAAGAAACTCGATATAGATTGTATGATTACTGTACCTAGATGGTTGTGATTTGTGAAGCTTATGAAGAGTCTTGTTCCTGTGTCGCTGGTGCACAAATGCAGCAAATTAGCGATATAATCTTATTTGAAAAGGATAGTTTATGGATCATACTTTCTATAAACTTCACTTACACTTGGTCGATTCCCCTAGTAATGTTTCTGTTGAGAGGCATTTTAACTTGGATTTGTGTGTCGTTGTAGGCGGATATCAAAGCTTGAGATGTTGAAGCGTCGTAACAAAGGACCACCAAAGAAGGGTCACGGAAGACGTGCTGCGAAGCGTAACAAGTAGAAGGAATAACCATTGGCTACTAAAAAACATTGCACTTTTAGGATCAGACTCTTCCGGTTGTATCAGACAGAACTTATAAGTTAAAGTTTCTCGTACTTAAAAACTGCATTCGTTTCCAATAACGTTACTATGTTGAGACACAGTTGGAAGCTATTTTGCTTCCCTTTTGACTAATTGTCAATGGCTTTTGTTTCTCTTTTTCTTACTGTTTTTCTTTAATCTTTTCTTTAGTTATTGAAAGATAAATTTCGATCAACTTATTTTACCTATTAATGCGTTATTGAACTGAAAGTTGGATAAAACTCCCCTGAGTGATTCATTGATATACATGGCTTTATATAGCCTAAGAGGTTACAACGGGCTCCCTATATAGATGGGATACTCATAACAAAATATGTACTATAGGTAAGTTGTTTACAGAATATTCTTATATTCTAATACCCTCCCGCAGCTGAAGCATCGGGTCTTCGGATGGTTAAGCTGGTTCTAAACTCATTGAAGAGGCAAGTGGGTAGTCCTTTTGTAAAGATATCTGCATATTGTAGGGAGCATGGAACATGAATCACTTTTACTTCTCCAATAGCAATTTTCTCTCGTACAAAGTGTATATCCAGTTCTATATGCTTGGTTCGCTGATGTTGGACTGGATTGTTCGCTAAGTAGACTGATCCAATGTTATCACAATAAACAAGAGAAGCTTTCTGGATTGGGAGATGAAGTTCTCGCATTAAGTTGCGCAGCCAGGTGAGTTCCGCGACAACGTTGGCAACACCTTTATACTCGCTTCGAACTTGAACGCGAGACCGTTTGTTGTCGTTTGCTGACCAAGACACTATATTCGAACCAAGAAACACACAATAGCCAGACGTCGATCGTCGTGTATCCGGACAACCCGCCCAGTCTGCATCAGTGTATGCGGTCAGTGTTGATATGTTTCCACGAACGAGTTGCAGTCCGAGCGTTGTTGTGCCTTGTAAGTAACGAATGATCCGTTTAAGAGCAGTCATATGCGGTAGTCGTGGGTCGTGCATGTAAAGACATATTTGGTGAACTCCATAAGCGATGTCGGGACGTGTGAAGGTGAGGTATTGCGAGCCCCAGCTAGACTTCGTAAGTCTTGGGATCTGGAACCGGATCACCCTCTGTTGCCGAAAGCTTGGATTGGAGATCAACTGGTGTTGTGCAGGGTTTGCAATTTTCCATCCCGGCTCGCTTGATAACATCAAGAGTATAAGTTTGCTGACTTAAGAAAAGGCCTTGCTTGTTGTAATCAACTTTGATGCCTAAGAAGTGACGGAGCTGTCCTTCATCCGACATTGGGAACTCACTTTTGAGTTTCGCGATGATATGTTGCAAGAGTTCAATGGAAGAAGCAGTCAACATGATGTCATCAACGTATAGCAAAAGATAAGCCATGCGAGAACCCTTTCTAAACACAAACAGTGAGTTGCTCGCTTTGCTCATGACAAACCCTATCTCGTGTCAAAAACTTTGTGAAGCGTGAATTCCATGCCCGAGGGCCTGTTTCAAGCCGTAAATGGCTTTGTTGAGTTTGCAAACATGATGTGGGAACTCTTTGCTTACAAATCCTGGTGGCTGTCGCATATATACAGTCTCTTTTAAATCTCCTTGAGGAATGCATTCTTGACATCGAGCTGATGCATTGGCCAGTTTAAAGAGACAGCAACATCAAGGACAGCCCTTATGGTTGCCGGTTTTACAACCGGACTGAACGTCTCTGTGAAATCCACCCTGGTTCTTGTGACTTGCCATTAGCAACGAGCCTTGCTTTATGTCTCGTAAGAACCCCATCTGCATCGTACTTGTGCCTGAAAAGCCACATAGATTTCACAATGTTGACCTTTGGTGGTGGAGGCACCAAATTCCAACTCTTAGTTTGAATCATTGCACCATGTTCATCAGTCATAGCTGGATTCCAATTAGGATCCAATAGAGCTTGGTTATGACCTTTTGGTAGGGGAGACTTGTTTGTGGTAATAAGGGAAAGGACTTTCTTTGGTTTGGTAATACCCGCTTTTGAACGAGTGGTCATGGTGTGACTAGGAACTGAAGGCACATTTGATGTAGTGGGTACTTGCGGTGGAGTTGGTTCTGGTGCGACAGAGACGGTTTGGTGAGTGTTTGGTGTTTGAAGGATGTGTTTGAAAACGGGGGAAGGTTCATCAACGACATCAAGGAAAGTGTATTTTGATTGATGTTTTAGAGTTGGATCAGCGGCTGGGAACTTGTCTTCAACAAAATTGACATGTCTAGAGATGATGATTTTGTTGGTCTTTAAGTCCAAGCAACGATAACCTTTATGTTGTATAGGATATCCTAGAAACAAGCAAGGTGTAGATCGTGGTGAGAGTTTTGAAAGGTTTGAATGGTTCAAGTTAGGGAAACATAGGCATCCGAAAACTCTTAGGTGATTGTAAGAAGGGTTCTTGTCGAAAAGGAGAGTGAATGGGATTTTGTTTTGGATTGCTGTTGATGGAAGTATGTTCAAGATATGAACAGCAACGTTTAATGCCTCAACCCAATAAGAAGGTGGAAGACGAGCCTGAAAAAGCAGAGCTCTAATGGCATTGTTGACAGTTCTTATCATTCGTTCAGATTTCCCATTCTGTTGGGAGGTATGTGGACAAGAGAAGCGAACCATGATCCCATTCTTATTAAAGAATTCATGAAATTGATGATTGTTGTACTCTCCTCCATTGTCACACTGAAAAGCTTGTATAGTTGTTTTGAACTGGGTTTGTATCATATTATTGAAGTGAATGAATTTAGAGAAGACATCACTTTTGCGTCGAAGTGGGTAAACCCAAAGGTAATGAGAATAGGCATCAAGAAATAACACATAGTACTTTATGCCGCTGATGCTTGGAACCGGTGAGGTCCAAACATCAGAGTGAACAATTTCAAAAGCCTTAGAAACGGTAGAATGAGAAGTTTCAAACGGAAGTTTTATTTGTTTCCCCAAATAGCATGGTTCACAAGACTTAGAAAGCTTGTTATTATTACAGATACCCAAAGATTTTTGAAAAACAGAGTTGAGATTAGCATCATGTGTATGAGCTAAACGCTTGTGCCAAAGAGCAGGAGTGGATGCAAGGAGAGCTGTCGAGGTGGGCTGGTTTTTATTGAGGGAAGCAGGAAGAGTGTAAAGATCACCCAAACTATCACATCGGAGCAGAATTGTCCGTGTTGGAAGGTCCTTCACAGAAAAACCAAACGGATCAAATTCGACGGTACACCAATTGTCTGTTGTAAATTTACGAACAGAGATCAAATTTTTGACAATTTGTGGTGTTACAAGAACATTTGGAAGGTTAAGAGGACGAGAAAGGCTTTTTATGGAGGAGGATCCAACACAAGTTACTGGAATCTTGGAACCATTACCAACTATGACTGATTTATTGATACTATGATTAAGCTTAGAGTGGAGGATACCTGCAGTTGAGCTTAGATGAGCCGTTGACCCCGAGTCCATTATCCATGGATACGCATTGGGATCAGTCAGAGATTCTGTTATAGGGCTTGCCGGCGGAAGCTCCATCAGATGAGCTTGGTGGTGTGTCGGAGCTTGGTTGTGTGTCGAAGCTTGCTGGTAAGTCGGAGATTGATGGTAACTCATCGGTTGAGACATCGCAAATGTGGGCCGAGATTGCTGTTGTTGCCATGGACTGATGTAACTAGGCCAAGACGGAAACGGGCCTTGCCAGAAGGGAGGAGAGGCCCAATTTGGAAAATTAGGTCTGGAGTGATTATAGCCACGACCTCCTCCTCTAGTTCGATTGTTGTTGCGGCGACCTCCACGAGTGTTATAGTTGAAATGTTGTTTCTGATTGTGCTGCTGTTGTGGACGAGGGTCTGATGGTGTAACGGCAACCGTGAGAGCTGTATTGGAGGATGAGTGATCGGAATGTGTAGAGCTTGGCTTTGTTGACTTCTTGAGACGAGTTTCTTCCAGCTCCAGCATCGATTTGGCCACTTCAAATGTCGGAAATGGTTCTTTATGTTTGATTACATTAATAATGTTATCAAATTTTTCATTTAGACCGTTAAGCAAATATGTCACCAAAGTTCTTTCGTTGACTGGGGCATCGACATTGGTTAGCAAGTTGGCGAGTGATTTGATTTTCTGGCAGTACTCCTGAATTGTGCGATCTCCTATTTCTTGACTTCGAAGCTCCGCGTCAAGTTGAATTGCCCGAGCCTCTTTGTTATTGCGAAATTGATTCTCCACGCGTCGCCAGACGTCACGTGAAGTGCCACCGGTTTCAAAAGAAGATCGAAAGAGATCTGGGGCAAGTGTGCCATAGATCCATAGCTTCACTAAGCCATCACGTTTGTACCAGGCAGTGTCGTTGGCGTTATCAGGAAGGAGAGTGCCATCGATGTGCCCAAGGACATCAAACGTGAGACAGTGTGTGAGAAACAACTCACGCCAGGCATCGTAATTGTAATCGTCAAGATCAAGTATGAGAGGTATGTGAGATTTGATGTTAGTGACACCAAAAGCTCTCTCTAAATTGGCTGGGGGAACGGCCATTGAAACAAAAGAGAACAGAACAGGTAAAAGAGAGAAAAAGAAACACGACAGAAGAAAGAAGCGGAAGAAGAAATATCAAGAGCGATGATGGCTCTGATACCATGAAAGTTGGATAAAACTCCCCTGAGTGATTCATTGATATACATGGCTTTATATAGCCTAAGAGGTTACAACGGGCTCCCTATATAGATGGGATACTCATAACAAAATATGTACTATAGGTAAGTTGTTTACAGAATATTCTTATATTCTAATATGAACAAAATGTTAACTTGATCAGATAATTTACTAGTATTTGATCAACTTTTGGAAAAGTGAGAACATTCATTGAATAAATTCAAGTCCAAAAAGTTGAAAAGAAACCAAATTTATGAGAATGGACTGGTGGTTGGTGACTTGGTGTAACCGGTCTGGTAATATAGTCCACGTGTGTAAAATGCACAAACTCAAAACGACACCTTTTTGAAAACGATGACCAAAATAATTGAATTGTTCGATTACCACCCACTAAAAAGCTGAAAGATTCATCATCGTGTCAGGGGTGCCACTGTCTGTGAAAGAGAGAGATGGAGGAAGCTCTAAAGATTCAATCTTTGGTCATTTATCCGATCAAATCCTGCCGTGGGATCTCTGTTCCTCAGGCAACCGTAACTAATACTGGTAAAAATCTCAAGAACAATCTACTTCTCTCCCTCTGATTCCTGAGAAAGTATAAAAGCTCCTTTTGTTTTTTAATAAATGGTATGATAATTAATTTCTGTGATTTTGATCTGTTTATGTGAAGTTACAAGTTATGTGTTTTCATGATGATGGTAAAGGGTCTTGTTTGACTTGAGGCAAACAATAAAATTCTGTGTGTTTTGTTTGTTGATATGAACATTAGATTGTTCACTCTCATTGTTATGGGAATGATACATTCGATGATACTATAAAGGGTTTTGCTTGATCGGATGGAAAGTGATCAATTTGTTGGCATGAACACTTAAGTTTCACTATGGGTGCGAATGATGAAATGTTTGACTATGAAGCTGTCTTGGTGTGGATCTAATGAATCTGTGAAAACTGATGTAGGATTTCAATGGGACCGGTATTGGTTAGTTGTGAACTACAAAGGAAGAGCATACACTCAACGAGTTGAGCCAAAGCTTGCTCTCGTCGAATCTGAGTTGCCTAAGGAAGCCTTCTTGGAAGATTGGGAGCCAACAAAGGACTCATTCTTGGGTGAGTGTCTGGCTATACTAGGAAAGTTATGTCTGAATTTTGAGACTCGAGCTTATGTTCTTGATTATTCATTTTGCAGTCTTAAGCGCCCCTGGTATGAGTCCGTTAAAGATCCCGTTGACTAAGCCAAGCTCGGTAGCAGAAGGTGTGTCCATGTGGGAATGGTCTGGCTCTGCGTTTGATGAAGGAGAAGAAGCTGCCAAATGGTTTTCAGATTATCTCGGAAAACAAAGCCGTTTGGTTCGGTTTAAGAAAGGTTTTGATTTCTATTTTTTTTTGTGTGAATCTTTTCATTTGAAACATATTTGGATGCAGATCAATGATCAAGTCTTTTGAAACTTATCTACAGACACTGAAACTAGACCTTCACCTCCTGAGTTTGCAGCAGGTTACTCTACAACATTTGCAGATATGTTCCCCTTTTTGTTTGCATCTCAGGTGAGCCAATATCCATAATTCCAATATCTATTAATCAGAATACGCATTTTTGATCTTCTTTTTGCTTTTGGTCCTTAGGCTTCTTTAGACCAGTTGAATACACTTCTGCCAGAACCGGTGCCTATTAACCGTTTTAGACCCAAGTAAACGATCATTCATTATTCATTGCAAAGTCTTAATACCTTCAATGGTGGTTGTTTTGTTTATGGTTCGTTGTTTGTTGTTTCTATGTAGCATTCTTGTTGATAATTGTGATCCTTTCGGTGAAGATCTTTGGGATGAAATCAAGATAAACGATTTAGTCTTCCAAGGAGTTAGACTATGTAGCCGCTGCAAGGTGAATATGATTATATGATGTGAAAGTAAAGTACACTCAGATTCTCAAGTTGATTGGGTTTTAACCACTTTGCTCTTTCAGGTACCAACTGTGAATCAAGAAACCGGGGTTCCGGGTGCAGCAGAACCAACTGAAACTCTGATGAAATTCAGATCAGACAGTGTCTTAATGCCAGACAAGAAACCACGTGGAAAGGTTAGATATAAGCTCTTACCCGGTTTTGAGAGAAACTTATTGGATTCGTTATGATATTGAACCGATTCAATAAAACTGATATCGATTTCGGGTTTTACTCACAGGTTTTCTTTGGTAAGGAGATGGTTTGGAATTGGAACTTAACCAACACTGAAGACAAAGGCAAGAAGACAATCAAAGTTGGTGATACCATCTCTGTCCTGAGGAAGATCCCTTCTAGAGCTGAAGCAGCTGTTTAAGTCACATTTATAAACAAACATTTTGTTTCTCCCTCTTCGTCTGCTGTGTTGTGTTATATCTCTAAATAAAGTAAACAGAGATACTTTCTTGCTCATGTAAATTCCGAACTTCACTTGTTCTGAGATTCATCTTGTTAAAAGTGTGCTTTTGTATGTTTGAATAATTTTAATTGAAATTAAGGTTTTCAGAGGACTTGGTTATAGAAATTGAGGTTGAAACTTATATTTTTTTTCTCAAATCAGGAAGAAGGAGACAACATGTGCAATACTACAATACATTAGATTTCATACTTAGAGAGAGATGTCTCATTTTTAACATTTCAACTTATCAGACTCCAAAAGTTGTTGAACAGCAACCAAATCAGGAAGCACAATAGCTCCAGCTTCAGTCCAGTCTTTAGCAGCTTCTGTCTTAAACCTATCAAGCAACAAAGCATGCATTCCTATACTCTTGGCAGGAACATAATCTTTGCGCATACTGTCTCCAATATGCAAAACCTCTTCAGGCGCAATATTATTCCCCGCTCGCTCTAACGCAAGCTTGTAAATCCTTGGATCTGGTTTCTCTATCCCTTCAATTCCAGAGAACACACCAAAATCCCACTCTGCCTGAAAAATGAATCAAAATCGCATATACTGAGTCCCAAGTTTCAAGAACCAAAGAAATCACACATCTACATTCACAATGAGTCCTCTTCACTACCTTGTTCAAACCTAAGGCAGGTAAAATAACTTCTTGGTATCGGTACTCCGCATTGCTAACAAGTCCGACTATAAGCCCTTGACTTCGTGCCCATCTTAGAAACGGTCTCGAATCTTGAAACACAGAGTAAGGAGCAGCAGAGCCAAACGTTGAATAGATTCGCCTAAAAATCTTCTCAAATGTCTCCTCATCATACTCATATCCTGCCTAAATTAATCAAAAATCCCATAAACATTCAAAGTTAAGTAACACACACATTACACACATACATACACCGAATTAACAAAAGAATGATGACTAAGTTAGTACCTTGACAAAAGAATCTCTAACACAAGTTTTCCACCAAACAATGTTTGGCATTTTGGCATGAAAACCAAAGCAAGGATACTTTTGAGCCATATCTGTATAAGCTAGTTTAAAACCTTCATGAACTCGTTTATAATCAGGACAAGGCAAACCAATGGCTTTAGCAGCCATACAATAGTAATCACCAAGCTCTCCTTTATATGCTATAAGCGTACCAGTAACATCTACTGTGATACACCTTAACTTCGATAAAAGCGACACCGCCATTTTTCAGATTCCTTTTTCTCACACCCAAATCTGCACAACCAAAAAGATGATCACTTTGTTAACCAGATATACGAAATTGAGCTCCTTTCTGCACCTACCAAAATCGAGAAAAAGGGATTAAATATTACAGATTCGAATTCAGGGGTTTTGCTAAAAAGTGGTGGTTTTTGAATAAACCAGAAACAAGAAATGGTGGAGTCCAGGTAAAGTATCGATTTTTATTTTCCAAGCAGTGAGATCATATTCATATCAAATGTAGGGTCAGCAAAAAAGATGGCTTTTTAGATAGAAACAAAGCAGAAAGCACGGAGATTTCGAAAAACACGTGAAGGAGAGAGAGAGAGAGAGAGAGATTTGAAGTACCCAGAAGCTTTAGAATCGATGAAAAATATCTCACATAGAAGAAATCGCTATTGCTGCTAATCTTCGTGGTTTCTTCTCTAATCTTGGGTTTGCTTGCTTCTTAATAAGCTTTTGAAAGCTATATAACACTGAAATGAGATCACCAAGACTAATCTTTTGTGTGATGATATATAGACACGAAACTGAATAGTAGAGAGATGCTGCGTGTGATTTGTGATTTGTGATTTGCGCACACAGAGAAATTAGGCAGCTAATAGTATTTTTTTAGTCATAATTATATTTAACTTTCGTGTAAAAGATGTGTTTCTTGAGAAATCGGACACTCTTAAACACTTATAAGGTAATAAATTGTGCTATATTTGGAGAGCAAGTTTGAGGGTATTTTGGTAGTTTATACATAAGAAGAAAAAAGGAAAAGAATAAACCCATTGGATGGCATGATAGTTGCCTTGCCTGCTGTATTTTCCGAACCCAAAAACGGTTTCAGGTTTTCGATATTTTTGTCTTTTTTTTCTCAATATCAATTTGCAAAAAAAAGAAGTCATATTCAGGCCAAGTAATAATTTAGCAGCATTTCGATTTTATTTGACTTTTTGACAATAACATGTAATACACTCTTTCGTTTGGTAGATGTATCGATCCAAATAAGCCACCATGCTAAAAACTAGAGAGAGATTATTATTAGGTAGGATGTTTTGAATCTGGCTCAACAAATTCGTTGAACATTTATTTACATAATTATTAGTTTGTTAATACTCCTCTTAAAACCTTTTTTTAGATAGTATAATTTTTAGCATAATAAATCTAGCTAGTATTTAAAAGGGATACATGACTAGACTATATACACAGTCAACAACAGAGTCAAAAGAGCTTGGATCTATCTATTCAGTGGTGGGAAATAATGAGCAATGCTTGAAGTAGAACCATCACCTTTGCTTTTACTATTGGTGTTAAGCCGCTTATTAGGGTGTAGGAAACTCCTGAGTTCTCGTTGAATCTCAACTGGTAATTCATTCAAAACTGATTGATCGATTTCGTCGATCTTGTAGCCCCAATCTGTTTCTCTTCTCTCTTCTGACTCTTCTTTCACTTCATTACTATGGCTGTTGTTACTGAAGTTGGCTCTTTTACTGGTTGATGACACTGTGGAATCTTCTTGAGTCTCTTGCTTCGATGGAGGAATTGCATTGTAATTCTTGAAAATATCGACGATTGATGGCATTCCCTAAGACCAAAGATGCAACAGATCTTAGCAACGGTAGAAGATTTTTGTGCACCAAACAAAACGATGAATCGCTTACTCGATTCTTTTCTTTCGGGTTGTTTATCTTCCGCCTGGTTCTCTTTGTTTGTGTGCTTCTATTTGATTCTAATTGGGTAGGAACATCCGTTGCTTCATTTAATGGACAAGAGACAACGTCCTGACAAGGAAAGTGCAGAATTGGTTCTTCAAGGACACACCACGTGACTAATATGACAAGGTAAAAACATATACAAGCTCTCGAGTCATTCAAACACTACAGGCCCTCCTAACCAATAACTTCTTTACCAGTTATAATTGTGAAAGAATCTCATCACATTTCTAATCCTTTGAAAGTAATTGAGCCTAATTATGTTTAGCCTCTTTGCTACATCACACTTCTAAGAAAGGCTTATGCTTTAGAGTCATGAGAAATAAGAGCTGATACCTTTTGGGGGACTAGATCGATATCTTTATCTGGAGTTTCAAAATTAGGCAAAGTATAAGTTACACCGGTGTCTTCTTCAGGTATTACTGCTTGGGTTTCTGTTGATCTCTGTTCTGAACAACCTTCACTAGCTGCATTAGTTGCAGGAAAAATCACGACATTAAATTACCAGAATCAAGAGAGATAGAAAGTTCTGAAAATATATACACAAAAACTTTGGCATACCTGAAAGAGTCACTACATGATCTTGAGCACAACCATCTGCTGAAGGAGAAGGAACAGTAGATTGACTTTGAAAATATCTCATAATCGAGCTTGTTCCCTACGGTCATAACATAAGATATCACTTCTAACAAATCAGTGAAGAAACTAGGTAATATCTGAGTGAGCAATAGTTAGCAGAGATTTAGAAGCTACAAGGACTTACAGATGGTATATCAACAATTTTACTTGCGGAAACAGAAAGGCCTGTAATTCTCCATGTCTCTTGCTTATTTCCTAGAGGTTTGCTCCCGAAAGGTCCCATGTACTCACGTAAGGCAGCTTGGAACAGATTAAATGCATCTTCTTGGATCTTGGTCACTCCATATCTCAGCGGACATGATTTTGAAGGAAATTTCTTATGAGAATCTGATTCCCTTGACTGCATTATTTTTCAGGACAGTATATGTTTTCAGTCGTAGTCTTTCGCAAATAAAAATGATAAATGAGTACATTTTTATGAAAAACTACATAACCAAGAGAAATGTAAGTACTTTGAAAGCGCTAGCATGAAGGGTAAGGGTACTCGCAATCCGCTTATTCTGCTCCAAGTCAGAACTGAGACGCTCGCTTAGTTCTTCGGAGAGCTGATTCAGCCAATGCTGAACCTAAAAGTATAACAGAGAGCACAACAATGATATACTAAACCTAGTTATATGATATGACTGAAGAGAAGAACGAACTACATTTTCGGGTATCTTTCCAAAACTTTTCAAATTTATATGAACGTGCTCTAATGACCTATAAACTGAACCAACTTATAAAAATGGAAAAGGCTTGAAATTATAGTCTTACATTTGAGAGTGACTTCAAAGCACGAGGTCCGGGAAATGTCTTTCCTGAACCATGACTTTTGGGGAGAAGGCGACCTTGCACTTCTTCTCCACTGATCCCTCTTGCGATATTCCATAACCAAGTACTACAAGTCAGAGGAAAAGAAGTATTAATTAACTTGTTTACTGGAAATACGGAATCAGAACAACAAGCACAAGTCGTATATTCTTAAAAATCTCCAAAGATCTGCTAGCCTAACAGTACAAAAGAGCAAGTTTCTGTACCCCGTATTTATTCCATAATGTTCTTGCAGCTTAGTTTCAGAAAATTGCAACAAGTCCCCCACAGTATCAACACCCAGAACAGTTTGCAAGCTAGTGCCCAGCTTTCCTCCCAGCTGTTTCCTGCAAGACTAAACTAAATAATTGTCAACAGTAACTAATGATTCTATGATGCTGGGACTGAGATGTAAGAAGCAATGCACAATTCAGGGCCGTCTTAAGCCGTTTAGAACACAGCTATATACTGAAACACATATAAAATCTTTGCCGATTTTTTTTTATAAAAGAAGTGACATATGCACTGAAATCAGTAAAATTGGTGAGGCTTACTTACATTTTCTTTATTGGCAAGGAACTGAGTAGTTCCTGCACAGCTGCATATGGTACAACAGTTTGCTGGGCAGGCTTATTCATCCCACTAGCAAGTTTAGCTAGCATCTGATTGTTAAGTTATATGTTATTACTCGCCATACAATGATAAAAGAAAAGGAGAAATAAAAAGCTTCTTTCCTTGTTATGGGCTATGCCAGCAGAACAAGTAAACTCAGTCTCCATAAGCACCTGTTTCCGGAGTTCTGCAACAATAATAATCCCACAACTTAATAACTTATCACGGCGATCAGCATCTTTTCGACATATCCAATCGCGGACACTCTCCTCGAAATCATCTCCATCCTGAATCAAAGCCAAAAGAATGTACCAAAGTAAATAAGAAGTTCAGATTTATCATTATATCGACAATCAACTATATATTCTTGATAAAGATTATAAGAATCCCCAGTCAGACCTTTCTGCTCATTCCAAGAATATGGGATTTAAGAACTTCTTCGTCTATCGATTCCAAACTCTCTGGAGGTGCATCAGCGAGCATGCTTTCTGCTGCATCAGTGAGGTCAAGATACACTTCATCAATCGAAGCCCTCTCACATTTACCGCTTTGTGCTAGAATCGAAACCACCTACACAGACACATAGAACAAAATGACTTTAGCAAATGTCACTGTTTAGACAAAACACAAACTACTTAAAACACATGTAAACAATAACTTCTGTCTCCATCAACCTCAGAACCCGCACCGCGATATAAATTCAGGTCAGCTTTACCACGAGCAACAGGAACTTGAACTAATTGAATTTCAGGGCAAGCAGCCTTAGCCTCATCACCTCTCATTGACCTGAAAACTCCATCCAAAAAAAACAAACTGTTTTTTTTTTTTTACCAGCCCGAATTGATACAATTGAGGGGAAAGAAGCAAAATCTCTAATTAGACTAACCGCTTTACACCACATTTACGTGCTTCATAACTAACGGCAATCAAACCACCACCTTGCCATTCGTTGTACTGTACAACTGCAGTAGGAAGTCCTCTCAACTCTGGTTGCTTCCTTTGCTCCACTAATCAGGTATAAAAGGAAGACAATTTTCAACAAAATAGAAACAAATTCAAAGTTTTGGTTTCTATTTTTCTACTTCAAAAACCCCAAAATTTGGTAATTTCCCCCAAATCCCTAAACAATGCCAGCACGAACAAAAAAAACCCCTTTTTCACAGAGATTGAAAAAACCCATAAATTTCAACAGTTCAAAATTCGATTCGGAAGAAGCTATAGTGTCCTACGATTTATCTCACAAAAGCGTGAAGCGGATTGTAGAAAAGTCGAGTTAGAGTTAGAGTTAGAGTTAGAGAGAGACCTTGAACGTAGAAGCAATCCATGTCGACATGAGCGATAACCCTAGGATCCGATGTTTCCGGTCTCGCTACCGGCATTTCTTCACGAAATTGAATCTGCTGAGTTCCAAAATCAGAGTAATCAGAGACAGAGAGAGAGAACGGATTTAGGGGAAAAAGTTTTTTTTTTTTTTTTTTCCCTTTTCCTGAGGACGAATGGCGCGCGAAAATAAATAATTAGATATTACCGTATTAGCGCATCAATACGATCAACTAAACGGCGTGTTATTGAATAATGAATTTTAAAAGAATCCCAAAAGGGAAATACACAACATTATTTTTGGTAGACTTTATAATTTTAATAAATAGTTATGAATGGTTACAAATAGATTATACATAGGTTATACATTAATTCATATATTAATTGATTAGAAATTGATAGTTTATATATTAATGATAACAAATAAAACTTTAATTGTAACCAAAATCTTAAACAGGATATTCCAAATTGATAGTTCATGAATATTCTAAACTTTATATTCGGAAGATTATGTTGTTTCCAAAGATCTACAACGTGATATTTTCGGAAGTCTTTCAGATCACTGGGTCAACAAGTCGGACCGATTGAATTACGCATTAGTTTATTAGTTTGATTACATTTTATGAATATTATATCTACTTTTTTTATTAATATATGAACAAAACATACATAGTTAAGTACTAAACAACTAAAATTAAACTTTTAAATGATTAGATAAAATAACTAACTGATTCTTTTATAAATAAGAACATTTATTTTTAATTTCGTTTAAGTTTAAAGTGTGACCAAAATAAAATATTTTAATTTGAGACTGACAACCCGGTCCGACCCGCCGGTTCAACCACCGGTTCAAGGGTTTTTAGCGGGTTTTTTCTGGTTTTTTGCAGGTTTTATTTGTTAGGTTTTTAGAGGTTACCCGGACTGGAATACCTATCGGGTTGTGGTTGGATCGAACCAACCGACCGGTCCGGTCCTGGTTAAAAAACATTGATATAAATCATTCAGATCTCCATTCACCAAAATACATCTCTCATATTCATACAAAAATAATAATAATAATAATAACAATAATTTCTCAGTTTTCAATGCTAAACCGTCTTATAAATTATATTTTATTTTGAAATTATAATATATATAAAAAAAATTTCAACCCGTACTCTAGCACGGGTCCAAATCTAATTTGATGTATTTTGGAATCCAGCGTTATTAAATTAGGTATTTGAAAAAGTATATTGGATGATTTTAAATCACTTGTAAAATGGTTGTTATTCTATTTCCAATCGATTTTGTTTCACTTTAGATTTTAACTTATTTTACATCCAAAACATGAACAAAGAGAATCCTAACAATTTTTAAGTATTTCATATCTCTCACACTTCTCATAAGTATCTCTCCCGATCAATAACATCTGGTCATTTCGTCATTGTCGTCATCATCGTCATCATCTTCGTATTCGTCGTCATCATTGTCAGTCATCGTCGTCGTCATCACCGTCGTCATCATCGTCATCATCGTCATCACCATCGTCATCGTCATCACCGTCGTCATCACCGTCAGTTGAACTTGCCATCCTCAGTTCATCGACGGTATGGGAGATCACTGGAGCTCTGCATCAGTTCATCGACGGTATCATTTAAGAATACGTATAGATCATTGATAATACATATAGATCATTGATCATTGGAGCTCTGCATCAACTTTAAGAATACATGCTGATCACTACCATGACAATCAAGACCGTCCAATTTGCCATACTTCCAGCTGGCACCATTTATGTGATCTTCACCATGCATAAGGAAGAGAGGAAGCGTACGTCAATGTTCGAGATAAGCATCGCCACCACATTCTTATCTTGAGCTTAATTAAAATCTTAATTTTTGTAACAAATAGTTGACCACCGTATTTGATAAAAATATTATATTATATATGCATTTTTTTAGATTCTCTGTTTTGATTACAAACGATATTGTTGCTCTCTTTTTTTTTTTTTTTTTTTCACTGAATTGATTTGTATTATAAAAAGGAGTTTCAAGGATTTACAATACTGAAACCTTGACATAACACAAAAAACATAACCAAAAAGGAGCAGAGGCAATCAATATAGCCGTCCAAAAAGAACCCACTCAGGAAGCATTTACTTTTTCTGAGTCAAACAACTGAGCAAGCCAAGAAGGGAACCCCATAGCTACGTACGATTGTCGGCGATCCTCTCTCGTGACACTCTTTGCTATCAAGTGTGCAGCGAGGTTTGAGCTCCTGTCTTCCAAAAAGAATTTCCAATCCAAAGGGTTTCTCAACAGAGCTGAAATTTGTTTTACCTGAAACTTGAAGGAAGGCCAAGCAGGGGGTCTAGTAATCGCTCCTATAAGGTCACTGTCCTCCGAAGCAAATATGATGTTCGAGAAATTATGACTTCTCATACTGTTTATAGCCCATAACCAGCATTGTAGGGTAGCATCCATCTTACCGCAAACTGAGGCAAAGGATCTTCTACTATGCAAAAGTGTGTCTCCTTTCTCGTCTCTGAGAACCCAGGCAGCTCCTGCAATTTTTGAAGCTTTGTCCCAAGATGATCCTACATTACATTTGATCCAACCATCGGGAGGGGGAGACCAGCGTTTTTTAACAAACTGACTAGTGATTCTTGAATTCACTATATCGATTCCTGCCAGGGAGTGCGCATGGAACCATTGTGAGACATTGTCGCTTATCTTAGCGATAGTTGCAGAGGTACAGAACCATCTCCCTTCAATAGAGAACAGATTCCTGTTTTTCCAGAGTTGCCATAATATCCAGGGGAAAGCTTTCCTTATTTCCAGTGGGATATTTATGTTTGAACTTGTTAGCAGAAGGTAGTAGACATTTTCAAACACCGAAACCGGATCAAACCCGTTTGCTGGAGATGGGAAGTTAAAGAGAGCCCACACCTGTTTTGCAATGGTGCAGGAGAAAAGTACATGATTAACTGATTCCCCTTCCATTCCACATCTCTGACATCTTGAGTCCACTTTTAAGCCTCTCTCCAACATTTTATCAACCACTGGTACTGCTCCACTAACTGCTTTCCACATGAAGTTTTTGATCTTTGTAGCAGTGTTACACTTCCAGATTTTCTCTTTAATAGAAAGGATGGAGGGTTGCATCATGACCTCTCTTAGTAGATCAATCTTCTCTCTTTGGTATTCCGACCAGTAACCTGATTTGACCGAATAAGCTCCGCTCTTTGTATGCTCCCATATCCAATAGTCTTCAGAAGACATGACAGGTTTGATTTTGAGTATAAACTCAACATCCCTTGGGAAGAAGTGGTACTGGAGTTTAGACAGATCCCAAGTCTGAGTGGTTGGGTCCAACAGGTCTTTAACCATCAAGTCGAGATCAAAAATGACATTTTTCATAAGTGGAGCTCTCATCACACCATCTAACAGCCACCTAGTGGTCCAGACCGAGATTTTTGTTCCATTCCCAACCATTTGTCGAAGCCCTCTTTGCAAAAGATCCCTCCCGTGTAAGATACTTCTCCATGCAAACGAAGGTCTGTCCCCCAAAACAGCATTGAGAAAAACAGTTTCTGGGAAGTATCTACTCTTGATAAACTTTGCAAACAAACAGTCTTCATCTTGCAAGATCCTCCAGGCTTGTTTAGCAAGAAGAGCCTGATTGAAGATTTGGATATCCTTGAAGCCTAGCCCTCCTAAATGTTTAGGGATACAGAGCTTTTCCCACCCAATCCAATGCATTTTTCTTTTATCTTCTGTAGAATTCCACCAAAATGCGGACATTGCTGAGGTTAGGTTCTCACACGTTTTCTTGGGAAGCTTAAAGCATGACATTGCATAGACCGGCATAGCCATTGCCACTGACTTGAGGAGAATCTCTTTCCCACCTTGGGATAAAGTTCTAGCAAACCAACCTGACATTCTTGATTTTAATCTCTCCGTGATATAGCTTAGCATTTCCACCTTCGAGCCACTAAAGCATTCCGGCAATCCCAAATAGTTGCCTGCCCCACCTTCGTTTACAATGCCAAGTTTATCAGAGACTTCTCCTTTTAAAAGCAAATCAACCTTCTCTCCAAAGGTGATCGATGACTTATCGAGGTTGATTAACTGTCCTGTGGCATTACCATAGTCTGCTAGGATACTTTTCAAGGCACATGCTTGGTCGACTGAAGCTTTGAGCAGGAACAGACTATCATCTGCGAAAAAGAGATGGTGGATCGCCGGACCATGAGGACAGAATTGGAACCCGGATATCTTACCCTCCCTTTCATACTTGTTTAACAAATGGGTGAGACCTTCCGCACAGAGCACAAACAGAGCTGGGGATAAGGGGTCTCCTTGCCTCAGTCCTCTCTTCGGATTGATGAGTCCAAAAGGCTGACCATTGATTAAGACTGTGTAGGTGACAGATCTGACACAGAACATTATCAATTGGATCCATCGGGTGTGGAACCCCAGACCAACAAGCACAGCTTCCAAATAATCCCACTCCATCCTGTCATAGGCTTTTGACATGTCCGTTTTTACTACCATCGAATCCTTTGAGATGTCCTTTTGAGTTCGCAGAGCATGAACAGCCTCATGAGCAATTAGGATATTGTCTGAGATAAGTCTCTCTGGGACAAAAGCTGATTGGTTTGGAGAGACTATCTCAGAGAGCATAGGTTGAAGTCTAGCCATTAAGATCTTTGCCACCACCTTGTACAGAAAGCAGAGACTGATTGGTCTTAGGTCACTCATTAGCGCAGAGTTTACTTTTTTGGGATAAGACAGATCTGTGTGAAATTCCACTCTTTAGGGAAAGTTCCTGTTTCAAAGAAGGCCAGCACCTCACTTGTTACCTGAGATCCAACCACACTCCAATACTGTTGGAAGAAAAGGCTAGTCATACCATCAGCCCCGGCGCTTTAGACGGTTTTAGAGAAGACGCCGCCTTAACCTCTTCTTTGGTAACTCGCTAGCAAAGCTTGATTCATTCCAGGAGTGACTCTAGGGTTTAGACCATCCAACATAGCATTGATATCTACTGGAGTCGAAGACGTGAAAAGCTTTTGGAAATAGCTCGCCGCGACATCTCCTTTTGACGCTTTTGACCTATGTAAAACTCCATTGCTATCCTGGAGTTTGTCTAAGCCATTCTTTGATCTCGTTTGCTTGACAGAAGCATGGAAGAACTTGGTGTTTTTATCTCCTTCTAGCATCCAATTAGCTCTGCTCTTCTGTTGCCAGTGCGATTCCTCTTCTTTGTTTGCTTCAACAAGTTTGTTTTTCAAAAATCTCAGTCTCTCAGACGACGGAGATGAGGATGACTGAGCAATTTCTAACTCATTCTGAATAGAAACAATCTTTTCCTTTGAGTTAAGATTATTGACCTTTTTCCACTAACTTAGTGCTTTTCGGCAGTTCCTAATCCTTTCAGATACCAGTGCTTCATGTGATGGTGTGAATTGATTCCAGGCAATACACACTGCTTCCTTAACCAGCGGCTTGTGGAGCATCCTTTTGTCAAACTTAAATGACCCTTTATACGTATCTTGAGAAGATAGGAGGCTTACCAGAACCGGACGATGGTCAGATCCTCTTTTAGGAAGGAAACATTGACTTGCCGCAGGGAAAGTTGTTAACCACTCTTTATTTGCAAAGCACCTGTCTAGCTTGCATTGAATCCAGAGAGTACCCCTGCGACCTCCCCATGTAAAACTGTTTCCCGAGCTGCTCAGCTCACTCATTCCACATCCTTTGAGCATAGAAGAAAAGGGTAGAAAGGATGCTTCACTTCTTCGTGGTCCTCCCTGTTTTTCTGAGTTGTTCAGGATCTCATTAAAATCCCCACACATGCACCAGCACCCTTTTCTAGCAATACCAATTCTTGTTAGTCTTTCCCACACCTGATTTCGAAAAGACGCGTTTGGGTTCCCATATACACCAGTAAGATAGAAACTGAACCCCCCAAACTGTACAGCTAGGTCTAAAATGTTTTTGTCTTCATAAATAACCGAAATATCAACATTCTTCTTCCAAAAGATGGCTAGTCCACCCGCTGTATTAACTGGTTCCACTGTATATACATTGTCATACCCCAGCCAAACTTGAATATCTACAATGACGTTTTTACAATTCATCGTCTCCATTAGGAACAAGATCTCAGGGAAATGCTCTTTGCGCATTTCCATGAGCCTAGGAACTGTCAGATCTTGAGGCCGCCCCAATCCCTGGCAGTTCCAACTCAGAATTCGCATCAGATGAGCGACAGTCCCTCCTTTGGGACCATCAATGGTGCTTTTGCTCTTCCAGCACTGGAATCACCATCCAGAACAGTATCCGCCTTCCGTTTTTCTGCTTTCCCTTTAGCTAAACCAGGTTCTTTTATCATAACCCCAGGCATGATTCCCATATCTCTACCTTTCAGTTTTCTAGCTATCTTCTGTTGCCTCTTTCTAGGCTTCTTGATTTTCAGACTAGAGCCGGAAGGACCAGCTTCAGAGAAGCCTATCCTATAAACCGAAGAACTAGTCTTGAAAACATCAGAAGCATCCGAAGGGTCTGTCAAAAGGCCAACAGAATTAACAGAAAGTCTTCCTTCCGAAGAACCATACTCATCCGACTTATTTAGACCACCACCCCTTTTTGAATGGCTCAACTGGCTATTGGTTCTTAGTTGAGTAGAGGAACCATCAGACTCATAACCGAACACAATTCCTTTGCCTATATCCACGTCATGAGAGACAATAGGAACCGGTTCCAGGCTGAGAACAGACTTTTGAGTAAAGGGTGATTGTTCGGCCTCTGCCACTGATTTCTTAACTCTTCCTTCCTTTACTACAAGCTCTTCTCCATTTGCAGTAAGAAGATACTGACGCATACCTTCCAAGACTTCAGGGGCAATACGGGGGCGACCCGAGAGTGGGTTAAGGCCCACTTGATGCTCACCTAAAACCCCAAAGAGAGGGTCAGATTCTTTCAGGACAGGGTCAAGCTTGGGTTTTGGGATGTGCTCCCCTTTTCTTCTGGCCAAAGCGGCATCTTGATTAGCCTTTACCCGGATTGGGCAAACCGTCGACTCATGGGTAAGACGCTGGCAGGAGTAGCATCTTTTCTGTACTCTTTCATAGTGGAAGAAAATCTCTACTGACTGGTTATGGGGCAGACCTATAACCTTAGATTTCCTTAACGGTTTAGATACATCGAATTTGACTTGAACTCTGACATAAGGATTTGCTTGTGTAATATCAGGGTCGAAGGCAACTTGGAGGACTTGGCCAACAATCTCTCCTATTGAGGTAATCGCTACAGCTGTGTAGTGGTTGATTGGGATGTTACGGATTTGAACCCATAGAGTTACGAATTGAAGCGAGTTTGGTGGTGGGATCTCTGACCAACGCTCCACCACTATACCCCATTCGTTTGCAGTATGGAATCCCTTCTGTAGAACATCCTTTAGGTCGTGCTCACTATCAAAGGTAAACTGAAACTTTTCTTTTGACAGAGCTATGCCACGGACCTTGTCATACTTCTGCCATTTTCTTGGCAGTTCATGAATCGCTCCCGCAACTGACTGACAATCTGGATTCAAGATTCTTCCAACCAAACTCATAGCATTCCGTTCACAAGAACTAAATTCTGGTAGATCCGGTAGATTAAACGGCGCATCTTCATCTTCAAGTGACATAGCCATCAGGGCTTTGTCCATAGCCACCGACATCTTCTTTTTGTAGTAGATCCGGGGATTTCGACAATCAATTCACCAGCTAGTATCCACAACCGAAAACTTGAAACACTGACCTCTCCCGAAAAGCCAAAATCAAACCCAAGTCTACTGTTTGCTTCGTGAAGAACAATAGAGAAACACTAGGGTTGTTAAAAGAAAGAGGATTTAATCGACCACAGGGTGTAAACAGGCAGTAAAAGCTAACGCTAAAACTCTATATTCTAGAAGACCAAAGACTCTTTTAGAATAAGAGGAACCTGAGCGAAAAAAGTTCTTCTCTTGCAGACTATATATTGTTGCTCTCTATCCTTCCACTTGTTGAACCTTCTTCCAATAACATATGGATAAGTAATATTTTTTATTTACTTTCAAAAAAAAAAAAATCCACTAGTAACTGATTTTCAAATCCATCAGTTATGCTTTTTAAATCCACTTATAATGACATCAAATTCTCGTCTAATGCATTAGAAAATCATTGAACTTTAAAATCCACTAATAATGTAAATCCATTAAAAACCTCCATCCAATAACACCTCCTAAAAATGTACATAGTGAACCTTCAAAAGCAACTAAACTATGAAAAAAAAAGCCAGTATTTTTAATCGATAAAATCCGTAACACATTTTGTATGAATTTGGTTCATTGATTTGTATATATATATATATATATATATATATATAATTTGAAAATTTTTCTTCATTATAAAAATCAAAACACATGGACTTTGAATAACATGTTTTACTTTAACTTTAAATACTTTTATTTTTCATTTTTTAAATTCATTTAAAATATATGTATATTTTAAAATAATAAAAAAACAAATCACTAAGCCAATAATATATGATTGTAACTAGAATTTATTAATCATAAAACCAATAATACATGATTTTGATAATTATTCTAAAATCATTGATTAAATAATCGTATGATTTTTGTTAGAATTTCCAAATCCATTAAACTCCATGAACCATTAACCCTCTCAATTATAAATATTGGTTTTTAGATTTAAAAGGGTGAATTCAATCTAACATGTTAAGAGATTTGTGTAAAATTCATAAATCATACGTCATTTAATCATAGATTTTCAAAATGATTAATAAAATACAGTGTTATTAACCTAGTGGTTTGAAAATCTACTTTCAGTCCTACTATGGATATTGAAAACTTATTGAGGATTTGTATTTTAATAATTTAGAAATTGAAATCTCATGGTTTTATAGTGGGATTTACAAGAACTTTACATTAAGTTATAACAAGTTCCTTAAAATCATCAAAATTATATAAAATTCATTAAAAATTAAGCATTGAAAACACTATATTGAATACACCCCATAGATTTTTGACCTTTAAAATTTTCAAGTCATCATAACATTTTCAAAAAGTAATCAAACTGATTTTAGATTTTATTTAAGAATTTGTAAAAACTCTCAAAATCTCTATTCACTATCTTTTAGGATTTTTTAATAATCTTGATTGGATAAGTAATTAGGTTTTTGAAAAAAAAAAACTAAAAACCATATTAATAGCTACTACCATTCAAGGTCATCATAATTTTGACAACAAAAAAATGAAATCAATTGTCAAAAGACTCAAAACACATGTTCAAATGATCTCAAACCATAAAAAAACTTTAAATTTGGCGTTTAATACCACATAAACAATACATTATTTGGAAAAATACATTGAAATTAATAAGATGTATTATGTTTGGAACTGTGAACATCAAGATGCATCTTTCAAATGTTAAATTGTTACTGTTTGATATTCTCGTTTTACAATTCTATAAATAGGGGTAAGTAAACATTCACTATTTATTCGCAACTCTTATTAATTTATATTATCTTTTTTTTTTTTTTAAAAGGCTAACCAAGTGAGTTATTACTTCACAATTTTTTTTTTTTTTTTTTTGTGGATGAAATAGTAGAAGTATATTTGGAATCTTAAAAAAGCATATGACATTATATTTCAAAATTCAAATGCAAGTTTAATTCTTATATTTAATCATATGCCAAGATCATGTCAATGAATCTCTTGTTGATTTAATATTTTTAAGTTTTACAAGAGTTCACAATTTCTCTGCATTGTCTAATAGTTGATAAACCAATTTTTTGATTGATATAGACAAATTAATCGCGTCTATAAAATAAAGCTTCTGCCATGGAGCATGGACAATACAATATATGGCGCACCACTCGTCCTTATAGACATGGGGTGAAACATAAACTTAAAAACAATTGATAAACAAAACATAATTTAAATGAATATTTTTGTAAAAAATGGTTTACAAATCTTGTCTAAAGGTAAGAAAGTCAAAGCTTTGTGTCCTAAAACTTATAACAACAACATTTTATATGAATATAATAATGAGTGTAAAATGTTTATTCAGTCTTGTCGTTCTAAGGACTTGATTAATATTTTTCTAACTCTAAGAAATAAGTATTTTTTGTACACTTTTTTTTACATTATAACACAATTCTTTTCATGTTAAAAAATTTAAAATGGATATTTTGTACTCTAAGAATTGTTAATGTAAACGCAAAAGTAAGATCTTTAATGATTTAAGTTTTTAATTTTTTCCGTTAAAAATGTATTTTCTAGTCATTCAAGAATTAATATTTTTAGAAAAGTGGATTTCATACAAAAGTCAGAGAATCTAAAATCCAGCCAATGAATTTTAAAATGGATACTAGGATTTTCCATAATTTTTCTAGCAAAATTTGAAATCCCACTTCAGTGGATGGTTAATATTTTCTTCCATACAACTTTTTTTTTTTATCAGTATTCTATTTTTTTGTTATTCCAGAAATCAATATTTAAAATCTAAGATCCAAAATCTAAATTTTATAATCTTGAATGTAAAACCACTTAAAATCTCTCAAACATTCATGGTCTAAAGTGAAATTTTATTTTTTGAATGATAAATGTAAATGCATTTGATGTTCTTAGTGTCACTACTGTATTTTTTCTGTACAAATCATTTGTTGTAAACTTGTACTATGTTATTTCGTACGATGTTTAAACTTTTTTGGTTACTTTAGGATTTTTTTTTATAAGCATAATTTCTCAATAAATTTGCCTACATGATAATCTTTAGTCTTTAGTAGTTAAAGATTTGAATTCAAGGGAAACAATTTGATCCTAAACTAGATGTGTGATTATAATGGGTAAAAAGAAGTTATCAAGTTATAATATTTTGAAACATATGGGGAGATTTGGAAAGTGTATACAAGTTTGAGTACTAATCTGAAAACGTTCATATTTTTGTATATAAAAACCCCACTGGCCTGGGTGTGACTTTACGAAAAAAAAAAAAAAAGGAAAATTCCGTTGAAAGCTTCTTCTCCGTCTCGCTCTGAGATTAATCATCCCCCAGAACAACAATGAAACGTAGCTTGGGTTCGAATTCTTCAAACAGTAGTGGCAGTGGGAGTAACAAGAAGGCTAAGAAGAAGAATCCGAGTAATCAGAAAACCCTAGGCGCCGCATGGGGCGCTGCTTCTTCTCGTTCTTCTTTCCGGTCTTCTCCATTCTCCGATTTTGGAAGGTCTTTCTCTCATTCTCTGCCATTTTAGTGTTGGGTTGTGGTTAAATTTCGAAATTCCCATGTAAAAGTTGGGAATTTAACTGCTTTTCAGAGAACGATTGAAAACGAATTTGCACTTTGTCGCTTGTGACGTTTGAATTTTGGGAATTTTATGATCTTAGAAGGAAGATGCATTGTGATGGGTTTTTAATTACATTGTGGTTTTAATGTTCTGTGGTTTTCTATGTTTTTGTTGTCAGTTACATGGAAGTGAAGAATCGGAAACTTCAGAACCAATTTGAGACTGAGGCTTCCGCTTCTTCTCACGGTGTTTCGGGTTCTGAGAAACTTATTTTCCAAGGAGTTTCAATCTTTGTGGATGGTTTCACCATTCCTTCCCATCAGGTTTATGCTCTATTCTTTTGGTTTTGATCAGTTTTTAGTTCTGTTGGTGTATAGTTCTCTGCTGGTTTAAATATGACGTACCTCTATGATCTCCGATATAATTATACACTGTTGCTGGTGAATAGACCTTAGAATTTCATGTTTTTTTCCCTGTAGACTAGTGTAGTTATTTCTTGTGGGTCATCTGTGGTTAACTGTGTCTAGGTCTCTGTAGGAGTTGAAAGGATACATGATGAAGTATGGTGGAAGATTCGAGAACTACTTCTCTAGGCGTTCTGTAACACATATCATCTGCAGCAACCTTCCAGATAGTAAAGTCAAGAATCTAAGGTTAGTTTTCCTTAGTTTCTTAAAAATCTTGGCAAAGTTCTTGCAAGGTCGTGTCTTAAAATGGTGTTTTATTTCCAATCAGGGCATTCAGCAGAGGGTTACCTGTCGTGAAACCCACATGGATAGTGGACTCTATCTCTGCCAACAGACTTCTGGGCTGTAAGTCAAATAGAGGATGATTTAGTTTCAGTTAAATCATGTAAACATAGGTAGAATTGTGTGGATTTGATCATTTGACTACTGTCATAGTGTCATCTTGTCTGCATTCATTTATTATTGCACACTTTTTATTTGTACATCTGATTCAATGCTTTGTGTTGTGATTATCGCATCTCAGGGGTTCCTTACCAGCTAGATCAACTGAATGATACCCAGCCAAAGTTGTCTGCCTTTTTTGCACCCAGAAGCCATTTGACCCCTCAGATGCCTTCGCCGGTTACATCTTGTCAGCCTGATACTGGATACAGTGAAACTGAAGAAGGAAGTTCAAGTAGAGCTGAAGATTCAGAGGAAGCAAGAGACGACGTTAATGATGAGATTGACGGCGTTTATGTCGAGAACACTGTTGCAGAATTGACAGAAGAAACAGGAACTGGTGAGCTGAAATCTTCTGAAATGAATGCAGAAAGACTTGGTAATCATGAAATAGAAGAAAAAGAAGTTACAAGTGAAATTCAATCCACTACCAATCTTCATTCCGCTTCAGACAACAATTCCGTTCATGTAAATGGGAAGAATGATGGCAAATCGATTGCAACCATTGCTGGATCTTCTACAAGGCGTCATTCAACTCTCGAGGATCCCAATTTTGTGGAAAACTACTTTAAGGTAAAACTTAATAGAAATATTGTTCGCCTGGTTTATTCCCACACTTTCTGGTATGTCTTACAAAAGATTCATTTAGCTGCTGGTTTCTGGCTGCTCTATTACGCCTGTAGTAACAGTTCTTTCAGCTGAAAGTAAGAGGGTCTCATTGTCAATTTGTATAATTAGAAATAATTGGATGTATAATATGTTCCAATGAAGATTTTGAAGATGCTTTCTCTGTATGTCTTTTTTTTTTTCTGCAGAATTCAAGGCTGCATTTTATTGGAACATGGAGAAACAGGTACCGTAAAAGATTTCATGGCTCTTCCAATGGACTGAAATGGGCAGATTCTGGTCAGAATGCAGCTGAAATGGCCAAGAAGTCAACCATTATCCACATTGATTTGGTAATTTCCTCAATCTAGGCTGTTTTCTTTATCTGCTGCTTTCTAAATGTAAGGGAAGCAAATGAAATCCGTGGCCAATTCTTCAATTCTGCATTTCCCGCAGCACAATAGCTAGGCGTTTAAGCATTGGACATAAAGGAGAGTGAAAAATATGACTGAATTTTGTTATTCTAGGATTGCATTGTTTTGTTCTGACTTTCTTTTGTTTCATTCTAGTTATTTGATTCTGTGATACATTTCCAGGATTGTTTCTTTGTGTCAGTGGTAATCAAGAACCGTCTTGAATTACACGACAAGCCAGTAGCTGTATGTCACTCAGATAACCCGAAAGGAACGGCTGAAATTTCCTCTGCAAATTATCCAGCTCGGGCTTATGGTCTGTCTTATACGAAAGTAATCTCTCTTAAGCTTGGTTGTACTCGGGTCCTGACCTTTCTGTTTTTGTACTAATTTAATGTCAGTTTCTTTATCTAGGAGTGAAGGCAGGTATGTTTGTACGACATGCAAAAGACATTTGTCCTCAGCTTGTTATTGTTCCTTACAACTTTGAAGCCTATGAAGAGGTATTTTTTAGAGTCGAGTGTCTATTGTATGTTGTCATGTCGGTCCAGCTTGTTTGACATTGTAACTCAATTGCAGGTAGCTGATCATTTTTATGACATCTTGCATAAGCATTGCAGAAAAGTCCAGGTCAGCCTCCAAAAGATATTTTTGCAGTTCCTGTAGTTTGATTACTGTTAACATTTATATTTGTTTTATGGAGTTTAGGCACTAAGCTGCGATGAAGCGTTTTTAGATGTCTCTGATTTGAACGATGTAGAACCCGAATTTTTAGCCTCGACAATAAGAAATGAGATCCTTGAGACTACTGGATGCAGCGCAAGTGCTGGGATAGGTGGTACTATGCTAATGGCTCGTCTTGCTACCAGAGTTGCTAAACCAGCCGGCCAACTTTACATCTCTGCTGAGAAGGTACTTTCTATAAACATCTTTCTATCTTTTGGTATATGTGTTTGTTTCTGACTCGTAATCAGTGGAAGAGGTATATGAGCTGTGGTTAGTTTCTTGATTGCAGAAGCCATTTTGTATTAATTTCGGAAAACTGATAGTGTCTAACATTTTGGCAGGTAGAGGAGTTCTTGGATCAGCTTCCAGTTGGGACACTACCGGGTGTAGGTTCTGTGTTGAAGGAGAAGCTGGTGAAGCAAAATATTCAAACCTGTGGGCAGTTACGTTTAATTTCCAAGGTAAACCATTTTTGTGGTTATGGTTATGTCTGGTTGCTATTTTATAAACACCATAGGCTTTTTTATTTAATACGACATTTGCCTTTGAAGACTACTGTATCTTATTAGTTTGAATCTGCTTAACAATTTTTATCAACAGACAACTTCGCTAAGCTATACCAAACATACCCTATCGGGTTTTACAGGATTCTCTTCAAAAGGATTTTGGGGTGAAAACTGGCGAGATGCTTTGGAGTTATAGCAGAGGACTAGACCTACGGTCAGTTACAGCGGTGCAGGTCTGCTTAACTGTTAACTCACTCACTTGTTTCTCATTTCATCATTTTTCTCTCTGCAGGTGATAGTTTTCTTTTGATATGTATATGCTCGACCACTAACTTAAATTTTTTATATGTACAGGAGAGTAAGTCCATAGGGGCTGAAGTGAACTGGGGTGTGCGGTTCAGAGATCAGCAAGATGTCTGGATTCTCGTGAATAATGTCTTGTTGTTTTTTTCCAAACATTATTCATTTGAGGTTAGCTAAGAATATGTGTGGTTGTCGATTGTTGCAGGTTCAACACTTCCTCCAATGCCTATGCAAAGAAGTTTCTTTGCGTCTGCAAGGATGTGAAATGATAGGACGCACTTTTACTCTTAAGGTTTTATGCCTTTCTTAGTTTCATTGTTGTATAATATTGAAGTTTTTGCTTTGATAGTATTCATCGCATTTGGCAGTGTATGCATGTTAGAGTGGCATCATTTATCACGAAAAGAAAATATAGTGAATGTTTTTCCTCTGGTGATACTTCAGATAAAAAAGAGAAAAAAAGATGCTGAAGAACCTACCAAGTATATGGGTTGTGGAGACTGTGACAATATGAGTCGCTCCATCACTGTGAGTTGTTGGCAATGGAAATTAATGGGAAAGTAGGATGATAGTATTTTTCATCTAAACCTGTGTAATCCTTAAAGCCTGACTGATTATTTTTATCATCGTTGCTATAGGTCCCTGCTGCTACAGATGACGTAGAAGTTCTGCAGAGGATTTCGAAGAATTTGTTTGGGTCATTTTGCTTGGGTAAGTGGATCTCAGCTGCTTTTAAGATGGTTTTGCTGTTGCTATTAACTGAGCATCTAGATTCGAGTCCTTCCTCACATGCAAGAATCAGCTTAGTTGAACGTCAAATTATATAAAGATGGATGAGACTAGTTTGAAAATTATATGATCTTGTGAGATCAATGTAAGCTTAATATTGCAGAGTTGTTCTATCTTACACTGCAGGAAAGTGAGAAATTCGGTCCTTGAGACCGAATGTCCTGTCGGAATCTATTATTTGCTATTGACTCCTGGATAACATCTAACTGTTGCATCAGCATCCATGATTAACCATCAAGTTTTGTTTCTCTTGAGATAGATGTTAAGGAAGTTCGTGGGGTTGGGCTTCAGGTTTCTAAGCTTGACAGTGCAGATCTTTCTAATAAAGGTTGGTTCTGGGAAATTAAATTCTAGGGTTCATTTTGATTTGATACATATTAAATTACAGATCATTCTTCTTATGAAATATCTTATGCATTGCTGGGAAACATTCCGAAAAGAGAAGTGATTATTGTAGACTTGTTTCCTTGGTTTTCAAGGTTCAAGGACTCTGAAATCATGGCTCAGCTCTGCGCCTGCATCTGTCCATATAGAACAAGATGATAATGTTTTTTCTGCAGCAGTCAGGGAAAACTCAGGTAAATAAATGTTCTGTTAGTGCTCACGATGTTAAAGCTTTACAAGTAATTCCCCAAAATACACGACATTCTGTTTGAAAATGTAATAGTATTTCTGTGAGAAGCAAAAATTCTGACCCAAAATCGGTTTTCTTTTCCTTTCCTTTTTTGTTGTTGTTATGGGTCTATAAATTGAGAGCAGCTTTAACTGCGGAAAACTAGTGACTTAATTGTTGCCTTGTGACAGATTATAATAGGCATGTTACTGGTGGAGTTTCTAGACTCCGAGAATCTGAATCAGCAGAATCTTCAATTCAGTCAGGTGATACAAATTCATCCTTACCACCCATGTGTCATCTCGACATGGAAGTTCTAGAGAATCTTCCTCCAGAGCTCCTTTCAGAATTAGATGGAACCTACGGAGGGAAGTTGTATGAGTTGATTGAGAAAAAACGAGGCAAAAGAAAGATCAACAGCAGTTCTCCACATATCTCCTTGGATGGTTAGTTTTGTTAGCTGTATTAGAAACTTGATGAAATAACTGTGTTTTTTTTTTCCCAGTGTGGTGCATCTGAGATGGTTTATTTTCCTTCCCATAGGCACTGCTGCTGGCATTAAGGAATTAAAATCTCTCTCAGCTAAGATGCATGGCTTGAGCACCTCTGGAGAAAAGGTAAAGCTCTTGGAATGAATCATCTCACATATCACATATGTTTGGCCATCCTCAACAGTAGAACAGTTACCTGAAAATGGGGCGAGTGATATAGACTTCTAAGAGTTTTGTTCTATTTCCGAAATTAGGAATATAAAGAACCGTTTGTGCCGCATTCTTCCATTGCGAGAACGTCTAATCAGGGTACAATAGAAATGACTGATTTGATGCCTTCATCCCTTAGTCAAGTCGACGCCGCTGTGTTACAAGAATTACCTGAAGAGTTGAGAGCTGATGTATTGGGAGCATATCCTACCCACAGGAGACAACAGTCATCATCAGATGTTCCCATGGAGACTTGTAAGAAACAAGATGAGGAACCAATAGATATAAAGGGCACTGAGAATGAGATTGGATTCTCATGTAGCTCTCTCTGGTTTGGAAATCCTCCTCTTTGGACAGAGAAGTTCAGAGTTAGTGGCAATTGTACTTTGGAATCTTTTTCAGAGATATACTACAAGGTTGCTCAGTCAAGGCCTATGTTATCCCCGGTCCTGCAACAGGCTATTTCGGAAATCGGTATTTTTCATGATGCAAGTGCTAATGATTTCGACGAAGCTATTTACGATGTGTGTGAACTTCTTAAACAGTACATTAAGCTCAAGGTAGAAGGTGATATTGAGGAGATTTATCTCTGTTTCCGCCTTCTGAAGAGGTATTGTAGAGATCTTTCTAGTACCTATATTTGATCATAGTTATGACATATTTGACTAAAACATTTGATTTAAAGATTTCTTTGATTGTTCATCTTAGATTCTTACCACTTTTGATGATGATTACACTTTTACCTTCAGATTAGCAGCAAGGAGCCAACTTTTCCTACAAGCCTATGAGATAATGTCTCCCTTTATTCAGGTCAGTGCAAGGTTCCCATTGACATTACAAATCACTACGAAAAAGGAAGCCAGAAGTCTGAGGATGAATCGTTTGGGAAAGTCGGAAATTGACAAAGTAATCAGACTTCTTTCTTTACACAGGCCTCGATCAGTGAACACTATGGAGGAAGCTTGTGTATACCTTGAAAGGTCTTTGCTGAGGTTAGACTGAAGTCTTGCTGAAGGCTATAAAAGAATGTATCCTTGCAGTTACATTTGTTTGCGTCCCTTCTTATCAGTTAAGATTCATTGTAAGTGTTAAGACGGTGAAACATTGTTGTGGTCCTTACCAACTAGACAGCCTGTGAATAGAGCTAAACTTGGGATTTGACTTTGCAGGACAATGTGGATCCATCCTGAAGGGCATCATGGTGAATGCACACAAAGCAGCTTATAGCTTATTGGTGTGAATTGAAAGCTCACCCTGCGGCATTTGCATAATGAGATATGGGAGTGATTCGAACCTCAAAGTTGCAGAGCCATTTGTAGCCACTACTTTTCTCTGTCCATAGGAATGTAAATATAAGAAACGAACACTACACTCTGCGTATAATAGTACAATTTACAAGTACAGTTTCATTCCTTTTTTTCCCTTCTGTTAATTCACCACACTCCTTTATTTATTTGTTTGTTTTATATATAAATTAAAAATTTATATGAAGAGTTGAAGATAGTTTTTAACAAGAAATTAATGCACAAGAGAAAACGTTCTTTTTATAAAAATTGCAGATTGAAAAGTCACATTTGATCACAATTTACTTTCAAACTTTTAAAACACTAATATCATAATATGTATGGTTGTAAAAACTTTTCGAAATACATATAAAGATTGTATTGTGCGTTAAATTAAATTACGTTTCGTTTATTTAATCTGCATATTTTGCAAGTTAAGGGTAAACTTGCATGAAAATGTCATTCAGAAAAAGAAAAAAGAATTTTCAGAAAACCTTCTAAAAGAAAATTGTAAAAGAAGGGTATTGTGATATCTCCTATATCACAGTCAAGGATATGATATCAATTATATTGATCATCTGATTATGTATTTACTGTGTAATCTTTTATATTAGGAAACACTCTCTTGTATATATGTATTGACACAATCATCAATAGAATTAACACAATTCAACAAATTATCTCTACGTCTCTTCATGGTATCAGAGCCAAAACCAGAAACTTGATTTATTTTTCTTTCCTTTTCCGACAATGAGCAACGCCGTTGCTGGTGATTCTTTGAACCCGACGAACCCGACTCCGATGAACTCGACCCGACGGACTCGACCTCGACAAATCCGACCTCGACGATTCCGACCACGATGGAAGTTCGCCGCACGATCTCCCCATATGATTTGAACGCTGCCGACAATCCTGATGCTGTTATCTCTTATCCTCTGTTGAAAGGTACAAACTATGACGAATGGGCTTGTGGAATGAAGACTACTCTAGCTTCACGCAAGAAATTCGGTTTCTTGGATGGCTCGATAAAACGTCCTGACATCGGATCTCCAGATCTTGACGACTGGTGGACAATCCAGCGCTTCAAGTGTTATCGATCCAGTGTTGCGTTCCAACATCTCTCATCGCGATGTTGCCAAGGATCTCTGGGATCACTTGAAGAAGCGTTTATCTGTCACAAACAGACCACAGATTCAACAACTCAAGGCAGAGCTTGCTTGTTGTAAGCAACGGGGTCTCGCTATTGAGGCGTACTTTGGCAAGCTCTCCGGATCTGGGACAGTATGTCCGCTAATCAACCATTGCGAGTGTGCAAGTGTGGACAGTGTGTTTGTGATCTTGGGGCAGTTCAAGAGCAAGATCGCGAAGACGATAAAGTGCACCAGTTCCTCTTTGGGCTTGATGATAGCAGCTTTCATACTGTTTGTTCTAGCCTGGTGTCTCGGACTCCCCTTCAGCCCATGGAGGAAGTGTACAACATTGTGCGTCAAGAAGAGGACTTGGTTTGCCAAGCAACACAGACTCCTACTGAGCAACTTGATGTCACTGCTTTTTCTGCTCAATCTCGTTTTCGACGTGATGACAAAGACAAGGGCATTTTGTGTAAGCACTGAAATCGGCCTGGACATCCCTCTGATAGTTGCTACGCCGTCATTGGGTATCCAGAGTGGTGGGGAGAGAGACCACAGACTCGCTCAACACACGGTCGAGGACGTGGAGGCTCTGTTGCATCTTCTAGTGCTGGTCATGGAAGAGGTGTGTCTTATGCTAATGATGTGCAAATCTCCGCCCCGGCTACTGACCATGCCAACTACGTGCTCCCTGACGCTGATCGTGATGGTGTCGCTGCTTTGACCGATGCAGAATGGGAAGGCATCAAGAATTTATTGAACAAAAGAGCTCCACCTGCTACCAATGATCGTCTCTTGGGTACGTCATCTGTTCTCCATCACTTGACTGGTCGCTTAGAGTTCTATCTAATTCAAAAGCCATGGCACCAATTATGGTCATTCTCGCTGATGGTAGGGAACATATCTCTGTTTTGGAGGGTGTTGTTGTTTTTGGGGCTGGTTTGGTCTTGCAATCTGTTTATTATGTTGAGGGGTTATGTTCAGATCTAATTTCTGTGGGGCAATTGATGGATGAAAACCGGTCTGTTGTTCAACTTGCTGATCACTTCCTTGTTGTTTAGGACCGCACTTCAAGGATGGTGATTGGAGCAGGGAAATGTGAGCGTGGGACGTTTCTTTTCCGAAGCATGGAGGTAGTTGGTTCTATGACGACACGATCAAAGGAGTATTATGATTTGTGGCATCGCAGAATGGGTCATCCTTCTGCAAAAATTGTTGGTCAACTTCACAATGTTTCTGTTTCAGTTTCTTTAGAGAATTTGAATAATGTTTGCAATGTATGTCTTCGTTCAAAGCAGACTCGTGCTCTTTTTCCGAGCAGTATGAATAAAACCGATCATGTTTTTCAATTGGTTCACTGTGATTTGTGGGGGCTATATCGAACTCCAACTTATTCAGGGGCTCGTTATTTTTTAACAATCGTTGACGACTTCTCAAGAGGGGTTTTGGCTCTTTCTCCTCAATGATAAAACCAAAACAGCCACACAAATCCAATATTTTCTCGCCTTGGTTTCACGTCAGTTTGGAACTCAAGTACAAAAATTACGTAGTGACAACGACACATAATTTAGGTGTCTTACAAGTTACTTTCGTGAACATGAAACCTGCTGTTTTGGGACTCCTCAACAGAACGGTCGAGTAGAGAGAAAGCATCGTCATATACTTAACATCGCTAGATCATTGTGTTTCCAATCAAAGCTGCCAATGAAGTTTTGGGGTGACTGTGTTTCAACCGCCGCATATCTGATCAATCAAACTCCCAGTTCCATCCTCCAGGGCGCCACTCTTTACGAACTGTTGTACAACGCTAAGGCAAGTTATGAGCATCTCAGGGTATTTGGAAGCTTGTGATATGCCCACAATCAGAATCACAAAGGGGATAAGTTTGCTTCAGGGAGCAAAAAGTGTGTTTTCTTAGGCTATCCTCACGGTAAGAAAGGCTGGCGTTTGTTTGATTTGGAAAAAGAGGAGTTTCTTGTGTCTAGGGATAAGGTTTTATGCGAGACAGTTTTCCCATACGCCACACCATTGTCGACCTTGGCAATGAATGAAGAGGATGATTCAAAAGTCGACTTATGGGCTCCTATTTCACGAGAATTGGATTTGGATCCACTAATTTTGTCAGGCCCAGTTCCTTCACCAGAAGCCCAACTTGTTTCTTCTTCCGCTTTGTTGGATCCAGGCCCATCCCAGGTTCCTTCTCCGCTTGTCACGACTTCTTCCTCGTCGTCTTTGGTACCATCTTCATCTCCAGTTCCTGATTCATCTCCGACCCCCGAACCAGAACTCCCGTCTGATCCCAATCCGACCCGCGACCCAGAACTCTCGACTGATCGCAATCCGACACGCGCACGGCACCTCCCGCCTGCTCCTAATCCGACCCCGACTCACAGAACTTTGATACCTCTGCAAATCCCGTCAAAAAGGCATCCACTAATTTGGTAATTCCTTCCGCCTTGTATCCAATTTCTGAGTATGACCGAGGAGGTAGATTCTCGCCTCAACATCAAGCGTTCATTGCTGCTGTTACATCTGCGATTGAACCAAAAACCTATCGTAAAGCAATCCGTGATCATCGCTGGCGAAAGGTTGTGGGATCAGAATATAATGCCCTTGAAGATTACGATACTTGGACATTGGAGGAGTTGCCTCCTGGAAAGACTGCTATTGGTTCCCAGTGGGTTTTAAAATAAAACACAACTCTGATGGTTCTGTCGAATGGTACAAAGCTCGGTTGGTTGTACTTGGTAATAAATAGATTGAAGGGGTCAACTATGGAGAAACATTCACACCTATTGCCAAAATGGGCATTGTTCGCTTGTTCTTGCGGTGAGTAAGGGGTGGGATGTCCATCAGATGGACGTTCATAACGCCTTTCTCCATGGTGACCTGATGAGGAAGTCTACATGAAGCCGCCACCTGGATGTAAAGCTCCAGCAAATAAGGTTTGTCGCCTCCGAAAATCTCTTTACGGTCTCAAACAGGCTCCGCGTTGTTGGTTTGAGAAATTCCGAACAGCGTTAGTTGGCTATGGCTTCAAACAGTGCTTGTCTGATTATTCTCTCTTTACCTATAAGAAAGGCTCTACCGTCTTAAACGTTCTCATCTATGTGGATGATCTAATCATCTCTGGTAGTACCAAGGTAGTGACCGACAGTTTTAAGAAATACTTGTTTTCGTATGAAAGATCTTGGGCCATTGAAATGTTTTCTAGGAATAGAAGTGGCCAGGAGTTCAGAGGGTATGTATCTTTGTCAACGCAAATACACACTAGATATAGTGAAAGAAGTTGGGCAGTTAGGTTGTAAACCTGCAGAGTTTCCTCTCGAACAAAACAACAAACTGGCACTATCCGAATCTCCTCTCTTGGCACAACCAGGTGTATACCGTCATTTGATTGGTCGTCTTATCTACCTTGCTGTCACTCGGCCCGACTTGTCTTACTCTGTTCACTATCTTGCTCAGTTAATGCAATCTACTCGTGAAGATCATTGGCTCGCGGCTCTTCGTGTTGTCAAATACTTGAGTGGCAATGTTGGGCAAGGTATCCTGTTATGCAGTGATTCTGACTTGCAGTTCCATGGTTGGTGTGATTCGGACTATGTAAGTTGTCCTCGCACAAGAAGGTCTGTTACGGGGTATTTTACTCAACTCGGCACCTCTCCTATCTCTTGGAAAACGACCAAGAAGCATACGGTCAATCTCTTCCACCGTTTGCCTGGATCCAGTTACCAGCAATCACAATTTTTTATCGCTAAATTTTTTCATCGACTAGTTGCTGCGATTGGTCAGCAATAGACAAACGAACAACAACGATTAATTTTAAAAATATATTTAATAAGAAAAAATTAAACAAATTAAAGATGATCAAAAATAAATATAATTAAATTTCATTAAACAAAATAGCTAAATAAATTTTTTTTTTGTCGACACTAAATAGAGTTATTAAAAATAAATTAAATCTAAATATATGAAATTGAAATATACATTTAAAATATTATTAACATTTTCTTGACAACAATTGTTAAAATCTGGATATAAAAAATTATTGTTATTGTAATAATATTGGGGTCGTATTTGAGCCTAAATTGGACGCCCTAGGAGTTTTTCTTCAGCCGTTCTCGTTCCAGAGAGAAAAGAAAGAGAGAAAAAGCTTCCCAGTGAATTCCTGTGAGTTATGTGAGGTTCCTTGTGTTTTTCATATATCTGTGCTTGGGGGTTGAAAGCTAAGGCTAGGAACGTGGTGGGAAGGTTGATGTGGTGTTAGCTTCGTCATTTGGCTTAGATCTCGTTGTTTGGCTTAGGTGAGTGCATGGTCATGACTTATCTAAGCTAAGATCTCTATTTCTATGACTTTATGTATTGTGTGATTGTTTCCTTTGAGTTCATTGTGAGTTTTCATGGCTCCTATGGTTGGGTTATGCTTCTGAGAATGCGTGGATCGAATGGGAGAAGTTTGGAGGCGAGATTCGAAGTTTCTGAACGAAGGAAATCGATGTTTAGCATCGGTTTCGGTCGACACCAACGCGAGGACGGCTCGAAAAAATTTGGCGAGTGTCGATCGACAAGATGTGGATGTGTCAGTCGACACTATTAGAGTTTTGGAAATGTCGAGCAAGGTGTCAGTCGACACCAGTTGTGGTGTCGGTCAATACTAGATAGTCAGTGTCGGTCGACACCCTTCTTCAACGGCAGTTGATGTTGTGGTTGTCTTGTTTATTGTTGTCTCTTTAGGTACAGGCGGTGGATGGAGCTGGTAGCAGATTATGATCTGAAGATAGCCTACCACCATGGTAAGGCTAACTTGGTTGCAGATGCCCTGAATCGGAAGCGGACGGCTTCGACTCAGGAGCAAAACATGGAGACTGTGGTAGGAGAGTTTAGTGCATTGAGGTTGTGTGCTATTTCTCAGGAGCCGTTGGGTTTGGAGGCGGCTTGTGACAACCCGTCTGTGGTCCCCACTAGCCTCACTGCTAGTTGCCCCCATATGCGGGCCATGCAGGGCATCGATCATAACCCATCACTGTGGATATCCAAATCCACCAGTTGGTTATTAGTGCATCAGGCGTTCCTCGAACCCTGGTCCCTCACCCTTTAGCAACCTTCCCACAGACAAGTTGCCACCAATTATGGCAACTTGTCTTGAGCCTACCACCATGGTAAGGCTAACTTGACAACCATTTGCAACCAAGTTAGCCTTACCATGGTGGTAGGCTATCTTCAGATCATAATCTGCTACCAGCTCCATCCACCGCCTGTACCTCAAGTTCAGCTCAGGCTGAGTGAATATATACTGCAGGCTCTTATGATCTGTAAACACTTGTACCTTAGCACCATAAAGATAAGATCTCCAAATCTTCAGGGCGAAAACTGCAACAGCCATCTCCAAGTCATGAGTAGGATAAGTGTCCTCATGCTTCCGCAATTGCCGCAAAGTGTAGGCAATCACCTTCCCATGCTGCATGAACACACACCCAAAACCAACTCTGGATGCATCTGTATAAACCAGATAGGGCTCACCATGCTCAGGCAATGCCAATATTGGCAACGCCACTGTTAGCATCTCCTTCAGGCTTGCGAAACTCTTCTTGCACTCCTATGACCAAAAAAACGGGACATCCTTCCTTGTCAACTTAGTCATTGGCTGTGCCTTCCTCGCAAAACCCTGCACAAACCTCCTGTAATAACCTGCCAACCCAAGAAAACTCTTGATCTCTGTGGCATTCTGAGGTCTAGACCAATCCCTAATGGCCTAAGTCTTCTCTGGATCTACAGAAACTCCTTCTGCAGACACAATGTGACCCTGAAAACCCATCTCTCGCTGTCATAAACTACACTTGCTCAACTTGGCATACAGCTTGTGCTCCCGCAGCTTCTCCAGAACTGTTCTCAGATGCACTGCATGCTCCTCAGGACTCTTAGAATAAACCAGGATGTCGTCGATGAAAATGATGACAGACACGTCTAGAAACTCCTGAAATGCGCTGTACATCAATCTCATAAACGTTGTTGGTGCGTTAGTACACCTGAAAGGTATCACCACAAACTCATAATGCTTGTACCTCGTCCTGAATGCAGTCTTCCTCACATCTGCCTCATCTATCGGGATTCGATGATAATACGACACTAGATCAATCTTCGAGAACCAAGTAGCACCTCTCAAGTGATCCAACAACTCATCGATCCTGGGAAGAGGGTACTTGCTCTTCACAGTGACCCGGTTCAGACCCATGTAATCAATGTACAAGCGAAAACTCCAGTCCTTCTTCTTAACGAAGAACAAAGCGCTCCCCACGGTGACACATTAGGACGGATGAATCTCTTTCCCAAAAGATCCACCAGCTGCTTCTTCAGCTCTGCCATCTCTGCCAGAGCCATCCTGTAAGGCGCCTTGGGTAACAACGTTCTCTCCGGTTCCAGTTCAATCGTGAATACGTTAGACCGAGAAGGTGGTAACCCCCGCAACGACTGGAACACATCCTAAAACTCCTCAACAACCTGGATACCGCTAATCGTAGACTGCTCCACTGACTCCGACATTGATATAGTAACCAAATAAGTCTCATGTCCCTTCTCGATCATCTTCGCAGCATGCATGGCCGAGATAACGAGACTCCCCGAAGTCGGTCTCACTCCCTCAAATACCAACTTCCCTTCTGGACGCTCAAACTCCACTCTACCCCGATGACAATCAAGGTGAACCATATGACAATGTAACCAATCCATCCCTAGGATAACATCATACAACTCCACTAGACTGATAAACAAATCCGCTGGCCACGACTCCCCTGCGATCTGAATATCAACCCCTCTTGCCCATCTAAGGACTCTCAGAAAATGTCTCCCGCAACTCTGACAACTCCCGCTCGCTCCCCAGGATCTCCTTGATATATGCGTTCTATGCGCACTCCGGAGTAATGAAGCTATGGGTTGCTCCAGAATCAAACAAAACGTGGGACCTAAACCGGCCCACCAATAAGGTCCCTACACAAATCTCATGTGCTGAGAACCTAACACTTTATCAAAGGCAAAACATAAAATCTGAACCTACTGAAATTCACAAAGTCTGGGTACCAGAAACTACACTGATCGCCCCGGAACTGGTTCCACCAGTCTCCACTGTTGTGTACGCCCACGGCGCCTACTTAATCTGTGCCACCTGTTGCACTCCCGGCTGCACTCGAAGCTGCACCACCGCTACCGCCATTTGCTGTAACTTGGGACATTTGGGCTTGATATGCCCAGGCACTCCACTGGGGACAGCTAGCTACCGTGTGATTCAGGTTCCAACACCCGAAGCGCCCTGCACCACTCGGCCTCTACGTAGCCTCGCAGTTCCTCTTGGTTCCCTGCGCAGGCTTTCCGCCCTTGCTAGAACCTCCAGGATGCTGAGCCTTCCTAGGCTGAACTGCTAGACTAACCGGCAATGCCTGTGCCCAAATGTCTTCCTCAAAATCTGCTGCAGTCTCAACTAGGTCTGCACGCGTAGCATAGCTCCGCCCTCTATAGTGGACCCTCAAATCATCACGAAGGGCCCTCATAAACCTCCTGACCTGAGCCTCATTTGACTCCATCGCCCGACCCCCATATGATTTCATCTTGCTACATATCTAACTATCTTTCATATCTAAAATCTCATAGTTTTGTAAATTTTAAATTTTTAGTATTCAGCTAACTTTTTTTAGCTTATTTCAGTTTATATGTAGCATATGCTATTATACACATCTTTGTTCTTAATTTTTTTTTTTTTGGGATATTATTACTGCATATATATTATTATTCATATATTATAAACATCATGATGTATAGTTTTGAGTAGCAAATAAAGTAATAAACTGATCATATTCTAGAAGATGATGTGTAGCACTCTCTCATTGAAGTTTAATAGTTGGAGCCAATGACTCAGCTTCTTTTATCATCAGCTTTGTTTTCCTCTATTTCAACATTTGTTATTTTGTTATTTTTTTCTGGATTTCGTCGTTTAATAGATGTGATTTCATGTGGTGTGTAACATTAGTTATCTTTTAACAAAAACATAGCAAGTATTACTTAATTAAATTTCATATTACTTGAATTTCAAATTTTTAGCTTTCAAACGTCTAAATATGTAGAGCATTCTTATTTCTAACATCATATTTACTTCTTTCTTTTGTCAAACACTTACTTCAAGTATTACTTCTTCTTATAAAACTCTGGACTATTACAAGTTTCCTACAAGTTCAACATCTGCAGATAATATGATTCTCAAGATAGCAAGCGATTGACGAAAAGAACCAAAAACATCAAACTCTCCTACGGACTCACCTAATGATGGTATGAAGTACTATGATCTAACTTCAGACACCTATTTGAATTCATTTTTTTTATATAAGATTATTTGGCTGCTAAGAGAGGACGAGAAGAGAGGAGAAATATAATTGCGCAGAAAAAACAAAAAAAAGAGTCAACTATACCCAACATACACTACTACTTCCATCTTCAAAAATATTGGTAGATTACGTGTTATCAATACTATATGATTCAATTATTTCTGCTTAAGTACTTACTTTTTCACCTAATTTATCAAATAGGTACGCCACGTAAGAGGAAACAACAACCAGTCAAAATATTCAAGACCTAAAAATAACACAAAGGAATTTGTTCATAATTTAGGAAAAGGATAAACTTATTAATTCAAATAAATTATATAGTTAATGAATTACTAATAAAATAAACAAACCCCAAAATAGACAGCAAAATTAAAAAAAGAAAAAACAGTAAACCATTAACAAACTCCAGTTACGTTTATATATATATATATAAATCTGTGCAACGCACACGACTTCACCTAGTGAATTATATAATCTGAAATTTATCCTATAACTATAACCTAAATTGTCTCAGAGCTTTCAAGACAAAACACCACTCTAACTCTTGATGCGAGCGACCTTGCTAAGAAAATTTTAGTAACTCAAGAAGAAGAAGACGGCGTTGGTTTATAAATTCTATACGCGGGAAAATGTTGATAATTCTGAAACTTTGTGTCAAGGTTCAAAATAATTTCAAAAGATAAGGGGCTTTGTAATAAATAATAATTAGTAAAAAACCACTCGAAAAGCCCTAAAGGCCTAACTAAACCCATCAGTCACTGTGTTTAAACCAAGCCGGCGTAATTCTCAATCACGGCATCAATGGCCATACTCTCGCACCGTCTCCGGCGAGTTCTAGTCGCCGCACCTTCCTATTTCCAACGAACCTTCACTCTATCTCGTCCCTCCGATTTTACCGCTCCCGTCTCGTCGTTATTACCGAGATCCGCGGTGAAGCAATCCACGGGATTTAATCGATCTCCGGCGAGGTTGTTCTCGACGGCTCAGTATCAGTACGATCCTTACACCGGAGAAGATTCGTTCACTCCCGATAACGAAGGATGCGATTTTAATCATTGGTTAATCACTATGAACTTCCCCAAAGATAATCTTCCATCTAGAGATGAAATGGTTTCGATTTTTGAGCAAACTTGTGCTAAAGGACTTGGTTTAAGGTTCGTTGTTTTTTTGAATTTTTGTTGTTGTTAATTTCGATTTTACAATGTTAAATCTTTATTTAGGAATTTGAGTGTTTTTGTTTTGTTCAGTTTGGAAGAAGCTAAGAAGAAGATATATGCAATTTGCACAACGAGTTACCAAGGGTTTCAAGCAACAATGACAATAGGAGAAGTAGAAAAATTTAGAGGTAATGAATGATATATGTATGTGAAAGCATTTGTTGGATGGAATTAGTATTTTGTTTGACAGTTTTTGTGGTGTGGTGTTTATTATAAACAGATTTGCCTGGTGTGCAGTACATAATTCCTGATTCTTATGTTGATGTTGAGAATAAGGTGTATGGAGGTATGTTTCTTGTTTGTTTTGTGGAGTTTTTATATCTTATTGTGGGGGAAGTTACGTTTTGTTCTGAACTGTTTTTTTTTTTGTGTTTTGTTTTTTTCAGGAGATAAATATGAGAATGGAGTGATTACACCTGGGCCAGTTCCTGTTCCTACTAAAGAAGGGTTTGATTCTTTGGAGAAGGGACAAGAGAAAGCTCAAAGGAGTGAAACGGGTTCAGATCATGGGTTAACCCCGGGAGAAGAGCTAGCTCAAATAATTGAAGTGCCTCCAGATCAGAGGAGTTTGAAGCAAAGGCAAGGAACTCTGGCTCTAGGACAGGGGCAAGGTCAAGGAAGTCGAACGCCAATCCCAGGACAAGGGCAAGGGCAAGGTCAAGGAAGTCGAACGTCAATCCCAGGACAAGGGCAAAGGCAAAGTCGAGGTGCAGGAAGTCGAATGCCTTCATTTCAAGGGAGTTTTGAACAGAGCCAGGGCACTCCGTCTTTAGGTCAAGCGCAAACTCAAAGAAGTGAATTGCCTTCATTCCAAGGGAGTGTCAAGGAAGGCCAAGAAACACGTATCCATGGACAAGGGCAAGCTCAGCAAAGTCAAATACCTTCATTTCCGGGTAGTTTCAAGCAAGGCCAAGAAACCCCGACCCTAAGACAACGACAAGCTCGAGGAAGTCAAATGCCTTCATTTCAAAGTGGTAACAACCAAGGTCATGGAAAACCAGTCCCTGAACAAGAACAAGGTCAAGGAAGTCAGATACCTTCCAATCAGGTGGGTTACAGCCAAGGTCAAGGAGCTCAGACACCTCCATACCAAGGATTACCAAACAATTACGCTCAAGGAGCATCTGTGCATTACAGCCAAGGAGCATCTGTAGCAAATTTTGTCCAAGGGACGCCAGAAAATTACAACCAAATGGGCCAAGGGAATTACAGTCCGCAGAGTGTTGGAAGCTACGGTCCTGCACAAGGAGCAGGAAGTCCAGGGTTTGGACATGGGTATCCTGGACACGGGCAAGGTCAAGGAGGTCAGTTATTGTCTCCATATCAAGGTCAAGGAGGTCAGTTATTGTCTCCGCTACCAGGACATGGCCAAGAAGGTCAAATACCTTCATATCAGATGGGTTACAGCCAAGGCTTGGGAGCTCCGGTGCCTCCATACCAAGTAACACCAGGCAATTATGGTCATTGGCAATTTGTGAACTACAACCAAGGACCACCACATGGCAACTTTCTCCAAGGGCCCCAACCAAATTACAACCAAGGAGGTCAGTGGAATTACAGTCCACAGAACGGTGGACACTATGGTCCTGCACAGTTTGGACAGTGGTATCCTGGACCCCCTCAAGGTCGTCAAGGAAATCAAATACCTCAATATCAGCATAGTTACAATCAAGGCCAAGGCACTCCGTTTCCTGAACAAAGTCGCTGTCAAGGATGTGGAATGCCTTCATATCAGGCTAGTTACAATCAAGGCCAAGGAACTCAAATCCCTGGACAATGGCATGGTCAAGGATATGGAATGCCTTCATATCAGGCTAGTTACAATCAAGGCCAGGGAGCACCAGCGCCTCCATACCATGGAAACTACAATGAAGCAACACCAGGCAGTTACGGTCAAAAGACATCTGCAGTGAAACCAGCGAATTACAATATGCAGAACGGTGGAATATATGGTCCTGCACATGGATCAGCAGGAAATCCAGGATTTGCGCAAGGTTATACTGGACACCGGCAGAATGAAACATTTCAACAAGTGGATCAGAGAAATGTAGCAGGTGACTGGAGCAACAACAATCCTGTGCACCAAACTGATACCAGAAAACCAAATTCTTGAATATAAGCAATTACACAGTTTGCTTGTCTCATAGCTTTATGAAAATAGAAGTCTCTCGTTCACTCGTATTGGTCTGTATATATGTTGCATAGATGATTCCATTGTTTCCGTTACTACAATAAAAGAATGAAGATCAGATGAGAGTAATGGCTTCTAAGAAAAGCAGATTTCTTTTGTGGTACTATACCATTGAGCCAAATTTTGTCGGTAATTTTCGAGCCACTGTTAGTTCACTCTAAAATTGGTAGATTCATAAGCCAGAAAATATTGGCCCAATAAGCAAGCACACAATGGGTTGGGACCGTTGGGTGTAACGTGAAAAATGTAAAATTTCGAGGCACTGATAAGATTTTCTGCAATGAAGACTAAAACCCTTCCGAGATTCCTAACCAAAAAACTACTTCTATAGATATGGATATGGTGCTCATTTTGATAATGTCTCACTCAGGATCCTTAATTTACTCTAGCAAATTTCTTTATATAAGACTGGATGAAATAAAGTTACGGCCTTTTTACATAATGGGTGGCAGAAATGAACGCAAGGCTGCGAGACAGACTAGGCCATGGCAGGACTTTCTTGATTCCTCTTTAAAGGTGGTAACTTTGAAAGCGCCCAAGTTGGGGAATTATTTATCCACAGTCCTTCACCGGTCTCCTTATGCTTGAAATCAGGGTATTTCGGGGTTCTCTACACATGGTTCAAAAACATTATCGGGAAATTCGAAAACGAATATCAGAGGAGAAATGGAAAGAGAATAGTGTCTTCAAAGATGATATATTTACCTTGTCTAATCTGTTATCCCACCATTTACTCGGGTTCTCAACCAAGTCCTTCCAAGATTCTTCTCCTACATCTCACAACGGCTCATTTTAGAAAAGTGAGAAATACAAATGCCACATACCTACCTGATACTTGCTAAAAGAAGAACTTACTTTTAAGCTGCGGGATTGTATTGGACATGAGAGGTCTTTCTTGGTTCTTCTTTAACGGTGGTAACTTTGATAGTACCCAAAGAGGAGAATCAGTCATCCACAGTGCTTCGCCAGTCTCTTTATGTATGAAGTCAGGAGCTTTCACATTTGCCTACACGTGTTCAAAAACATTAGTAGGAAGTCAATAACGAAGATTAGAAAAATACTACTTTCTTCACTCTTCAAAGATAACCTGCAGAACAATATATTACCTTAATTGATCGGTTGTCTAACCATTTATCTGGGTTCTGAACCAAATCCTTCCAAGATTCCTCTCCTATATCTCACGATAGATCATTTTATAAAACGAGATGCTAACAAAATGCCACTACTTACCTAATACTTACTGAAAGGAGAACTTACCTTTAAGTTGTTTCAGTTTGGTGTTTCCTGTAGGGACTAAGACATCAAACTCAAGCTCATCGAGTTTTAGCAAAACCCATTCAGGAGCTGTGCTGAGCCACAAAGAAAAACCACCAACCTTCCTCTTGAAATCAGGATGTTTTGGCTTTACCTGCACATGAGAAAAACGATAACCAAAAGATTAATAATCAAACATATCAACTAACATGACTGAAAGAGAAAATGAAGCAGAATCAATGTGTGTTTACCAATCCGTTAGCTTTATTCCCACGGTGATCCAACCACTCTTTAGGATTTTCAATAAGGTGCTTCCACGAATTAGAGGTTTCTTCATCTATGACTTTAACCTTTTTGGATCTTGCTAAAAGGATAGAATATTAATAAATGTGTGAACTCAAATGTCGCAAATCCTTGTACACAAGAGATGTTGCCAAAGACAAAGAGAATCACGTTGACCAGAACACTATATTTAACACAGAAAGTTAGCTTAGCTCCTACAAGACTTCATCATGACCTAGCAGAGCCACTAGACACTAGTTGAAAGATTCAAAATATAAAACGAACATAGGTACACAACATTGAATAAGGACATATAAACATACCGGGCTGTCTCTTCGCGCTGGTTACTTCTTTTTTAGGTGGTGAAATCGTCTTCATAACTTCTTTTTCAATAGAAGTTTCAGCTTGTACGAAGTTAAGACTGTGAACCATAACCTGTAATGAACGAACTTCATATTTTATAGATGATACAAAGAACATGAAACAGATTACAAATCTAGTCTTTAGAATTGATTCCATCAACTACAGAAAAAAAACACTCAATTTCCTATATAAAACTCACCTGAACATTGGATTGAGTATATGTAACATTCGGAGGAGGTGAATCAATGAACAGCTTCCCAGAAATATGAATTCGATCCTCTTTCTTTACATGCTGAACTGCGATTTGAGCTAACTCCCCTTCGAATATAATCGGAATCCTAAAAAGGTTCCAAACTTTTGATTAATCTAAGCTAAGTTCCACTATCAGAACAACAACACACTCAGGCTTTCAAAAAAAAATGTACCAGAAACTAGATGACTTTGAACCCGAACGCTGAGAGATCACAGTTCCAGCCCAGAATTTACCATCGGAGCAAGGACCGAACTGAACAGGTTGCTCGACGAATCCAATTAGGTTGATCCAATTTGAAATCTCCGGTTTGTACTCAATCTTCTTCGGCGGAGTCAGTTCTTTCTCCTCCGCCGGAGAAATTAGCAGCGGCGGTTTCGCTGAAACCTTAGCCCGAGGCTTCCTTCCTCCGGTTCCGATGACGGTGGCAGAGAAAACGCGGATTTGCTGCGAGATCACCCATTTTTGAGTTGGGAGCTTCGCTGCTTTCGAGTGGTATAGTGAGGAAGTAACTACTCTAGTCAATGTTCTAGAGATCAAATTCATAGTTTCATACTAAAAGGGGATCAAATTCGTAGTCAATGTTGTCTACGAGTTCCGGTGAACTGTGGTTGCCGGAGAAGGAGATTAGAGAATCGTGAAGATAAGAAGAAAAAAAAAAGCCCTAATTTTTCGGGCGCCAAGGGTTTAAGGGAAACAAGTAAATGGCTTCATAGTAGGCCTTAAAGGCCCAAATAATTATTTTGGGCCGTGTTTTGTCTTTATAATCATAGTAAGAGAAATTGAGAAACCAATCAAAGTTTTGTCACCGGAATAAGGTTTTTGAATCTGATTCTCAAGTCTCAACAGCTTGTGTCTATTGATCAGGCAAAGAAAATATGTGCCATACTTGGCTCCAATATTACACATTTTGAGGAGTCGAAAAGGGAGCCACATGCCGAGACAAAATTGCAAAAAAAAAAAAAAACACTTTCATTTACAAATCATGATTCTAAGTTGTATATTATTTATGTAGTGGCAAATCGGGTTAACATCAAAACCAATGTGAAATTAGATAAACATGTAATTTTATTCTTGAAGAACAAAAAACAAAAAAGTCTCACGAAGATTGTTTATTTGTTTTATTTTTGTTATATTTTCCAACATTCTAGTATTCTACACAATTCAAATTTAAAAACATAACTAAAATTTTGCCTTGACCAATTCAAAACAGAGATTTTAGCGCAAAAAAAATTTACGGAAACGTAATCATCATCTTATGGCTCACAGCTCAGTTTGTTTAATTTTATATACATAAATACATACACGTATAGATAGAAGTATATATAGAGATGTTGAATATTCTTACAACTTTTGTATATAATTAAAGTATATGATTTCTACAAACCTTGCTATGCAAACAAGGAACAAAAAGCGTTTTATTTTTCTAAGACGTGTAGAGGAACCATGAATAGAGAAACCATGACGTATAACGTTTTAACGTTCAAATATGTTTTGGGTGTTTATATTTTAGTTAACTTGTCATTCATCCGTGCGGTTCAAGTATATCGCGTGAACGAGAAGATATCATCTATATTGTGGTCAAAGAAATAGAAAAAACGATTGAAGCAAAATAAGTATAACAATACAATAAAGTTTCATAAAATTTTAATATTTTAAGCCAAAGAGATCAATCAAACAATACAATAATATTGTATGCTTTTTCTGAAATGTGAATGGACTCTAACAACAGTTGATACCATGTTGACTTATTAAATTCGATTTCCACATTCAAGTACTAGTCCGAAATTTTGACCATATGGTTTGAAACAAATTAAATAAAACTTAAAAAGTTTGCTGGTTTATAAAATTTAGTGATAATTAACTAAATAGACCTATATATCTTATTCATTGACTACGAGTTTTTAATATAAAATTGACCCTTCTACTTTTATTTTGTGTCATTTTACTTAGTACAACATTTAGCGTTAGATCTGGGCGTTCGGATATCGGATCGGATTCGGTTCGGATTTTTAGATTTTGGATTTTTTGGATATTGACTCTAACATCCATATGGATATTTATAAAATTCGGATCGATTTCGGTTCGGGTTATTTGGATTTCGGATCGGTTCGGATATTATTGTAGACAACCATAATATTTTATTCGGATATTTTTTAAATCTGATTGTATCCATATTACCATACTAACCGAGCCAATAAAATAAAAATATAAATGAAGCAAATGACAAGCTCTAAGTTCAAACTTAAATCAAACTATACCAATAGATAAAAATCTGACATACTAAAATCCAAAGTGAAGACTCAATGAAAAAAAAATCAAAACCAAAGTAAACCATATCATCCTAAAGAAAAAAGAAATAGCAAAATTAAATAACATCCTAAATCAAATAGAACGTAGTTCAAAATAATTTCAAACTATAGCAGCAAACTTCTTCGGGATATCAATTGTTCATATATTTTCGGATTTATGTAAATATCTATTGGATATCGGTTCGGATCGGATATTATTATCCACAATAATGGAAGCAAAATCCATCAATATAGCCAATATCGGATATATTTTCGGGATTTTGGTAGTTAGCGTGTATTTTTTTGTCTTAATTTCTTCGGACTTATATTATAAGCATTAGGTTGATGTTGTATTTTTTGAATTTAAAGAAATTATTGTGCATCCTAGTCAAATAGCGTGTATTTTATGATAGTGTCTTAGATTATGCTAATTTAACATTCTTTATTTGAAAAGTAATGACTAATATGCATTATAAAGTGTCCTTGACAATTTAAATCAAATAATAAGAATTTAATCTAACACGTATTGTGGTTGATCATTGTTGTATCTTTTCTGATCTCGTCTTGTTGATTTAAAGTTAAATGTTTTATATTGTCGTCAAAATATCATACATTTTTCTCTTGTCGATTTTTGTGTCACTAACATCAAGGATAAAATGCCCTTGATTATACCATCACAATTATGAGTTCTAATCATACCTTTATAAAGTATCATATATTGGAAGTTTCAAGTAGCTAGAGAGCTACTACATATATAGAAACTAAAGTCACAAGCTGCATAATTTTCATGTACTTCTTTACATTATCAAAGCTTCTATTATATTACCATCAAAATTATAAATTTACCTGGAAAATGATGGTTAACATATACATCAAAAAAATTATGCATGTTTGATAAAAAATTGTGATGTTTGTATGGTTAATGTTTTATTTTCAATGTTTTAACTTTTCAACTTATGTTATTGTCATTGTTATATGTTTTATTTAATTAAAAATATGTGAAACTTTGGCTGAACAAAAAAAAAAAAAACATTATATATTTGAGCACCAATAGAGGCCTAAGTATGGTAGCTGAGCCATCGTTGGGTAACCTCGTTGTATCGTTGGTCACCGGCCCATTCGAAGAATCATCAACATCTGATCTGATCGCGGATTTGCTTGTCTAACAACTCTTGCTGCTGAGTTCCACGTGTCGACGTCCATTGCGCTCTCTCCAAAATGCGTAGATTACAGCTTGGAAAACAAACGTATTAGGAAGCCATCAGCTCGAAATGCAATCGATTAAAAGTATAAAACAATCAATTAATATAACTAATATATCACACCATACATTCATACGTCATACCCATATATATAATTTGCTTGACCAAGTCGTAAGACGCTCCGTTGTCGATTTAGTACATACGAAGGTGTGTCATTTCATGTTCATTTTTTTTTTGTTATTTTCTTTGCAATCGTGATTTATTGTAATGTAGTTGGTCATTATCACATCTTAAATTATGATTTAGTTAAATTTTGGTTTTCTTTACCGAACCACTTCAAAAACAAAGAAAAATGAATTAAATAAGAAAATGAAGAGTTCTGAAACAATCTAAAGAAAATCGAGTTATAAAGAAATTGTTTTATAGTTTAAATTTAACCTTTATAAGAGTTATTTATACATATATACATATATATTGGAAATTCAAAAAGAAAAAATCACATGAATATTATAACATAAATGTAGCAATAAGAATTTACCCTAATTGATGTTTCACTATTATCATATATCATACATGATAATGTTTTATAATCTGTAAAACTAAATAAATCATATAAAATCATATGTCTAGATCTTTCATCAAAAACTCCTCCACCATTACGGCGTCAAGGTAAAACTGATCACAATCCATAGTAATCACTCCATCAAAGCTACTATTTTCCAAGTATTCCCTTATAAGATCATCATCATCATCATGAGCATAATAATCATCACACCCACCATAACCCTCAGAGTCATCACTTAGTTGACCCATCTCACACGACGCCGCCGTCTGCTTACCTTCCCATTCACAGGTCCCGTGACTCTCCCTGTCCACCACCTGCATATCAATGGCATAATCTTGGTTTTGGACATCACCGGAGCTCGGAAAAATTACTTCTGTAGAGACCGAAGCCGGCGACCTGAAATCTAACGTCACCGGACCTTTTCTTCCGACAGATACATCAATGCCGGAAGAACGTCCGGTGAATCTTTGAACTATGTCTCGGAAATTGCTAGGGTTTGCGTTGAGGAGTGTCGTGTGCATATTTCTCTTAGATGATCTATTATAAGATCGGCTTCTATTATGCTTTGATGCATTGGAACATACTTCAATAGAAGAAAGAAATTAAAATAAGTTAAACTTTTAATAGGTCATATATGTACATTTAGTAGGAAAAAATAAATATAACTTACAAATAATTTGAGATGATTCTGATTCTGTAATCGCCATGTTGTACATCTCGGCTTCACCAGTGTTAATAGAAGGATCATAGTGTAGTAAACATTGGTTTGTTCTAAAGTTATTATTCATGTTTGTGTGTGTTTTTTTTCGGTCGTGTCTTAGCTTGCAAAGACGCTAAAACTGAGTGCCTTGTTCATTTATATGTGGAGGTATAGAGAGAGAGGTCGATGATTTGACTTTTACGATACTTTTTTAACAATTAGTTGCATTTCTATTGCTTACACTGATCATCAATATGAAGGCTTCTTGACCACATGTATATATAATTCGAGACACAATCCGCGTTCAATCTTGGTTTTTATCCTATATATATTTCATTTAATACATATATGTATAGAGAGGGTCAGAAATCGTAAATTTTAATCGCTTTACCATATAGTGTAATGTGTATGATTATCAGCAAAATATTGAAAACCGATATTATTTAATCAAGCGTTTTAGTCGAGACAATATCTTGAACACATGTTATGATCTCTTTATTAAATTTGTAGTTAAAACAATCCAAACAATACTTCCGCCAATCGGATAAAATAATCATAAGTACGTACAACACATATCATAATATATATATATATATATATACTTACATATATCATCCTCTACTTTGTAATACGTATGATACATACATGCATGTGTATATATCCTATTGATATATATATATATATATATATATTATTTTTTGTTAATCGACAAAACTTGATTCATAGCCAACTTTTAGGGGAGTTGAACTCCGATGAGATTAGTCCTAGAGGTGATGTTCTAGCTATATGTTTATACAAATATAAGAGTATAATATAAATTTTTGGGTGTAGATTTTTTTCGAGGAAGCAACCAACACGTGATGACAACATCGATGATGATCTCCTGAAGACTTTACTTACTTAAAGATGCTCTCTCTTGGATAAACCGTGTCTTTGGCTCTTTTACGGGGTCTATACATATAATACAATTAACTAAACTGAAGTTAATTGCAAAGTATGTTGTAGGTAGTAATATGTAAGAAAATACATAAACGACTATTTGGTTGTAGTCTTGTTAATATTGTATTCATTGTCAACGAAAGATGAAGTGAGTATTTCACTTTGAAATGTTGTTAGGGGCTCTTCTATTACATATAAAAATAACTACGTAGTTATCGATAATTGTTATATACTCCTTAACTAAGAGTTATAACTAATAATAAGATTTTTTTTGGGTAGAAATAACTATTAATAAGATTACATATAAGTATATAACTATGTGTATACCCTTTAATTAATAAGATTACGTAGAACTATGTGTCTTTAGCTGTCATCTATCTATTAGCTAAATCAGCGGTGGGATCTAAATATAAACGTGGCGGTGGTTTATGTGACGAAATCTTTTATTCTACAGCGCATCCGTGATTTTGTTCTGTAAAAGAGAAGATAGAAATGATTATTTTAAAAACTTTCAGTTATATGCTACAAATTAATTCAAAAATTTATTTACAAACAGCACGTTTCTTATGGAGGGTATCATTTTTAAATACATCACACCTGCCATTTTTGCAATAAAATAAATATAAATTTTGGGTTTAGTTTTCATTTTAGTAGTGAAAAAACTAGAATTAGTCACATAGAGAAACTTTCACTATTTTACATTAATCGAGCACAAGCATCGAAACCATTCTTTTTACAACAAAGGCCGAGAGGAGAAATGTTCTTACATACAGAGAAATAAGAAACCAACCAACCTCTCAAGACCAATACATTGTTGTTACATGATTACAACAACAACAAACAACAGTAAAAGAAAAAAGAAAAAAAAAAAGTAGATACAAATTATTTTCAAAACAAAAACTAGTCAAAGTCACTCCAATGCAAGGAAGAAAGGACTTTTTTTTTTTTTTTTTACTCCTTGGTGAATTCCAAAATAGTGGTAAGTCTTGGCTTCTTGTATCTTCTAAGAAGCAAAGAAGAGCAAACAACACTAACCGAAGAGAGTGCCATACATGCTCCTGCTGCCCAAGGCGGCATTTGCACCCGCAGAACCGGGAAGAACACTCCTGCTGCTACCGGGATTGATACTACATTGTACGCCATGGCGAAAACGTAATTTAATCTGATTCGTGTTAGGGTTTTTCGGGAGAGATCGATGGCTGTTATAACGTCTTCTAAGTTGTTTCTCATCAGAACGTAATCTGCTGCTTCTATCGCTACATCTGTTCCTGCACCAATTGCCATTCCCACGTCGGCAGCGGCTAGAGCGGGAGAGTCATTGATTCCATCTCCAACCATTGCTACTGTGCTTCCGTCTTTTTGCAGCGAACGGATAACTTCAGCTTTTCCTGCTGGCATTACTTCCGCTCTCACATCTTCGATACCAACCTGCACTCATGCATCGAGAAAACCGTTATTTTCTAATAAAACATGTTTGCTTATCAAGATTCATTTGCCACTTATAGGGGGTGGTGGATACTTTTACCAAACCAAACTAAGACCGAAATAGAGTATAATTGTACTAGAAGTACTATAACCGAACATATAGCAAAAACGAAATGGGAACACCTAATCACAGAGATTTTAAATTAGGATTCTAACCTCTTTGGCGACTGCTCTTGCTGTTCTCCAGTTATCACCTGTAACCATTATGGGTCGAACACCCATTCTAAGGAGACCTTCCACAACCACAGCGGCTTCTCGCTTTAGAGGATCCGCGATTCCCAGCACACCGACTAATTCGCCGTTATAAGCTACAATGACTCCTGTCTTTGCGTTTTCTTCAAGATCTTCAACAAACTTCTCGACGTGGTCTGGGATGGTTATGGCATTTTCTGACATAAGTTTACGGTTTCCCACCTGATTAAAGAGAAAAAAAAAAACTTTCTTTAAGTTGCTAGAGCAGGACCAAAAGCATAAAGTTGTTTATATATTATGGAATAAAATCCCAACCAGAATCATCTTCTCATTGACTATGCACTGAATTCCTTTTCCGGGAAGAGCAGAGAAATTCGAGGTATTGAGTAACCATCCAGAGTTTTGTAAATCTTTGTTACTTGTTTCGCCGTCTTCAGTGGGTTCATCAAAGAAGTGGAAATGCCGAGCATACGCAACTATAGCTTTTGCCAATGGGTGTTCACTGCTAGCCTAAGGAATTTAAAAGACAATATGAAAAGCTTTAGTAACAGTTTATATATCATATCAATCCAAGAAGCTAAGAAAGAAGATGTATCTGACCTCAGCAGAAGCAACCAGTGTGAGGAATTCTCCACGGTCCATCTCTGAGAAGACTTTTGCGGTTGTCACGGTAGCTTTCCCTTGAGTTAAAGTGCCTGTTTTGTCAAAGATTACATACTTCACTTTGTGAGCTTTCTCCAATGCATCACCTCCTTTGATCAATACACCATTGGTTGCTCCAACTCCTGTTGCCACCATAACCGCGGTCGGTGTTGCCAAGCCGAGTGCACAAGGACAAGCAATTACCACAACGGATATTGAGAACATAAGCGAGAAAACAAAGTGAGTTCCGTTTTTCGGCAGCCATTCGTCTGGGTAAGCTCCAACAGCTCCACCAATTGACCTACAAAATCATTTGATTCTAGAATTAGAACACACTAATCCCATGTGTTTCGTTGTCAGAGAATAGTTAAAGCTAAGGTACTAGATCTCACCAGCCTATTAAGGTGAACAAGGCTAAAGTAATCACTACCGGGACAAAAATACTTGCAACCTGAAAAGTGGACAAGCCAGGGTAAATTTATTTCACTGTTAATGACTAAATCACAAAGCAGCAAGTAATAATACCAATGTATGAAAGAATTATTAGAATTTTCTATGGTAATACTTACATAATCCGCAAACTTCTGGATAGGAGCTTTAGACATCTGGGCTGTCTCGACCAAACTAATAATCTGGCTCAGAACTGCATCAGATCCCACTTTTGTAGCTTTCATGTGAAGAGCACCATGCATATTAATAGTTCCCCCGATAACTGGTGAATCAACCTCTTTTGATACAGGAACTGATTCACCAGTCACCATACTTTCGTTGACGTAACTTGAACCCCACACCACAACACCATCTGCTGGGATCTTTGAACCAGGATGAACCTTTAATGTATCACCAGGCTGAATCAATAATGCATCTATCTCTCTTTCCCCTACAAGCTTTCCTCCTATAAAATGGAAGAAAGAAATGGAACTTAACTTAAGCAAAGTAGAATAGTTGAGCTTTATTTTTTGATTGAACTCAATCTCATTGATAAACGATCCTCATTGGAAGCACTTTTATGCAATAATCATTTTAAGGATAGGACAAGTAATTACCTTTGCCTTCGATTAGTAAAATCGCTGTCGCTGGCGTAAGTTGTACTAGTTTCTTCATAGCATCCGAGGTTTTCCCCTTTGCAAGAGATTCCAAATATTTTCCCAGCAAGACAAATGTTATCAGCATGGCACTTGCATCAAAGTACGTGGGAGACCAAAACCCAGTGACAGCTCCATATAAAAGAGCCCCAACAGAGTAGAAGTAAGACGCAGACGTGCCCAGAGCGACCAGGACATCCATGTTAGTTGAACCATTTCGAAGAGCTCTCCATGCGGCGACATAGAAACGCTTACCAATAACAAACTGAATCACACTTACCAAGGCCCATTTCAACCAATCACCCATCATGAAGGGTCCACATCTCCATACCAGTAACGCATCAAAAAGAGCAATGTGGGGACAGATTACTTGGATGAAGAAGAGAGGAATCTGGATAAGAAAAATCATTACTATTAAATGACATTAGAAAACATATTCAAGACAAATGATTATATCATAAATGGTTTGAACATTCCATAAAGCATTGAAAGGAAGACAAGTTACTCACACTGAGAACAAGACTGGAGATAAAACGCCTGAACATATTCGAGGCCTCTCCAGTATCTTTTGAAGTCAACCTTTCATAAGGGCTCATAACACGCAACTTAAACTTCCCATATCCCTCTACTTCAATCCCATCAACCAAAGACCTCGAAGTAACAACTTCAGGATCAAACACAACCTCAAGCTCTCCAGATATCCTGTCAAGACGAAACTGTCTAACCCCATTCAATCTACTAAGTATACCTTCCAAAACCTGAGCATCAAGCTCGTTCAAAATCCCTTCAACCCTCAAAACGAGTTTATCCTGCTGATTACTCTGCACAAGAGCACCTTCAAACCCAGCATCTTCAATCGCAGTAACAATCTCATCTTTGTTAATAACATTCGGATCATACTCAACTTCTCCTAATGATGTAGCTAAAGCCACAACTGCTCTTTTCACACCAGGAAGATCTCTAAGAATACCTTCAACAGAGTTAACACAAGCTGCACATGTCATACCTCCAATTGTAAACTGACCCACCAAAGTGGTCTGTGTCTTTGTCCCAGTACTAGTAACAGGCTCAGCCAAAATCTCAGCTTCAAATCCAGCATCCTCTATAGCTTCTTTAATATCCTCTTCCTATAACGTACACAATATTAAATGCACCAAATCAGAAACAAAAAAAAAAATCAAATCATGGAGAAATAAATAGCTTGAGAAATTCTCAAATCTCAAATAAAAATTGGGGAAAACAAAAATCGAATGAAACCTTGAGTAAATTAGGGTCGAAGACGACATCGGCTCTGTTCTGTAACAAAGCAACGGAGGCTTTGAAGACGCCATTAACGCTCATCAAAGCTCCTTCGACGGAATTAGAACAAGCAGCACAAGTCATACCGGTAACTCCGACCTGAATCTTCCGTAAACCGGATTCATTACCACCTCCTCCTCCTTCCTCGATCTTACTCAAAAAATCTTCGCCATCATCATATGAATCGAGAAGACGAACTTCCTCCATATCAGAAGAAGAAGAAGATTCTCCGGTGACCGGAGTAAGCTGCAAATCCCGTATACTCGGCGCCATTTTTATTTTTTTTGTTAATGAGATTCTGCAGACGGGAGAAATCGAGCAAATCGGAGAAGAGAAAAGAGGAAGATATCTTCCTCTTCTTCTTCTTTCTCCTTCGACGATGATGATGATGATGATGATGATGATGAGGGTGATTTGAAATTACAGAGACCTTTCTTTTTCCTTTATGTACAAATAAACAATGGAGGATTTGAAGAAAAAAGAAAATTAAAAAAATAAATAAATAGAAAATTAAAAAGAAACTCAAAAAGATTTATTTTTATTTTCGCAGGGAGAGAGAGAGAGAGGAATAAGGTGGACTGGAGAAAGCAATTCATCAACTAAAACACGCACTTTCCTATAATGACAAGTTTGCCCCTATTTTCTGATTAAATTACATTTATGGGCTTTTTTTGCTGCGATCGTAATTGTAGACGACCAAATCAACAATTATTAACATGATCTGTTTATCCAAATATTATATATATGAAGGTGAAATTTAAAAAAAAAAAAAAAAAAGAAGAGAGGGTATATTATAAAGGAGAAATTTTTTTTTTCTAACAAAAAATATTAATCCATAACAAAAAAAAAAATTGTTTACAGTGCATGCAACTATTTGTTAAAAAAAATCAGAATGTAGTAAGAAAAACAAATTATAAAAATGTTATGTTTTTGCGCCACACCAAAGAATGTAATTTCTTTTAAGTTTTAGTGAACCTCGTAACCTTGAGTGAAGCAAATCCGATATACTATTTATTTGCTTGATGATTGTTTATGAGAATTTGGACAGTTTTTTATTTCGCTTTCACTGTATAATATGAATTGGAGCTTGAACAATATTTTCTGATTTATCTATTAATACTCCTTACTGCTTTTTTAGCAGCCACAAAATTCTTTTGACAATCTATAGTTAGTGAGTGTAAATGTTTAAAATATAAACAATTAATATAAAGAGTTAAAAATCTAAAATATGAACATAATGTAAACATAATTATTAATATTTTTATTTTTATATATTTTATAATTACTCGTTAGTATCCAAAAACAACGGTGAGGTCTGTGACGAAGCCATTTTGTTCTTTGATGAATAGAAAGCTGAAAAAGCACTTATTTACAAAGAAGAAAAAAGTCAGAGAAATTGTGAGTAGATGAAAGGAGAACTGTGAAAAATAAATATGCAATAAATACTTTAAAAAATAATAATAATAATAAAAAATGTATGTGTAGACGAAAAAAAGTTATTGATCAATAATAAAAATATTATAATGATTTTTTGGTAATCAATTGTTTTAGATAATATATGGTAATACAAAATAATGATAATATATATAAATATAAGATTTTCTTTTTAGCTAAAATGGATGATACAACTTGCACAATAGGTGTACAAGTTTATTAAATTATTAGTAAGCAATGGTAAAATGATAAAGCTTTTTGTTTATTATATTCTTATTATATATATATATATATGTATACTAAATATTACCATTATTGTATTCTTGTAGACATGTTAAATGACATTTATATTAATTCTGATTGGTTTTGAAATATATATATATTTTTATTATAGTGTATAGTTGTTTAAAACATGTATATATTAAATAATACTCGTTTGGCTTCGTCGTCTACAAAATAATTTAAAATTAATAATCATGGTGGTATTAATGTTTTCCGCACATGGCTCTTTATTTCTGTTTTTCCTATAGCATTTTTCCTAATAGCAATTTACTATATGATTCAAATTCAATGGATTTAGCCAAACTAGTAGTTCAAACTCATAGTGGCAGACTCGTGAGACCTTTTCATATGTATCTTAAATAGTATAAAAATAAATGCATCTATTGTACTTTGTCCATTAAACAAAACATTCAATAATAATATGTAATTTTAAATATGTTAATATTCGTTCAGTTTTATTTTATAATGTTTAATTTAATAAAAAATTCACATATGACAAAACCTCATAAATATTATAAAATAATAAATTCTTCGGTTTCAAATTGGATTGGTATTAAAAAATTGATAATATTATAAAACTATAAAATTTTTAAAAATTTGATGCAAATATATGATCCTTTTAATATCACCAATTAATGATTATATATATAAATGATATGTTAGTCTATATATATATATATATTTTGATATTAATGTATATGTATATTTTATTTTCAAATTGAATTTTCTTTTTAGTATTATCTCTATAAGGGTGTCATAAAAATAGGCAAATTTTTGTTTAAGTTTTCAGTTTCAAAATATACATCATATCCATTTTAATAGTTTTATTGACAGTAAAAATACAAAAATTGAAGTCATTGTCATCAATTTTAATTTATCTATCATGTATATAAGTGAATTTATCTATAGGATTTGTAATTGTCAAAAAAAAAATTCTAAATATTAAAATTTGAATTCCAAAACTGTAAAATTTGTAACATCCAAAAGACTAATCTTATTTTTGTAAAATTGTCTCAATTCATATGTTTTAAGAAATTTAATAATCAAAAAGTATACTTATTAATTTATACTCTAAAATAATAATAAAATTTTTTATAAAAATATTAATATCACTATAAATGATCCCAACATTATTAATTTATAGAAGATTATATGAATACTTTAGAAACATGAATTTGAGCTACTGATTTCAAATCTAAATTATAATATAATTAAAAAGTATCATTTGGTTAATATGCATATTATAGGTGAAAAATATGCAGCTATCTTTTTTTTGTTATCAACTTTATATCCAAAATCAAATTTCTAATGATGTTTATCTATACTCTTCTTTGTTTTTCCTTTTGCTATGATCTAAATTTAGAATTATCAACCAAAATTTATGAAATACTGAAAAGCATGTAACTTTGATGTAGTATTATTTTACTTTATCTTTTGTTGGAAATGTGACTTCCACTCCACTGATTAAAAGCTAGCTACACCAAATATACTTTCTCTCTGTCTACATCATTATGCTTTCTACAAACAAATAAAATAACAAGAAAAACAAAGACAAAGATAACAATAGAACCTTCTACTTATAAAAACATTAAAAATGGTCAAGAGATAAGCTTTGACCTAAACGTATAGTTTTGTTTTGAATTATAATTGGGTTCATCTAGAGGGAAGTTCTTTATACATATAAAATAAAGAAACAAAATTTGTATATATCATTGTAAAATAAAAAATTTAAACCGTACTTTTAAAAACTCAAACCGATATATAATTTCGTTCTAATTGTAAAATCTAAATCCTAACCACCTCATTTGTAAACTTCAACCGATATATAATTTCGTTCTAATTGTAAAATTTAAACCCTAACCACCTCATTTGTAAACCTAAACTAACATATAATTTTGTTCTAATTGTAAAATCTAAACACTAACCACCTCATTTGTAAACCCAAATCAACATATCATTTTGTTCTAATTGTAAAATCTAAAACCTAACCACTTCATTTGTAAACTCAACTGACATATAATTTTGTTCTAATTGTAAAATCTAAACCTTAATTCTCATTTATAAACCCAAACCGATATATAACCTCGTTTAACTGTAAAATCTAAACTAAGCAAATATTTAACTTTCTTTAGTTAAAAGTATACAAAATTTGTTTGTTTAATTGTTTTTGCTTTTTATTTTAATTTTGATTTATTTTTTAAATGTAATATTAGATAGAAAATTTTGATTGGTTGAGAGTGGAGGAGATGAATACAAGTGTTCACCCCGTAAGTATTTTCCTTTTGTTTATGGTTAATACACTAAGTAACCTTAAAAACAATCTATGATTCCTTAAAACCTAATTTGTAAAAAACCTATCTCTCTCTCAAGTTCTTGGACAGAAAAGAAAAAACCTCAAGCAACTCTTTCTCTCTAAAAACCTAAACCTAATTTCTTGCGCCGCCGCCTCTCCGGTTGCCCTCCCGACACCGGAGAGGGCTTTTCTTCCCCTCTTTCTTAGCTCTCCCTCCTTCTACTGTCATCGTCGCCCTCTGTGAGGTTGTCCTTCGTCTCCGTTCTGGTTCTCTTGTTGGTGGTTTCCGGTGATGTTTCGGCGCGTGAAGCGGAGTCTTCGTTGGAGGTGTCTGTTAGTGAAGGCTCGAAGGAGTTGCTTGAGGACGGCATCGATTTCGTGGCTGGAGTTGATAGATCTAGGTTGAAGACTCTGTGTGTTGGGACTCGCCGGCGGGTTCGTTGGCTTTGGTGAGAAGTGAGAACTGTGGTTTCTCTTTGGTGAGATCCGGGGGTCAGATCTGGTGAGTCTCTCACTGGATCTTGACTTCTCTCCGTCCAGCCGAGGCGTTACTTTACAGATCGAGGTTGGCTTTTGTCAGGTAGGTTGGGCGGTTCTTCATTGTGGGTCTTGAATATACAAGGGGAAGGCAGTGGTGGGTAGTTTGCATCTCCGGCAACAGCGGTGTGGTATTGTCTTCCTCTGATGCAGCTGTGGCTTCGGTTTGGTAGGTCGGGAAGCTTCTAGATCAAGCCGTGTTTTCTCGCGGTGGAGCTTTCCCTTGGTTCACCTTTCCAATAGGAGCTGTGGTTGCGGCGGAAGTCGGCGGAAGGCAGGATGGTATTGTTGCATCATTGCGGTGGTTAACCTAGATGTTTCGGCATCCTTAGGGGCTATCATGGGTCCTGGGTTATGGAGGATGGATTGAGCCATCATCCTCTGTAAAACGCCATGATTTTGTGTCCACCAGACCGGATTGAAGCAAACCTACCTTGAGGTTGCGGTGGTTGTTGGAGCTGGAAGAAGCGTGTTAGATCTGAGTGAGCGGGTTGCTAGGCATGGGACCTGACTTCGCGGAGCCTGTCATTGGGGGTTTGAACTTGTTGGAGGATCTGTAGCGGGTCAGACGGTATACCGGAGAAGAATCCAAGACAGAGTTTGGTTGTTGATGTCAAGGGTTTCGATCTGGCGTATCCGCCGCGAAGCCGTGGATCTTGCAACCACCGGCGTTCCTGTTCAAGCTTCTGTTTCAGGTCATTCAGCAGGATCCGATCGTTTTTTCCGGCGATGGCACCGATCGCCGGTTTCCTCTTTTTGTAACTGCTGGACCCTTGTAATTTGTTCAAGGCCGAACCCATTAATGGGAGGCCCATTATAATTATTATTAATAGAAAAGTTTTTATAAAAAAAAAAAATAATAATAAAAAAAATAAAAATAAAAATAAAACCTATCTCTCCTTTTTTTAGTTAATTACCTGTGTAAGTACTAATTATCTCATCTTGGTTTATTGTTATAAAAAAAAAAAACCTAATTTGTATAGTACATATAGCTTCCCAAGGGAAGTAATCGCAAATTGTATGGTACAAAACAAAATAAAACAGTATATCAACAAAAAAAGACACCAACAAAGTATTTTAATAATAACAAAGACATCAGTTATGTAATCTTTTATATATCATTGTTATCTTTTCGTTTTTTTTTTGGTTTAATTGTTATCTTTTCGTTTTCTACACTTTTCCTTTTTTTCTGAAAACAATTCTCACGTAGTTGCAATACATGTTCATGGATCATGGAATGATAAAAAGTTATCAATTAACAAAATAATTTTTCTAAGGCCATAAATTATAAAACACGCATTCAAAAGCATTGTTTGGTACATGACCCACCTACCAACCAAACGTAATAATATTCACTTCAAATTGCCTTTATAATCTCTCGTGTGCATCTTTTATAACTAAAAGACGAGTTTAAATTGCATAAACAAACAAAAATAGTGTTGCATTTTCGTAAGTCAGAATGCAAATAATGTTTAAGTATAATCATGTCAAAGAAATTAGGTATTAGGTATATCGCATCCATAACCAGAAAAAAAGCCTAAAAGGTGGTGTCGATGCCTAATGTCTTAAAAGCCAATCCCGCGCATTATTCCAAACTCACATATTTAATTAAATATACATGCATTAGTGTGTTTGTTAATTTTGTTTCTCACCTGTGTTGTTTACTTGTTTATGCGTTAGATTAAATTAAACGCAAACTAGGGAAACACAAAAGTCAAGAAGTCGTTGAACATTGTCAGGGTTAATTTAGTAAGTTACTCATAAAACCTCAGAAGACAAATGATGATGTTTAGTTGAACAAAGATCAAAGTCTAGTTGAGCTAACGAGAGAGTTGGTTTAGTGTTAATGTGTCAGTTTCTTGAGTTGGTTATTTTTTGACCAAACATCACCATTAATAATGTCTCCAACCACAATCAAATTGTGGGATTTGTTGTCACTAAAGCATATTTAAATGGAACCTTCTATACTATTCAGAGTCTTTTCCACTTGGTTAAGATTCAAAGCAATTGTATCAGTCAAAGAGGCTAGAAATGAAACAAACATAATCTGGTTAAGAAAAATCTGCTAAACCGGAACTGAATTTCCAACAGCAAGAATTAAAGATCTCTTCCACTAAGCATTACAATCTAAAGTGTCTGGTTTTACACAATCCAAACCAACCAGTTAGATCACTAAATTCTCTTACACAAGCTTTACAATCAAATAGAATTTAACCAAAGATAAAAATGTAGTCTCAGATACATATACTGCTTCTTCACTGATTTGCGTCATACCTACAAAACTTAATACTTAATAGCAGTGAAGTTTCGATTACAAAGACCTAAAAGAAAAGCAACACTGGTAATTTCATTGTAATCTGATCGAAGATTTCATTCGTCACCAGGAGAATTGTCAGACACCATCTTCATGGATTCTTCTTCTTCTGCATTGGTGTTTTGACATCCAACCTCTATGGGCTCACACTGCATGTTCAATGCATTTTCAGATTCTTGTTCCTCTTGTTTCTCATCTAAAGATTTATCTGAATGAAGCGGGGTTCCATCAGACTCCATTTTCTCATCAGTGTCTGGATCTAAGTCTCCATACTGGTTGGTAGATTTAACTTCAGAGCTTTTGCTCTCTAGCGAGATTGACTTTGTCGTACCAGTGATTCCCTCTAGACTAGGCCCTGGTGCTTCAGATGGCGTTGCTGCTATGACAGTATTTTCTTCATTTGGTGGTAATCTGATTGCTTCAGAGGACATTTGTTCTGTGCTGTTTAGGTTGTGAGGAGGTAAATTGGGTTGGGAAGACCCTGAAGTTTCACCCAATAGAGAAGGTTGAGGCAAAGGAGGAGTTGATGATGTCAGTGGATTGCCTTGAGAGCTGCTTTCTACAGCATTGTGGCTTCTACTACCAATGTCTGTAGTCTTTTGACTCGATGGATGCAATTTACGTTTCCTTTTCTTACGAAGACTGTGTCTTGGATCTCTAGGAGCAGGAGGCGGTGGCTCTGGTATCACAAACGGTGGAATGGTGGTTGAATCTTCACCATATAAAACGCGGACTGATTGCGCTATAGCTGACACAGTTGGAGGTAGAGTGGGTGGCTCAGGTGACTTCACGGTAGGAACAGTCACAACATCCCGTAACCAATGAGGTAACTTGTTCTCTGAAGAGCTCATACCCAATATGTCTTTCCCCATAGGATTGGAGAGATTCAACCCTCGATTTGGATTAAGGAAAGATTGATTGGCTGATCTTCCCAAGAACACGTTGTTGCTTGAATCAAGCATTGGAGGTAACGGCATATCTAGAAACAAGGGTAGTTTCCCACGCTTAATAGCATCCCGTTTTTCATCAGCTCTTTGGCTGTTTAAGGAACTTAAACTGTCCAAACCCAATGAACCTAAGTTGCCCATTCCAAGAGAGTTGAGCGGAAAAGGCTTCTCATTGGGAATATTTGTCGATGTCCCTGGTCGTTCAGATGGCCCAGCAGAAGGATCCCCAGGAAGATTGTCAGTGCACAGATTTGCCATGGGAGGAAAAGGCTCACCTCGAAATCCCAGGTGATCAGATGGTTCAAATAACGGAAGGGGAGATGCTAGATCATTGAATCCGAGTTTTATGTCTGTGAGGTGGGATTGAAACCTTGGAGGAGTGGCATATCTAGTTCCATGTAAAGCCCGATTCATTATTCCTTGGGGAAGACCAGGAAACAAGGAAGATTTGGTGGACTTATCAGTTCTGCTTGATTTAGATGGCAGAGATGAAAGACTATCCAAGAATTTACGTTGCTCTTCTTCCCACCTTGCTGCCAAGTACTCTGGTGTTTTAAACTTCGAAAACTTAAGCCTTGGATCTCTAAGAATTGTCTCCCAGTTTCCATACCCATGTCTGCGAATCCCAATCCAGAGAGAATCTAGTTCATCCTCGGACCATGCATCTACTCTTGTCTTCTTTTTCTGCAAATGCCCAATTCCAGAACCAGTTCTTAGCATTATATTCTCCAGCACCTTGCGATGGTTCTCCGGAATAGATTGAAGAGCTGATGGAAACTGATCCAAACCCAAAGGAGGTAATTCCTTCTCTTGTTGGTTGAAGACAGGTGGATCCATAGGAGGGATTTTCATATTGGGCAGAAATGGCATTGATGGTACGCCAAATAGGTCTTGCATAGAATGACCAGTACCTTCAAATCTTTTCCTCATCGAAAGATTGGCCATGATTTCTTGATGAGATGTTCCCATGGTTCTCGGCTGAAATGGAAATCGAGGAAGAAGCTTATCATCAAATGGAAGGTTAAGTAGCGGAAACTTCTCCTGGAAATCAGTCAAAGCAGCACCAGAACTTCGGGGACGCTCAAAATCCCCTGATGGAGAAAACTGCAATGTGCACAAGTTATAACCCACAGATAAGTAGAATATGTTAATGTTTTATATATGTGTAATGAAAGTAGATGTGTTAGATGAAATTGCATGTATAGGAGGGAGGGGAATACCTGACGATGTGAAAGCCAACCATCCATATTACTAAGAGGTTGCTGATGAGGTTCATCCTTTACGTTCTGTGGTTTTAGTCTACTCATAGAAGGTTCCTGATCATTTGCGTCCCTCTCAACCATGTTTGATGTTTGGGGTAGATTGAATGGAAAATGGGGTCCTGTTATCGTTCTATTCTGTCTACTACCTGGACGAGAATTATTTCTCCGGGAGGATTCTGAATGAGTATTAGGAGCACACAGTCCAAGAACTGGCAGGTTGTTTGGGGGTAAAGATGGCAGACATTCTGCGCCATGATGATGCTGGATTGAAATTTCTGGTCTAGGATCTGAAGAACTGGCTTTTCTTTTCTGTGCATCACATTGCTGGCTGGCTTTGCTATCGTCCAAGTCCATTGATGTAGGGCTTTCTTCGTCCTGATTAGCTGTTTCATTTACCTGATCCTCATTGCCATTAGGAAAAGAATCTTCAACAGAATTCCTTTTTGCAAGCAGGTTCTTTTGCCTTTCTCGCAGCTTGGTACTGTTTTGCAGAAAACAAAGATACTGTTACTCAAGAGCTTGAAATAATTAAAAATCTGATATCTTCTAACAAAGTGACACAAAGTGATTTTGCTAAAGAATCTTCTTTTGTCTTCTCATTAGGAAAAATCACAATTTCTAAGTATAATTTATCTGGGAAGCAGACGTGAATGTATCAACCTAGCAAATATTGAACAGTGAATAAATTTGGAACAAAAACTTACAACTTATCTTTTAGGGCTCGCCCTGCAGGTGTATATTCCTTCTTAAGTTCTGGTTCTGGTTCTTTCTCATCTTCACCGCCACTCTGCAATAGTTATTAATTAGGTATACTGGTAATTGTCACGATAAGGTACTCATAGCTACCAAAAGAAGCTTTTAGGAGTAGAGTAAAACGGTTACCTCAGTTACAGGTCCACTGGTATGTGGGGCATATGCTTCCCTGTATGAAACAGCCTTTCTTAAACGCTTCCCTCTACCAAGCGCTGCTTCTTCCTCGCTCTGATATTTCTCCCATCTACAAATACAGTTTTCCGTATAAAAATCAGCTAACAAGTGATAACTAATATGTAGTGAAAACATCATTTGGACCGAAGCAAATAACAGAGCTAAGCCGCTTAATTTGGAGCAAGAGGAAACTCCAACCTCATACGCAGAAGCCTGTCCCATTCATTTTCCTCAGTACAATTTACTACATCATCATCTTTCCTCTCTGAACTCTGTTCATCAGCATCATCAGTCACCAGAGCAGGTGATTCAGCTTCAACTTGTTCTTCAGCTATTTCCTCATTCCATTCCACAGGCTGTTAAAGACGAAATAATAAGGCATTAAGAGGAGACAATTCTACTTTGTAGTTTAAAGCAACCTAGAACAGCCTTCAGGTAATACAAGAGTCACTTAAGTCAATCTAGAGAGGCCTATCTTACAGTTCCTCTTTATTCAGCTAAAAGAAAAACTCGCATCTGGAAACCTAATAATGCATATCAGTAGTGACTAAAAAAGGTGCATAGTAACATGTCTTTTTTTTTTTTTTTTGTATGAATGTAAAACTGATTAACATGTCATTTAGCAAGAATAACATATGAAAATGATACCTCACCTTTACGGAGCCGAGCATATCATTCTCCAACTCAGTATCCGCGGCATCGGTGGAGACCGTTTGAATATTTGACCGGTCAAGCAACTTCATAATTGCAATCTCATCCCAAACAATCTTCCCGTTTCCTTCTGTACATTTGTCTTGATAAACATCTCCGAGGCCACCACCTTTTTTCCTACTTTTACTTTCTAAATCCATGATTACATCTAAGTTCCCATTACTTTCAGATGTATCTTTCTTATTCTCACCAGCAGAGTCGTTGAAAAGTTGTTCAGTCCCCCAGCGTAGAATATCTTCAAATTCCTTCTGGGATCCAGACTTGTTTACAAAAAGCTGATCGAGCATCAACTTCTTCTTCGCCAGCTGCAAAATGCGCTCTTCAACACTGGCACGGACGACAAGTCTGTACACCAAAAGTCGTTTGGATTGTCCGATCCGATGAGCTCTATTCATCGCTTGGATATCAGCGTGAGGGTTGAAATCAGAGTCATAGATAATAACAGTATCAGCCGTTGCCAGATTGATACCAAGACCACAGGCGCGTGTTGATAACAGAAAAACAAACCGATTTTTGTCTTGGTTAAAACGTGCTATAGCTGCCTGACGATCAGCTACAGCAACAGAACCATCCACCCTTTCAAATGTCTTAGGCCCAAATTCTATATTCAGGTAGTCCTCCAGAATGTCTAGAAGCTTTGTCATCTGTGAAAATATCAGAACTCTATGGCCTTCCTTCTGTAGCACCTTAAGCATGGAGTGCAACAGAGTCAACTTGGCTGAGGCTTTTATTCTCATATCATGAAGAAACTCCAATGACCCAGACTCCGGCTCAGTACCTGGTATGAGATATGGGTGATTGCAAACCTTTCTCAACTGCATCACTATGTTAAGCATTGATTGTTGCGCTACCCCTTTCCCGATATTCCGTAGTATCTGATAGTTCTTAGTTAGCATTGCACGATAGTATTCCGCCTGGATTGATGTCAACTCGACAGGGACCATCCTCTCTGTCTTTGGAGGAATATTCTGCATGGCATCTTTTTTAAGACGACGAAGCATATGAGGAGCAACAAGTTTCTTCAGTTCCTCTACTTTCTCAGCACTTGTCAAATCATGGAACCTCTCCTCAAAAGAAGACAAAGAAGGGAATGAAGATGGTTGCAAGAAGTTGAGCAGATTATACATCTCGCCAATGTTATTCTGAAGAGGGGTGCCAGTCAAAAGCACACGGTGTTGAAAAGAGAATGTGTTGAGCAAGCTAAACAGCTTACTTTCTGAATTCTTTAGACGATGCCCCTCATCAACCACAAGAACTTCCCATGGAACTCCACGTAGATGAGATGAGTCAGCCAAAACCATTTCATAAGTAGTTAAAAGGACATTGAATTTGTAGGATGTCGGCTTCTTAGTCGTCCCAGTAAGATGCCACTCATAGTCTCGAATTATGGCTCGTCCTTTTGCGCTTCCATGATACTCCACAACATTAAGGAGTGGTGCCCAAAGAGAAAACTCGGACAGCCAGTTTGGCATTGTTGAAAGTGGAACCAAGACTAGACAAGGTCTTGCAACTCCAAATTCAAAATAAAGAGAGGAGAGGAATGCACTAGCAGACACTGTTTTTCCAAGCCCCATCTCATCAGCAAGTATTACATTTTTCGATTTATGCCAGCATCTACGCAGCCAATTCAAGGCCTCAAGCTGATGGGGAAACAAAGCACCTCCTCTGAGCTCTTGGGGTTGTTCTGTGAGGGTTACAATTTCACTTTGCTGACCTTCACCCCTTTCCCTTGTGGGATTACCCTTACTATTCCTTTCCAATGTTTTCTGCTCATACTGATGAAAAAGATCTATCAAATGGGATGAACTTTTAAGAATAGGCTCTTCCACGCTCTCCCATGTGCATTCATCATAAGCTAAGCCTGTCCACTTTACGTAAACTTCTTGGTTACCTTCTTCTGAAACCCGAAGAGCAACTATTCGCTGAGGCTGTTTCCATTTATCTTCACAGATATTTATTACAGTTGTTCCGTACTTTGATTTGTAGTTCTCTAGTTTTCTTTTAGCAAGACCTTTTAGCTCCGCCTCGGAAATCCAAGTATTATGAATATTAGATTTCCCCACCCATTTAACAAGAAACTCATATGATACAGTCTCGCCAATAAGATCTGAAGTTTGAGCAGCAACATGCTCCTCAACTTCTTCCCCAGCCACAGTGGATTTTTCCCCTGTTTCCTGATGTGCTTCTTCAAATAACTCTCTCTCAACAGATACAGGTGTTCCACTAACTTTTATATCTTCATTATCCACATGTCTACTCAATGTGGCATCAGAATTGTCTTCTGAAAGCATCTCTTCTTTCCCCTCAACCATACCCTCAGCACCTAAAGCAGATTCGTCCATATCTTTCTCCTTCAGATCTGAATCCCTGGAACTTTTACCTGTCTCAGAAGAAGATTCTGTTCTGTCCTCGGCAACTAATAATTCAGCATTAGTATTTTGTACAGAGCTATCCCGCTGGTCATTAGCTTGTAAATTATTAAAACACAAGTCATCTGAAAGAGAACTACACAGTGAGGTCTTAGTCAGACCTTGGATTCGGCATCCTAAAATGCGATCAACCTGTCAGGAAACCACAAAGAAAAGAATGAAAACAATATATTAACAAGCATGAGCAACAAATGAGTCACCAGAAATGAAAAAGGTACATTATAATAGACAATTCTGAAGGAACAAGAAATATTTCTGATGGCACTGACACAAGGATAGATACCTGGAGGTTTCCAGCAGGAGGAGAGTTTTTATCATCCAAGTAACTAGAAGATTTCTTTGTGGCACGTATTGCACGACGTTCCTCCTTGGAAAGTTTCTGCATTAGTACGGATAAGTGGATAAGAACATATACTAAATGAAAGATGATACAAGAACAACAATGAATATAGAATGAAATCAATAGGAACATCAAACATGGTTGTAAGAAATTTCAACTGTAATGAAGAAACATTCCAAGCTCCTGCAGTTAAAAAGAGATACCCACAATTCATCTGCCGAAACAGAGGTATAGTCACATGTATCGTAACTACTTGTGAGAAACCACTCTACTAAATGCAAAACAACATTGAGTTTGCGGAGAATAACCAGTTGTTGCAACATGTTAAACAGAACAAAATGTCACACTGGTTATATAAGAACTTAAGATCACAATTCACGAGAGCCACAATCTTCAGGGCAGAACAGTAAAAGCTACGTGCAATATTGACCAAAGTCTCTTTATATTAATGCAGAAGATACTCAACATTAAATACAGAGTGACAGGAAAACTAGCTTGAAACGATTCTGAATCTTGTAATTCTACCAAATCTCTGATCTCTTATTCATTTTTTATTTATTAAGTGCTACAACCCACAAGCATAGTCAAATGTCTACAAAATCTATGAAAACATACCTTCACTTTCTCTGGTATTTCCGTCTTGGACTGAGATTTGGACAAGGATCTTAAAGTCACGCGACTTTTCTTTTTCTTTTTTTTCGAAGACTCTGGTGATTTGGTACTCTGAGAAGAACCCACTTTGGACAAACTTTTCTTCGAACGTTTCTTATCAGTCTTTATCCTTTCAAGACTTTCCCCATCATTTAATTCACGCTTTCGTTTTTTCCTTTTACCTTTTCCAGTCTCCACTTCAGCAATTGTCTTGTTTCCCATAATCTCGCTGGAAGCAGGTTTTTCCAACTTCTCCACGGGTGCTTCTTGAGTTTTCTCTGTATCTAATAGTTTAGATTCAGAGAGATCTGCAGGTTTTCCCATATCATCTTCTCCGTGAGACGATGAATTAGGTCGGTCATCAGCAGATGCATGACCAAGCTCAGCAGTTGAACACCCATCCATTGGGGACAAATAAACTTCCTTTCCTATGGATTTGCTCTCTTCAGCCGATACAGATTTCCCTTTCTCTGAAGATTGTTCTCCAGAGATTATAGAACTGCAATAAATCTGAGAAGCTCTCTCGCACTTTGGTCCGGCTTGAGAATTTCTTTTCGTGGTTTTCGTTCTTGCTCGCTTAGCAATTGCATCTAAACGATTGACAGGCTTGAGTGCTTCATTGTTTGGGGAACATTTAGGGCAGATCCACTTACCATTTGGAATCCGCTAGAGGATACGAAATAAGGAGTAAGATAAGTTTCCCAAATTTGAGTAATGCGAATCCACATGGAATAAATAAGATTGTTTACCTTAAGAGGTGGAGTAAGGCATTCGGTATGATAAGTCCGAGGACAACTATCACAACACAGTAAATCACCACCAAGATCACAGATAACACATTCAAAATAATTCTGTAAAAGAAAACAAATTAATAACAGAAGAGGTGAACAACTTTAAAAAACAAAAAAACAGAAAGATAAAATGAAGTTACCCCATCATTTCCTTTCCTCTTAGAGGAGTTCCTTTCAGGTGTTGAATCAGTCCTAAGCCGATGCTTAGTTGGTTTAGCGGAAGAATTGTATTCCGGAGACTCGAAAGCCACTGAACTTTCCACTTTCTGGTCTAATAAATCCAGTATAGACGGAAGCTTTCTTCGTTTCTGCTTCATGACCCAATCTCTATTAATCATTTCACTGCCTGAATCTTTCATCTTCTATTTCTCTTCTCATACCATATGATTGATAGAGAACCGGATAGACCTTCATGTGTAAATTACAGCTACAGTAGTAACCAAAGAATACTGGCCTTTAAAGACCTCTGTTTCTACACTAAAATTACAAAAGAAAAAACGAGTTAGGCAAACCATAATCTAAGATCAAGAGACACTGAAACAACAAAAGGAGGTAGCTAGAAATGTGCACATGCTCAGAAACACTGAACAATAACGTGACAAGACAAAATGAAGTATCACTCATACCAAATATGTGACATCATCAAACAGACAGTAATGGCGTGCAACGGGATAGTCCTATGAACGATAAATAAAAAATGTGACACTGAGCCTTTTCTGATTTAAAAATGTCATGAACATCGGAAAAAAGCATAGTGTACCGACCTGTAACAACAATTTAATTCACGTTCACATAGATATGAAATCAAACAGCTTCATTCAATCATAATATAAGATATAGACGCTAAGAAACTAAATGATATCCGGTAGTAAATCTACAACATTAGAGAAGTATCACATCCCGTAATCAAAAGTCTTAATTAAAGATGAGACAAAAACCTAGAAAGTAATCTAATCTAATCTTAGCACAAGCTTGGATAATAAACAATTTGTTCCTTCACTACTTGGAGAATAATACCTCAATTAAGATCATACTATATTACATTCCTCTACTGCAAAATACGGTGTCTTAAAGCTCTAGAGCTTATCTCTAGGGTAAATTCACTAATTTTTGAAACATAGATCAATGATCCTATAGATAAGTGAATTAACACTAGTGTAGAATTCAATCAACTTAGCCAACCACAAATGGCAGAACATAGTCAAGTAAACACAGAACACAGGCTTTGAAATATGAATTCAAACACAAACCATTTGAAAGGAAGTATCAAAAACAAGACACATTGGCAGTAAAAACCCAATTCACCTAGAAACAAAGAGAATTAAAAAACAAATCACACTAAATCAGTCTTTAATCAAACCAGCATTAACCTCACATAAGCATTCAAAACCCTTAAACAAGTATCGAAATCACAAACAAAAGGAAGATATTTACCCAGAAAGGAGAAGAGACAACTTACAAATCTGAGAATCTGAAATCGGAATAGAGGAAGTAGAAGCGTAATCCGATGATCAAGGGCCGAGAGAAATCCGGCGATTAGGGATTGAAGTCCCGGGGAAAAGGGAAAGGGGGGCTTCTAGGGCACGGCCTCAAAACGAGAGAGAGAGAGAGAGAGAGAGAGATACGAACGAAAGAGAAAGAGAGAGATGATGAGAAAGAGAGAGAAGAAGAAGAGGGCGACACGCGAAACGATAAATAAATTAGAGAGAGAGAGAGAGAGAGAGAGAAAGGTCAAGTCTTTGGAGATGGGGTTTGGGGTTAGATGGAGAGAGAGAGAGATGGCGAAAAGAAAGGCATATGATTCGGATTCGCCGGGCTCATAGGGGAACGGACTCTGACATGGCAACCAACCAAAACCAACAACAACGCACCGCACGAGACAGAAAGAACCGGGAACGGAGAGTGACCTCTCTACCTCTCCTTTCCCGACACGTGTCCCCCTCTCTCTCTCTCATCGAAAAAGATCTTCCCTTTTTTGCTTTGGCTTCGCTTCCCTTCCTTCCACCGTTTCGGTTCGGACCCCCTTGTTCTTCTTACACAACAACAAGGTGCGATTCATCGAGACAGATACAGAATCCTCCGCCATGGATCTTCGAGATTTTTTGTCTTACTTAAGCTTAAGATTAGTTTCTTCCCCTTTCTACTTCGATCTTCTTCCTTTTTTGTTTTGCCCTCAGTTGTGTAATTTGTTTTTAGCTTTTTTTAGTTAAATTCGTTTTAGATCATAGATACGATACGAGAGTGAGCTTTTTTAGTTTAATAAAGTTAAACAAAAAAATCAAATCTGATGTTTTAATTTTTAAAACGCCGCCAGGCTAATGTGTTTATTTAGATTCTCTTTCTCTTTGACGTAAATAACCTTAAATCACTGTTCCTTTTTGACTCACAATTTTAATTGTTTTTTTACTCAAAACATATTTATTTAGTTATTTAATTAACAGTAGGGATATGGACCATCAGGTAATATGGGCCGAACTTAAGGTTACTTGTGATTGACATTACGATCATATATTTGGGACCCATTTTGAGTTAGGCCTTTTGAAAGTGATTGCTGTCATAATTATTATTTTTATTTTTCTGATTTCAACTTAAAATGAAGTTATTATATTTTGGATTTTGTGACACAACAGCTGAAACTGTTGATATGTTCTAGACCTTTCTCGTGGGAGTCTAGACAACACTCAACATCCTAAAATTATATATGCTTCGTTTCAATATAATTTTTTAATTTTCTACTATATATATTTTATATTTATAGTTTTCCCTCTGTATAGTCACAAACATTCATAACGTTATTTGTAGGTTTTCCTCGATATATATGTAGTCATAAACATTAAGAACGTTATTTGATATGACGGAAGTCAATTTTTTTTTTACGATTTAATATTTATTATTTTTCTAATAAATATTTATATATACTTTATTAATAATTATGTTGTAATGTCTAAACTGCTCAGTATCGTTTTAAGTAACAATTAAGTTACTTAATATATAAAGCGATGTGGAAGGCGACGGCGAAGAAAATAACATATAAATATAAGTTATAATAATAAAAAAATTTTCTCTAAGAAAATAAAGCGACGGCGCTAGCGATGGTTTTAGGATTTTAACCCGATCATGTGTCCTCTCAATTGGGTTGTACTATGGGTTTCGATTGGTTTTTCTTGTGTATCTGGTCACTTGATTGTGCTTTGCCAGTGGCAATCTCTGGGTCTTTCTTTTGGGATTTGTTTGGATATCGGGGGCAGATTTGGCGTGGCAGGATCCCATGGCGATTGCGGTGGAGTTCGAATCGGATCTGTGATTCATATTTATGGGGCTTATTTGGTTTCGTTTATTCAAAAGGTAAGAGGCAAGATTGGAATCCGATTCTGATTCGATCGTTAAGGTGTATGAGAGTCACATGGCTTCATGTTAGCATGATCTGGTGCGATTGGGTTATTTGGTTTCCAGCTACTGCTTGGGGATTTCGAGATCGTCGAGATACAGTGAATCTTTGTTTTAATGGTTTCTTTGAGGAAGAGATATGCCAATTGCAGTGGAGTTCGAATCGGATTTGTGTTTCATATTTATGGGGTTTACTTGGTTTCGTTTATTTCAAAAGGAAAGAGGCAAGATGGGAATCCGATTCTGATTCGATTGTTAAGGTGTATGGGGGTCACAAGGCTTCATGTTAGCATGATCTGGTGCGATTGGATTAATTGGTTTCCGGCTACTGCTTGGGGATTTCGAGATCGTCGAGATACAGTGAATATCTGTTTTAATGGTTTCTTTGAGGAAGAGATACGCCAATTACCTTCTCAGCATGAGTATATAAGCTCCTCTTTACTCATGCAGCAATATCACTTCATCTCATACTTGTTCCTCTCTCCCGGACTGTCTTTTTCTCTTTTCTCTATTGCTGAGCGTTTTGTTACCACGGTTGTTGAGTTGTCGCAGAGCTTAGTGTTGGGTCAAGGTTCGGGTGCGAATGGTTCTGTTTCCTCGGGGATTAAGCGGAAGGTGAAGGTCCCATTCTTTGATAACTCAGCTCTCATTGAGGGCTATTCCAAGACAGTGGTGGGTCGATGCATGAATCCGCGAGCTCAGGATATGAAGTCCATTCTCTTGATGTTCCCCAGGATTTGGCATCTTGAGGGTAAGGTGGTTGGTGCGGATCTTGGCATGGGAAAGTTTCAGTTTGATTTTGATGAAGAAGAGGATATTGCTGAAGTTCTGAAGATGGCGCCCTTTCATTTTGATCACTGGATGGTCTCCATGGTCCGCTGGAGTCCGACGGTGGATCCCTCTTACCCCTCGGCTCTAACTTTCTGGGTCCGCGTCATGGGTGTGCCCTTTCAATTTTGGGCTGTTCCAACCTTTAGGAGCATTGGTGAAGCTTTGGGGACCGTGGTGGAGGTCGATATCGACGGCGGCAGAGTCCAGGTGACGGTGAATGGTCTCAAACCCCTTTGTTTTGAGACCGAGGTTGAGTTCTTCAATGGGGAGGAGACCTCTGTCCTTCTCCGTTATGAACGACTGTTCGGGGTCTGCAGGAAGTGCTCAAACTTGTGCCATGATGAAAAGCATTGCCCTCCCTTGGAGGATGCTGATTTGGTTCTTGTTGTTCTACCAAGAGATGATGCGGATAGAAGGCATCAGAGTTATAAAGGTGCCGTCAATGCAGAGAGACAGCGAGGTTCTGGACAAGATGGTGGTTCTCGAGGGGGAAATCGAAGCAAATCAGGTGGTGAGGGTTCTCAGGTAGATGGCAAATGACCCTTTGAGGGGAAGTTTGGTCGGGGGTCGAAAGTTAGGGCTGACTTAGCAGCTGGTGAACCGGTGGCTAAGCAGCGTCGTTTCCAACCCTATGTGCAGCATAATGAGTATAGGCATCGTCGGGAGCTGCCTAATGAGTCTGTAGCTCTTCCTGAGATACCGGTAGCGAATGGTGAGGCTGTAATGCCGGCAGTGGTGAACGAGCCTAAGCTAGTTCCGATGGCTCGCAGGGTGCTGTTTCAGGATGGTGGGGAAGCTGATGCAGTGGTTGTGGATTTAGCAGCCTCAAAGGGGTCTGCTGAACCAGCGCTTGCAGGTTCTTTATTCCCATTGGGGGAAACAAGTATGCTGGTTTCTTCTGAGGTTGTTGTGGATCATGCGGTCACCAAGACAGTGATGGAGGAGATTGCTGTTTCTGTGGTTGGGCTTGCGGATGTTGGTGGTGAGGGTGAGAGCTCATTACCAGCTGTCGAGGGGCTCGTCTTGGTGGACACAAAGGATAAGGTGGACGGTTCTAATGATGCTGCCTCAGGAGATTCGTGATCCATGTGAATGGGGTCGCATCGGATTCTGACGGAGACGAGCTTACGGAGGATCCCATGGGGGTGGATTTTTCCGAGGGGGATTTTGCTCCTGGTGAGGATATTCCCATTGATGGGGCGGATAACACACAGCAGGAACAAGACACTACACAGGGCTGCTGATGGTTCTGCTTCTTTGGTGGATCAACCGCGTAAAGGTAAGGGTGTGTTGGGTCTTCAAGGTACGGGGTCGAAAAAGATGCATGTCTACGTTCGTACTCCGCGTAAGCGACCTGCGCCGAAGAGCTCTGCTTTTCCTGGTCCGTCTGCTCTCCCGAAACCACATGAGGTGGCGAAGGGGGCCGTTGGTGGAGCTAAGCCACCCATTCCGAAAACTGTTAAATGAAGATTTTAAGCTGGAATTGTCAAGGGCTTGGTAATAAAGCTACCATTGGTTATCTAAGGGATTTATGGAAGAAGCACCGGCCTGATTTTTTATTTCTTTCAGAAACTAAGCAATCTTTTTCTGTTTTAGAGTCTTTTGTTGGTCATTTTGGTTATTCTAATTCAAAAACTGTTGAACCTGTTGGTTCTAGTGGTGGTCTTGCACTTTTTTATAATAATAATAATAATAATAATAATGTTACCATTTTATTTGCCTCCAATAGACTTATTGATGTGGAACTTATGTACAAAGGAACATTAATTTATCTCTCCTTTGTGTATGGTGATCCGGTTCCAAAGAACCGAGATATGGTTTGGGAATGGTTAACACGAATTGGTTTAAATAGGGACGCTCCTTGGTTTTTAATTGGGGACTTCAATGAGTTCAAAGGAAATCATGAGAAGCGGGGTGGAAAGTTACGCCATGCTTCTTCCTTTGTGCCTTTCAACTCCATGATTCGTCATTGCGGATTGCTTGAATTTCCTTCTCTCGGGGATAGTCTTTCTTGGCGAGGTTGGCGGGACAAGAAACCGATACGATGTCGGTTAGATCGGGCGTTAGCGAATGAGGAGTGGCATGACTTGTTTAAAGATTCCTTTACGGAATGTTTAACAATGATTGCATCGGATCATAAGCCTCTGGTAGCTGTGCTTGAGGGGAAGGTTCGACGGGGTGGCAGTGGTTTCCGATTTGATCGCCGGTGGCTTGATAAGGAAGGCTTCTTTGATGCGGTTGCTGATGGGTGGGATTCTCCGACAGGCCCAACATCTCAAACATCTCTTGTGGATAAAATCACCACTTGCCGCCGCGCTATTTCCCGATGACAGAAAGCGCAGATACCTTATGGTCGGGAAACAATTGAGGATTTAAAATCAAAATTAGCGGCGACACAGGAAAATGATAGTACTTCGGTGGATGAACTTGCGGAGCTTACTTGGCGGTTACGTGAGGCATATAGGGATGAAGAGGTTTATTGGTATGAAAAGAGCAGGAGTCGGTGGATGCGGCTTAGTGATCATAATACTGGCTATTTTCATGCTCAAACCAAGCAGCGGCGTGCTCAGAATCGTATTGTCGGTCTTCATGACCAGCATGGTACTTGGAAGACGGAGGAGAGCGATATTCAAAATATTGCGGTTTCTTATTTTGACGAATTATTTACCTCTTCGGATCCTTCAGATTTTGAAGAGATGTTAAACGAGGTTCACTCTTCTATTACTTCAGAGTGTAATGAATTTTTAACTCGGGAGGTGACAGAACAGGAGGTTAAACATGCACTGTTCATGATGCATCTAGAGAAGGATCCAGGCCTGGATGGGATGACAACGCTCTTTTATCAGAAATCATGGAATACGGTTAAAGCCGATCTCGTCCTTCTGGTCAATTCTTTTCTGCAGAATGGGGATTTTGATAAAAGGCTAAATGTGACAAATATATGTCTGATTCCAAAGGTGGATAGGCCGACCAGGATGACTGAATTACGGCCTATAAGTCTATGTAATGTGGGGTATAAAATTATATCTATAGGCCGGATGGAATGGTCGTTTGTGGAACGTTTGCTCAGGCAGTTTGGTTTTTGTGAGAAATGGATCTCTTGGATTATGTCTTGTGTTTTGTTGGTCGAATATAAGGTCTTGATTAACGGTCAAGCATATGGATCCATCACTCCTTGCCGGGGATTGCATCATGGGGATCCTTTATCACCCTACCTTTTTATCCTTTGTACGGAAGGTACTTATTGCCCATTTTCGTAAGGCGGAGCAGATGAAGCTTATTACGGGTATCAAGGTTTCCACAGCTTCTCCTCCTATTTCACATCTCTTATTTTCGGATGACAGTCTCTTCTTCTGTCGGGCCACTAGGGAGCAGTGTGAGATGGTACTCAGCATCCTTCGGAAGTATGAACGGGCTTCAGGTCAACAGATTAATTTTCAGAAATCATCATTCCAATTTGGCCATACGGTAGATCATGATCTCCAGGAGGAGCTAAAAGGGGTTATGGGGATCACTAATTTGGGTGGTATGGGCTCTTATTTGGGATAAATTATGCAGGGGTAAAAATGAGGGAGGACTGGGATTTCGGTGCTTGGACGATTATAATACCGCTCTGCTGGCAAAGCAGCTCTAGCGTTTGATCTCCGTTCCGGATTTACTGTTTGCACGAGTGTTCAAAGGCCGATATTATAGGCACTCTGATCCTCTGGATCCAATTAAATCTTACTCGCCATCTTATGGGTGGTGGAGTATTGTTTCTGCTCGCTCTCTGGTTAATAAAGGACTTATTAAACGGGTAGGATCTGGTGCTTCCTTCTCTGTATGGAATGATCCATGGATTCCTGCCCAATCCCCGAGACCAGCACTGAGCACAGGGTCGTCATCTGATCCTATGCTCTCAGTTCAAAATCTTATCGACAGGACTTCTAATTCCTGGGATATGGCTCAACTTACGGCTACTTTTGTACCGGAAGATGTTGCCCTAATTTCTGCCATACCTTTACGTCAATCGGACAAGCCGGATTCTCTAGGTTGGCATTTTACTAAGTCAGGTAAATATTCGGTTAAGTCAGGGTACCATATCCTTTGGTCGCATAACCCAGATTCAGTTGGGCCGAAGGTATTTGGTCCGGACTTTGTATCTTTACAGGACTTTGTGTGGAAAATTCGGTGCCCACCAAAGCTTCGGCATTTTATGTGGGAAGTGCTCTCGGGGTGTGTTGCGGTCAGAGCTAACTTACGGAAACGGGGTTTAAGCTGTGATTCCGGGTGCGGCCTTTGTGGTTTTGAGGAGGAGACGATAAATCATACTCTGTTTGAATGTCCGCCAGCCAGACAGCTTTGGGCCTTGTCACAGTTCCAGACGGCCCGGGGGTTTTCCCTTCGCCCTCAGTTCTGACGAATATGGATTTTCTTTTTTGGCGGTTTAAGGATGTCCCGTCCCAGGATATGTTTCCCTGGATACTTTGTATATTTGGAAATCGCGTAATGATAAGCTTTATAGCAACCTGGATTCGAACCCTCTAGCAATTTTGCGTTTAGCAGAGGATGAGGCCAAGGCCTGGTTTTTGGCTCAGTCTGAGACATTGGTGCCAGAGTTGGATCCGCCCCATCCTGCTGTACCACACGGGGATGGAAGATTTGGGGTTTCTAGGTCTTTGTCGAGCTATCTCTGTTTTGTGGATGGCTCCTGGAAAGAGACAGATCGGTTTGCTGGTAGAGGATGGTTTTGCACCTCGCCTAGGGGTGACGTTCCTACTATGGGGGCAGCCAATATTCGTCGCAGCCTTTCACCTCTTCATTCTGAGGTTGACGCCCTCATCTGGGCTATGCGTTGCATGATTGGGGCGGACAATCAATCTGTCGTCTTTCTCACCGACTGCTCCGACTTGGTGAAGATGGTGTCTTCGCCTTCTGAGTGGCCAGCATTTACGCCTTATCTGGAGGACATACAGGCGGATAAAGAGTAGTTTGCTTCATTTTCCTTAGTCTACGTTCCTCGCTCTCAGAATAATAAAGCGGATAATCTAGCGCGACGTGTTCGTTCAGCTCCGCATTTAGTTACCTATGTAAACAATTTTCCATCGCATTGGCTTGTTTGAGCCAATCTTGTAAGCTGTTGTCAAAAAAAAAAAAAAAAGTAACGATTAAGTATTCTAGGTGATAGACGTTGGTTGGATCTAGGCATAACAATCTTGAAGTCATATTCAAAAGCATCAAACGTTTAATCATATGGTTCAATATTTTTGGATGTATCTGAGGTCAAATTTTTCAAAACAGTTGACCAAACTACACATATCTTATTATATAAAATTTGATGTTAAAGTTACTCATTAAAGTTTGATGTTAAAGTTACTCATTAACAAGATCGTGACATGTGTCAATTGTATATCTAAGATTTTTACATGTGTCCAGATTACTGCTTAACATGATCGCGACATGTGTCAAATTAACGATTTTAGACTTTGATTCATGTCTAATTAATCGCTAGAAAAAAAGTTACAAAAATATTTACCAAACAAAAATAAACTAATCTAAAAGCAAAAAGGGAAAATTTACCTATCACCTATTACTGTAAGGAAATTGAGCATATATCTTATTATACAATTTTGTTTGCTAGATTAGGATCCGTCCGATGCGCGGGTTTAGAATTTTTAAAATAAAACAAAATTTAACAAATAATATAAAATAAATAATTATAGTAAGTAAAACATATCTATAAAAGTAAATAGATACACTGAGGTGTTCAAGGTGATATTTGGTGTAAAGGTGTGATTCTGTGGTTGAGACTATTAATCACGTTTTCTTTGAATGCCCTCGCTCGTGTGAAGTTTGGGATTTATCTCCAACTCCGGTCTTGTCAGAGGGTTTTTCATATGAGTCAGTATACTCAAATTTGGATTTTGTTTTCAGGAGGGATGTCTCTCAACAGGGTGATCCTGATCAATTTCTTCAATTACCATGGATTTCATGGGAAATCTAGAAGGCCATCAATAAAAAGTTTTTCAAGGTTTAGAGATCGAGGCAAATGATATAATTGCTTAGGCTTTGGGCGATAAGTTAGCATGGGAAGAGACGCTCTCTTTTATGGCGGTCATGTCAGCTTCATCTCCGTCTTCAGATGTACAGGTTTCTTCACCTCGTTGTCAGATTGATGATTCTTGGAAAGCAACCAATGTGCATTCAGGATTGGGCTGGTGGTGTTGCGTTAGTGAGGAGCAAACCTTGTTGTTGGGAGCTAAGTGTTTAAGACGGAGCCCCTCCCTCCCTGCATTCCGAGTTAGAAGCGTTGTTGTGGGCCATGAAGCAGATACATGCTGTAGGGATTGCTTGTCAACATTTCGGGACTCATTGTGCTGAGTTACTCACTAAGTCACTATGGTGCAGTTCCATGAAGATTGGCCGTTCTTCTCCAACCTGCTTGATGAGTTTAACTCGCTAGAGTCCTTTCCACTATTCTGCATCTCTTGGATCCCGCGTGCGTTAAATACGAAGGTGGATTATCTTGTCCGTGCTTCACGTTCTCTTATCTATGAAGTTTCTTTTGTAAACTTCTTCCCTCCGGCTTGGGCAACTAATCGGGGAATTTACTTTTAATTTATTGTTTGGTTGAAGAAAAAAAATAAATAAATACAGTTTTAGTTAAAGAAAATAATTGTAGATGAGTTCAAAGTTATTAAAATCAATTTAAATTTAACAAAGAATATATATTTAATTATTTTTGTAAGTAAAAACAATGAATAAAAGTAAAGAGATAAATTTGTAGTTATAGAAAATAGTTATTTTTTTTTTGCTATAATACACTAATGTATATCCATTTACAAATCTACTATCTACATTACCACTAAAAGTGTATTTGTACAATACAAATATATTTTACTATTAAGATATACTCTTTAGTTTTTACTACTACCAACAAATTGTCTTTATGAACACATTAAATAACCTATTATATGTCTCTTCACTTTAATATTTTTATAGTTACGGAAACGCATATATTAATCTTACATACTTCTATATTATATATTACAATAGCAGTCTTTTTGAATAAATTATTTGATTGGTGAAAAAAATATGGAACGATCTATTTTTTTTTGCTTCTTACTTCAACAATCTTTTTCTTTATGTAAAGGTGAGTATTTACATTTTTTTAGAAACAGTAATTGATTGTATAATTTTCACAATCATTTTTTTATCTTATATAACAAGTAATATTTTTCTTGTAAAATTAGCAACTTAAAATTAAAATAAGTAAATAATATTATAATTTTGAATTTTATGATATATATATATATATATATATATATACAGAATTTCCTTATAAGGATCTTTTCTAAATTTTAAAACTGAAAAAATTAAATAAAATTAGGTTTTATTTTCTCTATTTTACTTTTATATAAAACCTTTTTATGGTAGGTTTTGAATTTTAATATTTTTATTTTTAAAAAACTTAAATAAATTTAGAATTCACATGTGTCAACATTTGAATAATACAATTGACACATGTCACGATCTTGTGTAATCTTTTTTCTTGTAAAATTAGCAACTTAAAACTAAAATAAGTAAACAGTATTATAATTTTGAATTTTATGATATAGATATTATATATATAATTTCTTTATAATGATATTTTCTAAATTTTAAAGCTGAAATTTTTTAAAAATAAAATTAGGTTTCCTTTTCTCTATTTTACTTTTATATTAAACCTTTTTATGGTAGGTTTTTGAATTTTTATATTTTTATTTTTAAAAAACTTTAATAAATTTAGAATTGACATGTGTCAACATCTGAATGATACAATTGACACTTGTCACATGTAATTAAGAATATGTCATATGTTCTTTTCATATCATACACATAAATTATTATACTAAATTTAAGCCCAAAAAACACTATTATAGTAAAAACCAAACATTGACTCACATGATATGGTACTGACACATATTATTTGATGGTATTGACTCACATTATATGGTATTTCTTACCTATTTTGATATATTCTAATTAGTTTTGTTGACAGGAAACATTGACTCACAATATGATATGGTATTGACACATATTAGTATTGACTCACATTATATGGTATTACTTACCTATTTTGATATTTTCTAATTAATTTTGTTGACAGGAAATATTTTTATAATCCACACATTCATTTCACAATGGCACATTTCAGATCCTCCTCATATATATATATATATATATATATATATATATATATATATATAATAAGTTTACACCTTTACCACTAACAACAGAAACTAAACATCCCAAATACACTCTTTCAACACAGAAAAGAGCATTGAAGTCACAGAGAAAATGAAGTTTACAACACTAGTATGCATTACATTTGTTGTAGCCCTACTGTCATCTCTAGCCACAACTAAATCATCTTTGGTCGAAAATTCCGTGAAACCGCCTTGCACTGAAATTGAGATCACAGGATGTGTACCAGCGATACTTGTTGGAACTCCACCCTCAGCAGAGTGCTGCGGGAAACTCAAAGCACAACAACCATGTTTTTGTGATTTCATTAAAAATCCAGCTTTCAAGCAATTAGTCACCTCCCCGCAAGCTCACGCTGCTTTAGGATTTTGTGGTATTCCTTTTCCTACTTGTTGAAGTTCAGGATATTAATTATGTGACTATTGGTGATTAAAAACGTTATGTAATAAAAATGATGAGGATAAAATATTTATTAATATGGCATAGATCATATTAGTTCTCTGTAATGTTTTTTTTACATCATTGTAACTTATGATAATTATATAAAACAAAAAAACCAGAAGAATAAAATGATTTATGTTTTTATACTTCATAATCTCAAAACTAAATGGTGTATGTATTCATACATATATTTCACGTTTCTTATTAGTTCATATTTTGTTAAATTAATTTGGGTTGAAAAAGGATAAAATATTGAATTTTGGGTGAATATGATGCAAATGCACCTCTTGCACCATGCCATCAACATAGGTCTGATTCAACGGGGCGGCGGGAGGGGCAAAAACCAGCGGACCATTCAAAAATTCAGAAAAATCCCTTGATCAAAGGGGTAAAAAAAATTATTGTAAAAGGGGTCCAAAAATTTTTGTTTACCTAGGGTTAAAAAAATTATTGAGATAGGACTGCATCAACGGCTCTCATTTTTTTCTTTGTTAAAGTGTTACAACATGGGAGCTTGGCACACATTTATTTGGATCAAGCGTGTAATTACTAAGTCGTACATAACTCTAACCTGGATGTTTGCTCACGACCAATGTCCAACCCGGGATAATCTTCTTTCTTGGGAGTTTCAAGTTGATATATGTTGTTTTCTCATCAATTAGGCTCAAGACCAAATGTTTTGCATAACCCTAATCATATTTCATTTGGTCTTGGTATATTTACCAAGATTCACCATTTGAAAATCATCACCAATATGATTCTAGCTCATTATTGATATACTTTTCTTCTTAAGTAACAAATATAGGTATCTTCAGTATTGGTTATAGTGCTCTGATACCACTTCTAACGCCCCAACCCCCACCTCTTAGTGGGCACCATGTCCACTCCGAGTCCATGGGCCCACTTTCCCTAATGGGCTTCACGCCCTCTCACTAGGCCCGTGAGCCCATCCATATCTGACAGTCGGTTTGCTACGTCCGGGAGGCTTTAAAGACTTATTATCGTCCCTACAAATCACCACATGATCTTTCCCTATGTTTTGTCCTCACTCACACAGTTTCGATAATCACTTCCTGGAAGGTTACACATCCTGAAACTACTCCAACTCAATCACGCTTAACTCTAGAGTTTTCTCAGGACCCTTGACCGAAAAGATAAGCGTACTTTGGTGAAATAGGTGGCCAAATCAATTCTTTTAAACCTCTCCGCAAACCGGGGTGTCACAATTCACCCCCACTAATAGATTGCAACGTCCTTGTTGCGCACCAAGACCGTCACCCCCAACGGTGTGAGCCCACTCAACTCAACATTCGTCTGGGATTGGCTCTGATACTAGTTGTAACGCCCCGACCGCCACCTCTTAGTGGGACTCATGACCAATTCCAGTCAATGGGCCGACCTTTCTTAATGGGCCTCACGTCTTCTCACTAGGCCTGTGAGCCCATCCATATCCGACGGTCGGTTTTGCTACGTCCGAGAGGTTTTAAAGACTTGTTACCGTCCCTTCAAATCACCACATGATCTTTTCCTGTGTTTTGTCCTCACTCGCACAGTTCCGACAGTCACCTCTCGGAAGGTCACCCATCCTGAGACTACTCCAGCTCAAGCACGCTTAACTCTGGAGTTTTCTTAGGACCCTTGACCGAAAAGATAATTGTACTTTGATGACATAGGTGACCAAATCAATTCTTTTTAAACGTCTCCGCAAACTGGGATGTCACAGTTCACCCCCACTAACAGATCGCAACGTCCTCGTTGCGGACCAAGATCATCACCCCCCGACAGTGTGAGACCACTCGACTCCACACTCTTCTAGGTTCGGCTCTGATACATTATTATATAATGTTAAGCACGGTGCAATATTCGTTTTTGAAAATGTTAAGTGATTTTTTTTACTTTTGTATTTTCTAAACTAATCAAAATACACAGTTTGTTTAGGGGTGTTAAATCCAATTATCATATTTCTATTTAGTTTTAGTTGCATTATAGCACATATATGATATAGATATATCTATTTTGAAACGGTAAACATGTCACGTTCGCTTCCGCCCCGTCCAGTTTCGTCCCATCATAAATTTTATGTCTCATAATCGTTCTTTTTTAAATAATTACCTATTAGACAGTGTTTATTAAAAAAGTTTGGCTAAGTAATTTAGACAAAATACAAGAATTCTCTTTTTAAATATTTAATTTACATTTAGTTAGTGAAAATCATAATTCTCAAAAAATCTCAAAATATTTTCAAAAATACCTGAAATTCTCAAAATATTCATCTCAAAGTAATTCTTAACATGAAACATAGTAAAACATTATCTAGATTAGTGAAAATTTGAAAATTGAATTTACCAACCCATCTTTTTCGATTTCATACCGGTACTATTATCCAAAATTTATGACCATCTTATTATATAAAGCTTAGTTCTTAAAGTTAGTAACTCACCAGATCGTGACACGTTTTAGTTTTAACAATCAGAGATCAAAGTTTAAAACTTACCAGATCGTGACACGTGTCAGTTTTAACGATTAAATATCCAAGTTAGTAATTCATCAGATCGTGACTTGTGTCAATTTTAACGATCATAAATCACAATTTTCAAACTTAGTAAAACGATGCATAAAATAATTGTAATCTTATTATATTAAAAAAACTTTGTTAATCCTTAAAAGGAAAGGATTGTAAATACACTCCTCTATATAAGCAAATAGATGATGACATATTTTTCACCAAACAAAATAATTCCGACTAGCTTTGTTTTTCTTGGTAAAATTTTCTTCTTTGTTTTTTATTAACCTATTGTTCTTGAACAAGTCTCGAAGGCAATTTGTTTGTTGTCTAATCTAAGAAACTATATAAAAAGATTTCTAGATATTACCACGTGTTTTCGTCATCGTTTCTTTGAATTTTGTTTCGTTTCTCAATTTTCATAATGCATACTATGCAATCTTTGACTTTGAAGTTTTAACAAAGTTTCTTATGCATAATAACTAAAGTTTTTGGGATTAACAAATTTTTCACAGTGTTATTATTATTTCTATTAATTTTCAGGACATGTAGCATAAAAAAAAGATGAATACACAAACGCAAGATAACAACAGAGATTATATAATACTGGATAAACTAAACAGAAAATGTTCTTATCATCGAACGATAGTACGTCTTACAAGAAAGTGGGAAGCATGAATTTTTTAAAAAGCAGTGAGCTCATTGGAAAGAATTTTCTTATAAAACAAAAAAGGGATTAAGGAAAATATACAAAAAATTATTAATTCTAAAAAATGTAAATACTCACTTCTATATAAACATAGATCGCCTCATATTATTAATCTAACAAATAATTTATTCAAAATATTGTTTTCAACTTTTTTCTATTGGTCAAACTTTTTAATGGGAAAACAAATTTTCCTTATTTATTTAAACCAAAATATACTGCTACTTTCTACCTTTTTCAGTTTGCAATAGGTAAGATTAATATGTTGACCCAAAAAAAAAATGGAAGATTAATATATGCCTTCTTTTTCTAATACTGTATTTTAAAATTTATTATAGTAGTTTTAGATTGTTTTATTTAATTTATATTTTTATCTTTGAATTATTTGAGATTTATATATACTGTGCTTATAATTTTCTATTATTTCATTAATTATGTCAAATTAATTTTCTTCTAATTTCTCAACTTTGATTGGTTAGTCATAGGGGACCTTTTTTTTTTTGTGCAAACATAATTGTTACCATTCGTTTAATCTCAAAAGAGATAAAGAGGAGAAGATCATCAACATAATGGTTGGATAACATAGGCTAATCAAACACAAACCTACAACAAACATAGATAGATTAGAAAAACATAAATCATTGTTGATAGATCCATAGGAGTTTGGAGACAGAGGCTACATCATGGTGTGTCAAATAAACTTCCGTGAATACATTGAGAAATTTAACATTAGTTACTATCAAAATGTTTTGTGACGTTGGTAAATGGTCTTTAGTTTCATTTGTTGCTGGAGCAAGCTACTTTAAACCCGCACATCGGACGGGTCCTTATCTATTTTTTTAAAATCTTTTAACTACATTGTTTGTCACTATATGAATTACCCGTTTCAAAGTATATATATATATATATATTTTTAATTTTACGGTGAAGAATTTTTAATCCATCTTTTGATTCGGTTGAAATTATATAGCTTTTTTTAGATCTTTGGTTAACAAATAAAGTTAAAAACAAAATTATATTATTTTTTTCAATCTTCTTTCAAAAACAAAATTAGTAGAATGAACTATTTTTGTTTCTGATATTAAAAATATTTGCAATTACATAAAAGTCGACTAAGATGTTATCCCTATTATTAACATCAAAAAATTTATAATGTATTTTTTGAACATAATTTTTTTTTCTTGACCTCAACATAAATTTTCTTACAAATAACATTGTTTAGTCTCTATTTAGATAGACGCCTTTGTTTATTTTTCTATTTAATCTGTTTTACATTAATATAAGATTTTTTACATGTTTTGGTAGACCAGTTTGTAAAACATTATTGTTTTATTAATTTTAATTTTAACCCGTCCAATAACATTATCCAGCATTTTTAATAATTTTTTTTCCTCCAAACACTTCTTCTCATCCAAAACTTTTAATATTCTTTATTTTCCGGTTGCTAAATTTTGTTTTTAGTTTTAAATATCTTCTTTATCGAGTTAATCTTTTTGGTAGAGTTATCGAGTTAATCTTTGGAAATATTTTTTTTACTTTTTTAATTAAACTATTTATTTTGTTTGCTTTACTCTTAAACAGATTAAATAAACATTTATGTGTATCTAAACTTTAAATTTTAAGGCAAATTCTTATATGTTTTTTTTAATCCGTTTAGCTTCCCTTTATTCTATCGTCCATCCTATTATCTGATGGAGTATTATTTATAATAGTTTTGTAACATTGTATTGTCAACCATGCTTTTTCGTAATTTCCTGAACATTTTCTTTTGTCATAAGATTTCCTCAATATTTTCTAATTTTTTTTAGGCTCGTAGTGTCACCCAATGGCCAAAACATAAGTATCCATTTCTTATAGTTCAATGGCAAACAACTCTAGAAAAAAACCTAAAAAAATGAGAAAGGAAAAGCTGCAACATAACTGTTGATGTAAGGAATCGAGAATATAAATAACACAGATATTATTGGGGATAAATCGGAGTTGGTCCTTTTATTAACGTAGAATCGAAGCAAGAGTTTACTGAAAATGACAATCAAAGTGTTATGCGCAGTTAATACGAAAATAATTGCTCTTTTCTCTCTGATTGCCAAGATTTCGGATCCTCTGCATTGATAATGACCTCTGGTATTTATAGTGGGCCATTGACATAGGATTTTTTCTGTTCCTCCTGTAAATGACGATTTTGCCCCTGCGGCCAAATGGGCTGATTTAATGACTTAAAGCCCTAAAATCTGGTGGATCTTCTGTTTGGGCCTCACCAAATGTTGGGGGCAAAGCTCATATCCAACAATGGTCCCCCTAGTCCAATGAGCGATGGCTTGCTTGAGCTCTTCAAGTACGATTCTGTGTCTCTAGGTCCATCTTGTGAAAGGAACGGAAGATTTTAGGAGCTTAGCAGGTTCTTGTAGAGTTTGAAACCATTCGGAAGGTTCTGGGATGAATAATGCGTTGCGAACATTTTTCGAGACATCCGAGAGTTCCGGGATGAATAGTGCGTTTCGCACGTTTTTCAAGACATTCGGAGAGTTCCGAGATAAATATTGCATTGCATACATTTCTCGAGACATCCGAAGAGTGCCGGGATGAATAGTGCGTTGTGCATGTTTTTCGGGACATCCGGAGAGTTCGAGGGTGAATAGTGCGTTGCACACGTTTTTCAAGGCATCCAAAGAGTTCCGTGATGAATAGTGCGTCGCGCACGTTTTCCAAGGTGTGGTGGATTTTGAACGGGAGTTTTGAGGGTTCTATGAGTATCCGTGTTCGTCGATCGTATCCCATGGCTCCATGGTCACATGTGAAGATGGTTGAAGGTACGAAGATCTCGTCGTGATGATGGTCGTTACGCGATGCCTTGTTGATTTGGAGACTTGTGAAACATTCAAGGCTTTGGCACGATGGAGCGGTGGCGCGCAGAGTCTAAAGGCGTGCTGGTCTCGGCGCGATGGAGCGGTATCGGTGCCTCGTCTTGTTCGTCGGTTCTAGTCGGAGCCTTGGATTTGTTGAGCTTGTACCGAGTATTGGCGTGGAGCGGCTTGGTACGAGTATGGACTCGGCTTTGAATCTTTAAAAAAGTAAAGTTTGTGGATTATTTCACCACTGCATTCATGCGGAACGCGTTTAAAATCGTACACCTGACAAAGGTGATGATGTGCAAGCTAGGCGTTAGCAAGGCAGTATTGCCCGAAAACTCATTGGATGCCGCTCTTGCGTCTAGCTTATCCCGTGTGTACTTAGAGATAATCATATTGAAAAGAATGTTAAAGCAAGAGCTCGATATTGTCAAGCGTTTTTTTTTGCTTGAGTGGTCCTCGTTGCGTCCATTGGTTTTTTGGCGCGCCATTCCTTCATGGGTCGAGGTGCGGCAGCAGCAAAGTTTCTAGCCTCGAAGCTGCGTGATGGTGCTCGTATGGTGGCGTATTAGAGATGAAGATGTGATGAGATTGATGGAGATCACAGTAGGCTCTTGAAGCTTCAAGCTTAACCACTGATCTCTCTACAGTTAAGCTTGAGGGGGAGTATTGAACCGGATGAAGAGTCACACATCCGAGAGTTCACTCGCCACTCACCATCAAGAAACTAATGTGCAAAGTCCGGGTCGAGTTATCAAGATCACAACGTGTGCATAATCCGGGTCATAAGTTATGAAGATTAAGATGAGCAAAACCGAGGATAAACTACCAAAAAAGAGTGTGCAAACCTCGGGTCAGTCTTGGAGATGAAGTTGTGCAAATGTAGGGTCAAGATATGTGATGAAGATGTGCAAACCTAGGGCCAATGAATGGAGTGAAGAAGCCCCTAGGATTCAAATAGAGTTTGGGCGTCAAAAGGTGGTCTCATGTGAGTTTGGAGACAATGCAAGTTGCAAGGAGTCACATGTGACCTAAAAATCCGTTTAGGAGCTGTCCCTATCAATATTGTGCATCCAACAACATTCAAAGATCACATGTTGCTATTAGAGAAAGAAGTAACAAGTGGGAGAGTCTCATGTTAGCTTAAGAGGCCATTTTGGAGCTATCACCATCAACGCTTGGGACCAGCTCCCATCTCTCTTCATTTCACCGTATATACATGCTAATGTGTATATTTGTATGTATATATGACCGTTGGAGCTAGATTAAAGAGACCACATATGGTTCTCATTCATTCATGTATAAATATGTAGCTCATATGCTTAATAAAATTAAGCTCTCCAATCGATGGATTTCCCCTTACTAAAATCGTTTCTTATACACTCAAATGGGTAGATTCTAGTCTCTATAATCTCATGGAGAGACCAAACTTTGGAAATGCTTGGTCTCTACTTTTCTTTACTCTTCACTATTCTCTAAACTATTCTAAAGGGTTATTGGGTTATCTTTGGTGTGAGAGTGCTGTTGCCTCTCATACTTATTCTTGAGTATACACAGTTTATATTGGCGTGTATAACTCCTTCTTTACATTTAGAACACTGTCATTGAGTTGTATCTTAAAGGCTTTACACATGAACACACAAATTCCGCTTTAAGTGTTCTTGTGAGTTTATATTGGAGTAGAGTGTATCTTGCAGCTCACTCTCTCCAAATTCCAACATGGTATCAGAGCAGGCTTGAGATCTGAGCTGCTAGTATTCAAATCTGCAAAAGAAGCTGCAAAGATGGCGTTTTGAAGCTGTTCTTGAAGCCATTGGAGTAGATACTCTATATGGAGGTTATCAAGGCAGTTTGAAGTTTCAGTTTGGAGTAGCCATGAAATCCACAAGGGAGAACTGTGAATCTACTTGTTGGAGGTTTATGGCGTCTTGAAGTCAGTCCTTAAAGGGGAGCTGCTTCAATTCCTTTGCTCATTCCGTTTACTAAACACTAAACACTCAAACACTCATTTACTCTTGGTTACTAAACTCTCATTCTTGGTTACTAAATCTCTCACTCTTGGTTACTAAAACTCTCATTCTGGTTACTAAACTCTCGTTCTGGTTACAAACACCTTCGGTTACTAAGTTACAAGTTCTGGTTACACTATTCTCGGCAACACGCAAAATCTCTGCCAAAACGTCTCAAAGATCGACTCGTACGAAAGCCTTCCACTGCGATTCAGCTTCCGCGTTCTTCACAAAAGTTCTAGACCATAGAGTCATCTTTCCAGTGGAAGTGAAATCATATCAATCCGAGCAACCGTTCAAACGTTATGCCCGATTCAGTGGGCATATATCATTCCAGCGCATCATCAATGCTTGGAGTTAGAACCAATGGCCATCAAGCTTCATAAACCGCAGACAAGACCACCATAGTATTAAACTCCGGCGGTAAGGTTTACCCGAGGAGAGTTGAGGACTCTTTTGATCGAGGTAACCTATTTTAAGCTGACCGAGAGAGATAAAGCTTTGGGTATTAAACTCCAGCGGTAAGATTCACCCGAGGAGAGCAGAAGAATCTTTTGAGCGAGGTGAATCTATTTCAGGCTGACCGAGAGAGATAAAGCTATGGTGGAAGTTCTAGTGGAGAGAGCTGGTGGAAGGTGATGAATCAACTTCAAAGCATGTGTGGTAGTGTCATAGTTGTTAAGATCTGTGAAGAAGCTCTAAAGATACTACAAAGAAGCTCCAAAACGTTTGTTGCTTATGTGAAGTAAAGAAGTGACAAGAAGGGTGTGTACAAACCTTCAAGATTGGTTCTCATTCATTATTCAAGCCAATATTGATGGGGAGAAAGACAACAACCCTCATGGACCTCTTGAAGCAGTTTGAAGCAATCAAGTTCAAAGGAGTGCTGGATTGGGATCAAGAAGTCATTAACAATAAAGAAGAGACCCATGGGGTAGAAACTCAAGTGGTGGTGCAAAGATTGTCTCAACCAACACATTTCAACAAAGAAGATCAAAGGCTATCTCTAAACCCTCAAATCTTTCAATATATATTTAATTCATTAACCTCATTTGAATCAGATTAGTCATGTGCATTAAAGTGAATGTGTCATGTTTAGAATCTGAATTTAGAGAACAAATATTAGATTGTATTTTTAGAGAATTGCCTTGTGTTAAAACAGATTATTAATATTTAATTTGTCATTTTTAAGAATTGAATTTAGGAATTAAATTCATGATTAAAATCTGATATCTATCTTGTTGAATTATGAGTTTATAAACTAAATATTAACTCGGATTTAGCATAATTTAAAATTGAATTTGCATGTTTAAAATATGAGTTTTAGTCATATATTAAAATGAATATAGACTTAGTAAATGCTAGCTCATTTTCCAGTTTATTCTCTCATGACTCAATCTAAGCTTAATGTTATTCTTATGGCAAATACACTTAAGAATCTCTTTACATCTTTTGCTAAAGATGTTAAAGAAAAGAAGGCCATTTGAAAGCTAGAAGAGAAGCAATGGGAAGAATTCAAAGCAAGAAGCCAAAGCTATCCCACATTCAAACCATGGCCATAGCTACATCATTCAACCATGAAGGCTATACTCTTTTTCCCTTGGCAAAGTTTTATCCCAAATGGTTTCTTTGCTAAAGTTTTTAATGAGGTAGTTCTTTGTGTGTTGCAAGCTTGGTCTTTGGTCCCCGCAGCCCAAGCTTGAGGGGGAGTATTAGACATGAAGATGTGATGAGATTGATGGAGATCACAGTAGGCTCTTGAAGCTTCAAGCTTAACCTCCGATCTCTCTACAGTTAAGCTTGAGGGGGAGTATTGAACCGGATGAAGAGTCACACATCCGAGAGTTCACTCGCCACTCACCATCAAGAAACAAATGTGCGTCCGGGTTGAGTTATCAAGATCACAGCGTGTGCATAATCTGGGTCATAAGTTATGAAGATCAAGATGAGCAAAACCGAAGATAAACTACCAAAGAAGAGTGTGCAATTTTCGGGTCAGTCTTGGAGATGAAGTTGTACAAATGTAGGGTCAAGATATGTGATGAAGATGTGCAAACCTAGGGCCAATGAATGGAGTGAAGAAGGCCCTAGGATTCAAATAGAGTTTGGGCGTCAAAAGGTGGTCTCATGTGAGTTTGGAGACAATGCAAGTTGCAAGGAGTCACATGTGACCTAAAGATCCGTTTAGGAGCTGTCCTGATGTATCTGCATTTTATAGGGTTTTAACTATAGGTTTTAGGTTTGTTTTGAGTCTTTTCCTAGGTCCAAGTGTGCTTTTAGAGTCCTTTTTGTCTTTTGTGATTCTTTACAGGTCCTAGTTGACTTTCGAAGGAATCTGAGCGTTTTGGGGGTGAAAATATGCATCTGGAGCTAAATTGGTTGAAGACTGATCGAGCTAGTCAGCAGATGGAGTGAGAGCAGAAAAACGTTCCGGATCGACTGATCCTCGTGAGATCGACCAATCCCGTCCCCGACGCAATCTTTCCTTTTTCGTTTTAAACCGACTTTTTAGGGATTTATTTTATTATTTAAGCACGGGGCTCGACCCCTAGAAAAACAACTTTTACTTTACACCGTTTTTGAGCACTTATAAGCTTGGGAGAAGATCTCTTATCCTTTCTAACCCTTTGGAGAAGAATTCTGAACCCTATAATTTCTCTTTGCAATTCGATTATGATTTCTTCATCCTTGATTTGCTGTGCTTTGATTTCCATGTCTGAGTAGTCTCTCTGTTGGGTTTCGGGTTTCCAAGGGGGTTTATGATTCTCTGAGTTAGGTTGTTAGATTTGGGATTGATCTGTTGAGTTCTTCATCTATTGTTGTTCTTATTGCTTAAACTAGATTAGCTACTTTGTTTATGATCATAGGCTTAATTCATCTAGGCATCAAAAATGTTGTTGAATTACTTGAAAAGAACATAGGTGAGGAAGGTGATCCTTAGCCAACGAAGGTTGAAGTTAGGGCACCTTGTGAACATAATCAAACATGAACTTATTGCTTGCTAGGATTGTTTAGATTCAAACGACGGTTTAGAGTTTAATTCATTCCCTGCATAGATAATTGATGCTGCGACAGTAGGTTAGTTTTATATTTGAGATTTGAGTTCAAGAACGGTTCCTAAAGCTATCCCAATCTATCATCTAATTTCGTGGTCATATCCCTTAACTGATTCCTTAGGCCCAATACATTCTCTTGATTTACAAACTTTTATTTGAATTCTATTTTTGATCGGTTACTTGAAACACAATCTTCTTCATTGCCTTGCTTAATTTAATCTATATAATTTCATAGTGCATTGCTTCGTCTATGTGGATTCGACCCTAAAATGCTACAACGACACCACTTGATCGTGGTTGAGTGTGCTTTGGGTTTTAATTGAAACTCTGATCAATTTGGCGCCGTTGCCGGGGACTAAAACATTGCCTTTGAAATTTTAGATTCACGTTTAGTCTAAGGTTTATTTTAATTGAGTTACTAACGAGTTCTCGCGTTCCTTATTTCTTGGTTTCAGGTGTATGCATACAAGGAGCAGCAAGAAAACTGATCTGTGTATACTAGGAAACAAGGAGTTAGCACAGGTTGAACGCGAGAACCGGAGAGCAAGAGCCCAGACCAATCCAATGGCTGACGTATATAACACAGGGGCTAACCCGCCCAATCCTCAGCTGGGAATCGTCCAACAACAGCAGAGGCAGCAAGAGCAAGCTGTACTGAATCCACCTGCAAGGCAAACCACCTTAAGGGATGAGGATGCTCAAAATAGGCTATTTGCGAATCGATCTACGATTCAACCTCCTGCACTTGCAAGGCAAGACTATGAGATTAAGCATAGTATTATCAATCTGGTTCAGAACCGCGTGTTCCATGGGCTACCATCGGAGAGTCCCCTAGATCACATTGAGGCTTTTGAGAGACTGACCAGCACGACGAGGTCCAATGGTGTACCCTATGACTATCTAATGCTGACTCTGTTCCAGTTCTCTTTAGCGGATAAGGCACTCAGATGGCTGAACCTGTTGGATGCTGGATCACTCACCACTTGGGCACAATGTAGAGCAGCTTTCCTGAATCACTTCTACACCAAGTCACGCTCAGCCAAACTGCGAAGTAAGATCACTACATTCTCGCAAGGAGGCATGGAGTCGTTTTGTGAAGCATGGGAAAGGTTCAAGGAATATCTTCGAGACTGCCCTCACCACGGTTACACCCAAGAAAATCTGATGAACATCTTCTATGGGGGCATCGAACAGAAGTACCAGATGGCATTGGACACAGCCAGCAAGTGAGATTTCTCCACCAACACCGCGAATGAAGCCAATGCACTGATAGAGAACCTTGCAGCCAGCAACAGCAATCACGGCACAGACTATGACCGCACGGTTAGGGTGAATTCCGTCGAGACTGATGCTATTAAGGATCTCACAGCCAAGGTGAATCTCCTGCTGAAAAGGGATCACCAAAGTGTTAACTTGTGCGAGGAACAAGCTGGGAGATATGCAGATTTTGGAGCTGAGACATACCAAGAAGGTACGGAGGAAGTGAACTATATGGGAGGACAAGGGAATTTCCAAAATCGAGATTTTAACCAGAATTTTAGGAATCATCCTAATCTGTCCTATAGAAGCAACAATGTCGAGAACCCCCAGGATCAGGTCTATCCACCGCGACCTCAACATGGCAACTTTGCTTAGGGCTTCCAGAACAAGGGTACATGCTTTGGAGGATTGAATTTTCAGTAGAAACCTCAGGTCAACAACTTCACACAAGGGTATCAAGCGGTTGCACCGCAGGCAGCAGTCCCACAGAAGAGCAAACTGGAGCAGATGATGCATGCCTTGATGGAAAACCAGAAGAAAAATGCCACTGAGGTGAATGTCAAGATCGACAACATGTACTCTGAGCTGAATGGGAGAATCGAATCCTTGAATTCTCACATGCGAGTATTGGAGAATCAGGTGGCACAGTCCGCAGCAAGGGTCAAGGCACCTCCAGGGACACTTCCAGGGAAAAATGAGGCTAATCCGAAGGAATATGTGATTGTCATCACCCTTCAAAGCGGCAAGGAGCTTCCGGAACCGCAACAAAAAGAAGGGAATGACCGATCCAACGGCGGGACTGGCCAATCCAAAACACAAAATCAGGAAACCAACTCCGACGAAGTTCTTAACAACACTGCTGACGATGTTGTTATACCTGGTTCAACAATTCCTGAAGGAGAGCAACCCAGCGGATCCCAACAAACCTATGCATCCAGATTACCTTTCCCCACTTGCCGCAAGACAAAGATTCAGGAGCGAGAGTATGAGAAGTTGAAGTTAGTGGTAGGAGAGTTTCAGGTTAGACTCCTTTTCATCGAAGCAGGAAGGATGGTTCCATCTCTCAAGAAGTATATGAAAGAGATCCTCACCGACAAGCTCAGTCTGGAGAAAGGAGTGATGTATCTCACACAAGAGTGCAGTTCTATGCTCCAAAATCGAATGCCTGAAAAATGTGGGGATCCAGGACCATTTACTCTGCCTTGCACGATAGGAGATCTCAAATTCAACAAATGCCTATGCGATCTAGGAACGAGCATGAGCCTTATGCCACTCAGCTTTGCGACGCGACTTGGCCTCTACACCTTTAAACCCACCCAAGTCACCCTCGTCCTTGCTGATCGTTCCACTCAACGTCCAGATGGAGTATTGAAGAACCTGCCAGTGCAGATTGGGAACTGCTACATTCCTACTGATTTCATTGTTTTGAAGCTTGATGAGGAATCCCAAGAACGAATTCTACTTGGAAAACCCTTCTTGGCCACGGCTGGTGCGATGATAAACGTAAAGGAGGGAAAGATCGATTTGTACATGCATGACCTGATTATGAGATTCAACTTGGAGAAAGCAGCTAAGAAACCTACAATCGATGGACAAACCTTCTGGGTTGATACAATAGGCGAAATAGCTGATGAGATCTATGATGAATTGTGTACAAGTGATCATCTAGCTGTCGCATTGACAAAGAAGGAACCAGAGCTGGGGTATCTGTCTGAGGAGACTAAGGACTTGGCCATGACACTCGATGCTGCAGCAGTTCTGAAACATGAAGTCCTATTACTCAATCTGCAACCTGGACTGACTGGTCCGGAAACTGGACTGATTGATCCAGCTCCTCCTGTGGAAGCATCCGATAAGAGCGATGGATTGACCATTCCAGGCGATAGATCAGCTGATTCCGAAACTTGCTCTGGGACCAAATCGAGTCAGGAGGATTGGAGCAAACTCAAAGCTCCAAAGTTGGACTTAAAGCCACTCCCTGAAGGGCTAAGGTACGCTTATCTCAGACCTAACTCCACATATCTTGTTATCATTAATTCTAACCTAAACAATGTTGAAACCACATTCTTGCTCTGCGAGTTAAGAAAATATAGGAAGGCCTTGGGCTATTCCTTAGATGACATTTCAGGTTTATCACCGGAGTTATGCTCGCATCGGATTCACCTTGAAGATCCATCTAAGTCGTCCATCGAACACCAAAGGAGACTAAATCCGAACCTCAAGGAAGTGGTGAAGAAGGAGATCCTTAAACTGTTGGGAGCCGGAGTGATTTTCCCAATCTGTGACAGCACTTGGGTGAGCCCAGTCCATGTAGTGCCGAAGAAAGGAGGGGTGACAGTGGTTGCAAATGAGAAGAACGAGTTGATACCCACCAGAACGGTAACAGGGCATCACATTTACATCAACTACCGCAAGCTCAATGCAGCCACCAGGAAGGACCACTTTCCTCTTCCATTCATTGATCAAATGCTTGAGCGTTTAGCGAACCACCCTTATTACTGCTTCCTGGATGGTTACTCAGGCTTCTTTCAAATTTCGATTCACCCGGATGATCAGGAGAAGACCACTTTCACTTGCCCTTATGGCACATTCGCTTACCGACACATGCCTTTTGGGTTGTGCAATGCCCCAACCACTTTCCAAAACTGCATGATGTCGATCTTCTCCGACTTGATTGAGGAAATTATAGAAGTATTTATCGATGATTTTTCAGTGTATGGCTCATCCTTCTCCTCCTGTTTGTCCAACTTATGCAAAGTACTTCAACGTTGTGTGGATAAACACCTTGTGCTGAATTGGGAGAAATGTCGTTTCATGGTCACTAATGGGATTGTTCTTGGCCATCAAATCTCTGAGAGAGGAATAGAAGTCGACAAGGCGAAGATAGAGGTCATGTCCAGTCTGCAACCTCCGAAAACCGTTAAAGACATACGCAGTTTCCTTGGTCATGCTGGGTTTTATCGAAGGTTCATAAAGGATTTCTCCAAGATAGCCAGACCACTCACCCAATTACTATGAAAAGTCATCTCCTTTGACTTTACTGCAGACTGTTTAGAGGCTTTCCTAACAATCAAACAAGCACTGATCTCGGCTCCAATTGTCCAACCACCCGATTGGGATCTGCCGTTCGAAGTTATGTGCGATGCAAGTGATTTTGCTGTTGGAGCAGTTTTAGGACAACGCAAGGATGGTAAGTTGCATGTTGTTTACTACGCTAGCAGGACAGTCGATGGGACACAGACCAAGTACGCCACAACAAAAAAGGAATTACTCGCCATAGTCTTTGCCTTTGAAAAATTCAAGTCCTATCTGGTCGAATCCAAGGTTATTGTGCACACAGATCACGCCGCACTGCGCTACTTGTTAACCAAGAAAGATGCTAAACCGAGATTGCTGCAATGGATACTACTACTGGAGGAGTTCGATCTTGAGATAAGGGACAAGAAGGGGATCGGGAATGGCGTTGCAGACCACCTTTCTAGGCTGAGAATCGATGAAGAGATCCCCATAGATGACCGACTCCCTGAGGAGAATGTGTATGTAGTTGCATCTTTCATCGATTGCTACAAGGAGAAAGCCGATGCCAAGGTTCTTCAACAGACAGTTAACGATTCCCCATGGTATGCCGATATCACAAACTATTTCTGTGCTGTAGAAGAACCTCCGAACTTCACTGGGTATGCTAAGAAAAAGTTTATCAGAGATGTGCAACGCTACTACTAGGATGAACCTTTTCTCTACAAGCATTGTGCTGATGGCCTCTACAGGAGATGTGTTCCAGATTCGGAAGTACAAGGAATTATTTTTCACTGCCACGGTTCTAGCTACGCGGGACACTTCGCTACCTTCACAATCACGACAAAAGTGATCCAAGCAGGCCTATGGTGGCCCACTCTGTTCCGAGATGCACACGACTTTGTCTCCCGATGCGACTTTTGCCAGCGACGTGGAAACATCAGCAAGCGGAACGAGATGCCACAAAACTTTATCTTGGAAATCGAGGTGTTTGACTGTTGGGGACTCGACTTCATGGGGCCTTTTCCTCCTTCTTATGGAAATCTCTACATATTTGTTGCAGTGGATTACGTTTCCAAATGGGTTGACGCTGTTGCAAGTCCTACTAATGATTCGAAGGTGGTCCTCAAGATGTTCAGGCACATAATTTTTCCACGGTTTGGTGTTCCTAGGGTGGTAATAAGTGATGGGGGCACTCACTTTATCATCAAGCTTTTTGCAAACCTTTTGCGAAAACATGGCGTGAGACACAAGGTTGCTACCCCTTACCATCCGCAGACCAGTGGGCATGTCGAGATCTTTAATCGAGAAATCAAAAGCATCTTGGAGAAGACAATCAACTCGACCAGAAAGGATTGGTCCTTGAAACTCGATGAAGCACTGTGGGCATATCGGACTGCTTACAAAAAACCCATTGGCACCACCCCTTTTCGGTTGGTTTATGGGAAATCATATCACTTGCCTGTTGAGTTTGAGTATCATTCCTTATGGGCGACCAAGCAGATGAACTTCAACGTCAAGACCGCAGCAGAAAGACGCCTTATTCAGCTGAATGAGCTTGATGAAATTCGCATGGATGCTTATGAGAACACCAAGATATACAAGGAGAGGACCAAAGCCTTACACGACAAGAAGATTATCCCCAGGGATTTTGCTGCGAATGATTTGGTCCTTCTTTTCAACTCAAGGCTGAAGATTTTTCCTAGGAAGCTGCGTTCTCGTTAGTCCGGACCTTTTCGAATCAAGGAAGTCATGCCTTATGGTGCTGTTGTGCTTTGGGACCAAGAGGGCAAAGAATTCACCGTAAATGCCCAACGTCTTAAACCGTACCTAGCGGAGTATGATCCGATTAAAACCTCCCTCCCTCTGGAGGAACCACAAGCTGTTTAGGCAGCAAGAACAGTCAGGCTCGAGACTCTAAACAAGCGCTCATGGGAGGCAACCCAAAGGGTTTGCATTTGCTCACCCTTCTCTTTTTGGTTTTATTTTTCTTTTCTTAGGGAATTTGTTATTTTTGTATCCTCTACAGAGTCACTCGAGAATCACGTTGGTAGTGAGTTTTATTTTCAGGAACAAGTTCTAAACGCAGAAGATGCGAAACCCTTTTCAAGGAAAGTTCCGTGGTGGTCAGGATCAGCTAGTCTAATTCTGGATTGACTGATCCCCGTTCCAGGTAAGTAAAATCGAGGGAAGTAAAAAAAAAAAAAAAAGGAAGGAAGAGAATTGGTTTTCTGGTTTTTGAACTTAAATTGAACCGGGTTAAACCGGTTTCGTGTTCACACCCACTAAAAACCTAATTTCTTTTCTCTCTTCTTCCTTTCTCCCTCGACATTCCTCGCCGTCCTCAACTCCGATTTGCTTCCCCTCTCGATTTCTTCTTTGCTTTGTTCGAATTTTGGGTTACCACTACTTGATTTTTATCCTTTGTCCAACCCAATTGTTGTCTCACTCGTTCGAAGAAGGTAAGTCCTTCCTCTCCCGATTTATGTTTGTCTTCGGCGATTCCAAGGTTGAAATATCACAATTTTTGAGATTTTTACTATTCTCTCTTCTTCTTTCCAATTGATGAGTGGATTAGTAAGATTAACTGTCCTAATTGACTCTTGGAACTAGATTTAGGCTGCTGTGGCTTGAATTTAGCATAGGCTTGTAACATGGATTGATTTAGCATAGGGAATTTTTGTTTGCCTCGCTTTTTCTCACATGTTGGTTATTTACTATTTTGTAGAAAATGCCTAAACGAAGCCAAAGTGGTAAGGAGACTGCCACTCCTTCTGAAGAACCGCCAATGAGAGTTTAGAATGATGAGGATACTAAGTGCTTGAAGCTACTCGCACAATGCAAGATGGAGCCAACTCGTTTTGTCGATCGGGAGTTTTTTGAGAAGATGGGTATGCTGTCAGATTTTGATGAGTTGGTAAAAAACATGGGATTTGGTACTTTCGCTGAGCAAGCATGGGACTTGCATGATCGGCTCGCACGAGAGTTTCTCGCCACTGTACAAGTGGATTCGCCAGGCGGTTCTGATATGATAGCCGAGCAGCGTTCGATCAGTTTCTTCCTGCTCAGAAAGCACTATGTCATCTCCATGTTTGATCTCTGTGACATATTCGGTTTCCCTAGAAACACCCTATGTACGATGGAGAAGCTCGACAGTAGGACAGATGTTTGGAAGCTCATTGCTGCTGGGCAATATGTTTCTCGCAGAGCCCGACAATCTCGTATCCGCAACCCAGTCCTCCGAATTACTGCGAAGTTCCTGAGTAACACCATTTATGCTAGGGTTGAGACTAGCACATTGCAGCTACCTGAGTTGTGGATGTTTTTCCATAGTATTCGCAGGTTCCTTCATGCTTCGGATTCACCTCTTTACCAGTAATTTCATGATGTTAACTTTTGATTCCTGCTTTCTAAGGAGTTTGAGCATGTGTGGAGGAACATGGCTCATGCTAAGAACAAGAGAGTTCTCATCGGCAGTTTGGTGACTCCTATCATTGAGTATTGCGGCATTGCTTTGCCACCGCATGCTAAGGTTTCACAGCGGAAGTTGCTTGACCTCAAGTATATGTTTACCAGTGAGGTTTTGGTGCGTCACAACTTCTGCTACCGCTACCAGACCAAGACCGGTCAACTTCGTTACACGCTGATCCCTATGCCTTTCTTCACTTCACTCCGCAAGGCTCAGAACATCGATTTTGATCCTCCTGTTGACATCCTTTGCGATATTGACGATGTTCTTTTGGGAGAGGAGCGTGAGCCTGCAGCACTCAGATCCCGTAGCCGCACACAACCCGCAGGGGCATCTACCTCTTCGCAGCCGTCTTTGTCCCTTCCACCGTTTCCTCCTTTCGGTGTGAACCAGTTTCTTGCTGCACCACCTAAGGAGCCAGCTCGATCCGAGTTTGAGAGCTGGGTCTACGACACTCAGAGGAAGAACAACCTGTTGCTCACTCGACTGGCTACTTGGCTTCAGAGTCTTGCACCATCCTGTTTCGCACCACCACCAGCAGCTCACACCACTACCAGTAATGATGAAGACGCCGCTACTGAGCCTCTCGGTTCTGACCATTCCGCGACATCCTCACCTTCTCGCCAGTTCTGAGCAGCTGCTGTCTCCTTCCGGTTTATTCTGTCTCTTTTCTAGGATTTTTTTATTTCTATTTTTTTTATTTTTATTGTCGGAGGTCTCTTTCCCTTAGCTTTGCTTTCACACCGGGACGGTGTGAAGTAAGTCCGGGGGAGGGATGTCTCGAAGTTACTAATTTTGTTTTCTTTGGTTGTTTCTTTTGATTTTCCTTTTATTTGAGTCAGTTTATCGTGTCTAAAAAAAAAACAAAAAAATTGGGAAACTATGATCATTTCTAGGAATCTTTTGCTTTGAACTAACATTCTTATGATTACTTTTCATACCTCTGATTTGGAATGAACCTTGGAATGAACATGAGCAGTCTCAACACGCCCCAAAAGACACTCGCCAAGAAGAACACTAAGTTGAACCAGAAGTTGTCTCTAGCTTTGACAAGACTTAACCGGACTTACTTGCTTACCTTGGGGCTTGGTATACATCGGACAAGACTCCTCCCTCGAGCCTCACGAGACATGCAACTCCTCACAAAGTATGCTTCGCCTCTCTCTTCCCTTCAGTACTCAGTAGAAAGAAAAAAAAAAAGAGAAGAAAAGAGAAAAAGAGGATATAGGTAATAAAAGAAGTGAACCGAGGGTTGTGCGTAAACCCGTGCATCCTTCGGAACTCATGGAAACCTGTCCACAAGAAAAGAGCAAAGGATTGATAAAGAAAATAAAATGATACCCTAGAAAATTAGGGAGAAATCAATCCTTTGGAAGTGAGAAAAGAGGGAGGAAAGGGAGCATAAAAGGAGGTCTTGGGCGATAAAAGGTTGAAGGAGGCAGTAAGTTCAGTGATCGATATTCCCTCGGCGAGACCACACATTTTCACTAATCTGATTTAGAGAGGCAACAATGGGGATGCTGAAGGTTTTCTACGGCCGTGGAGTTCAGAGTAGGGAGTGTTGATCCTAATCATGGGCAGAGTACAGAAAGTAGTTCTCAATTTGATGTGATGAAGAGAGCAAAGAAGAGGTTCCCAAGAATATGTGAGTTTCCACTTTCAAACATTTTCTCTGTTCCTGAGTTTTTGTCTGTTCTTTCTTGAGGACAAGCAAAAATTCAAGTCCGGGAGAATTGATGTTTCTGCATTTTATAGGGTTTTAACTATAGGTTTTAGGTTTGTTTTGAGTCTTTTCCTAGGTCCAAATGTGCTTTTAGAGTCCTTTTTGTCTTTTGTGAGTCTTTACAGGTCCTAGTTGACTTTGGAAAGAATCTGAGCGTTTTGGGGGTGAAAATATGCATATGGAGCTAAATTGGTTGAAGAATGATCGAGCTAGTCAGCAGATAGAGTGAGAGCAGAAAAACGTTCCGGATCGACTGATCCTCGTGAGATCGACCAATCCCGTCCCCGACGCAATATTTCCTTTTTCGTTTTAAAACCGACTTTTTAGGGATTTATTTTATTATTTAAGCACGGGGCTCGACCCCTAGAAAAACAAATTCTACTCTACGCCGTTTTTGAGCACTTATAAGTTTGGGAGAAGATCTCTTATCCTTTCTAACCCTTTGGAGAAGAATTCTGAACCGTTTTATTTCTCTTTGCATTTCGATTATGATTTCTTCATCTTTGATTTGCTGTGCTTTGATTTCCATGTATGAGTAGTCTCTCTGTTGGGTATCGGGTTTCAAAGGGGGTTTTATGATTCTCTGATTTAGGTTGTTAGATTTGGGATTGATCTGTTGAGTTCTTCATCTATTATTGTTCTTATTGCTTAAACTAGATTAGCTACCTAGTTTATGACCATAGGTTTAATTCATCTAGGCATCAAAAGTGTTGTTAAATTACTTGAAAAGAACATAGGTGAGCAAGGTGATCCTTAGCCAACGAAGGTTGAAGTTAGGGCACCTTGTGAACATAATCAAACTTGAACTTATTGCTTGCTAGGATTGTTTAGATTCAAACGACGGTTTAGAGTTTAATTCATTCCATGCATAGATAACTGATGCTGCGACAGTAGGTTAGTTTTATATTTGAGATTTGAGTTCAAGAACGGTTCCTAAAACTATCCCAATCTATCATCTAATTTCGTGGTCATATCCCTTAACTGATTCCCTAGGCCCAATACTTTCTCTTGATTTACAAACATTTATTTGAATTCTTTTTTGATCGGTTACTTAAAAACACAATCTTCTTCATTGCCTTAGCTTAATTTAATCTATATAATTTCATAGTGCATTGCTTGGTCTCTGTGGATTCGACCCTAAATTGCTACGACGACACCACTTGATCGTGGTTGAGTGTGCTTTGGGTTTTAATTGAAACTCTGATCATGTCCCTATCAATATTGTGCGTCCAACAACATTCAAAGATCACATGTTGCTGTTAAAGAAAGAAGGAACAAGTGGGAGAGTCTCATGTTATCTTAAGAGGCCATTTTGGAGCTGTCACCATCAACGCTTGGGACCAGCTCCCATCTCTCTTCATGTCACTGTCGATACATGCTAATGTGTATATTTGTATGTCTAAATGACCGTTGGAGCTAGATTAAAGAGACCACATATGGTTCTTATTCATTCATGTATAAATATGTAGCTCATATGCTTAATAAAATTAAGCTCTCCAATGGGGAGGTTTTCCCCTTACTAAAATCGTTTCTTATACAGTCAAATGGGTAGATTCTAGTCTCTATAATCTCATGGAGAGACCAAGCTTTGGCAGTGCTTGGTCTCTACCTTTCTTTCATTCTATACTCTTCACTATTCTCTAAACTATTCTAAAGGGTTATTGGGTTATCTTTGGTGTGAGAGTGCTATTGCCTCTCATACTTATTCTTGAGTATACACAGTTTATATTGGCGTGTATAACTCCTTCTTTACCTTAAGAACACTCTCATTGAGTTGTATCTTAAAGGCTTTACACATGAACACACAAATTCCGCTTTAAGTGTTTTTGTGAGTTTATATTGGAGTAGAGTGTATCTTGCAGCTCAATCTCTCCAAATTCCAACAGTGTGGGGATTGATAGTGCATGGCGATTGAAGGTGACTGGTGTTGGCACGTAGAGGCTACGGTGTGGTGAGGGATGCGTGGTCGTGCGGAGGCATGTAGCGGGTTGTGCGGAGGCATTCAGCGGGTTTTACGGAGGCAAGTATTGGATCGCGTGGAGGAGGTGTGCGTTGCGCAATCTAAGATGTGGCACGGAGGTAGCGAATGACGCGTGGGTCTTGTTGTGGTGTCATGCTCGAGAATTGTCCCGACGTCTTGGTTCGTGGCGCAAGGTTCCAGGCTGGCGTGGTGGGCATGCTGATCGTAGCAAGCTCGAGACTTGGCGTGCTCGAGATCGTGGCGTGCCCGAGATCGTGGCGTGCTCGAGATCGTGGCGTGCCCGAGATCGTGGCGAGCTTGAGTGTTGGCAAGCTCGAGAGTTGGCGAGCTCGAGAGTTGGTGAGCTCGAGAGTTTGCGAGCTCGAGAGTTTGCGAGCTCGAGAGTTGATGAGATTGAGAGTTGACAAGTTCGAGAGTTGGGGCGTTCGAGAGTTGGCGAGCTCGGTACTTGATGTACTCGTCGTTTCGGGACGCGAGGTGATGTCGGCGCGTTCGCAGAGTGTGGGAACTGTGCACAGGACGCTGGATGCTGGATGCAGTACGCGGTACACGGTGCACGTTGACGGGTGTTGGGCGAGCGATGTGCGTCGATTGACTGTACAATGGTGTGAGACGGTTTGGGCGATGCGTGTAGTGCTGACAGCTACCCCATTGGTTGGAGCGACGCGTGTTGCATCTGCGGCTGCGCGATCGATTGGAGTGGCGCCTAGAGTCACACGTTCGGGGGGGGGGGAGGTAGCGCCTATGGCTACGCCATTTGAGGACGGAGCGCCTATGGCTCCGCGATTAAGGAGCATAGCGCCTACGGCGACGCCATTAGAGGACAGTGCGCCAATGCCTCCGCGATTGGTGAAGGTAGTGCCTTCGACAACAGCTGCTGCAGTCCTATCTACGTCTTGAGGTTGGTTCGTCTTAGCACGAGTGGGCCCCATATGGTTGGCCTAGGAGACGCGACGAGAGTTGAATGGGAACGTGGCGCGGAAGTGTCGACGTCTTCATCGCTAGAGAGATCTGTGTGAGACATGCTTCTTGGGTTTCTGAAAATGCCTTGATCTTTTGAATTCTATCCGTCAAAAGAAAGGACTCCGATTCGGCCCTACGGTGGACGCCAAATTATTGATGTAAGGAATCGACAATATAAATAACACGGATCTTATTGGGGATAAATTAGAGCTGGTCCTTTTATTATCGTAGAATCGAAGCAAGAGTTTACAGAAAATGACAATGAAAGTGCTAAGCGCAGTTAATACAAAAATAATTGCTCTTTTCTCTCTGATTGCCAAGATTTCGGATCCTCTGCCTTGATAATGACCTCTGGTATTTATAGTGGGCCATTGACCTAGGGTTCTTTCTGTCCCTCCTGCAAATGACGATTTTGCCTCTGCGGCCAAATGGACTGACTTAATGACTTAAAGCCCTAAAATCTGGTGAATCTTCTATTTGGGCTTCACCAAATGCTCGGGGCGAAGCAATCCAACAATAACCGCTAATTATTCCACTTTATTGATATATACAATACTCACCAAAATAATAATGTAATATTTAATCTCAGAAAGCAGAATCAATTGATGTTTTTGGGATCGTGTTGTTGGACCAAGCGCCAATCTCACACCACCGCTGCTATTAATCATGCTTTGTGATTCAAGTGTGTTGTTAATTAGCTGGTCTTCTGGTGTTGGACCAAGCGCCAATCTCACACCACCGGTGCTATTCATCATGCTTTGTGATTCAAGTGTGTTGTTAATTAGCTGGTCTTGTGGTGCAAATGAAGAGTTTCCAAAGTGCACGTATGCAGTATCATCAAGCTGAGACTGATCCGGCAAACTTGAAGTTGGAGTCTGGTTGTACACTGATGCCGAAAAACCCAATGGATGATTGTTAAATTCGGTTCACACCAAAAAAAAAATTAAAAAAAAAAAAAAGGATTTGATATATGTGGCTACTGAACCTCAACTTTCAAAAATAAAACTTGCATAGAGTAACCTATTTCATCTGTTTTGCCAATTTGATTGAAGTTCTTAAGCGACTTGCTATTATACTCAATAACATGATCCCATTTTTCCACAGGCTTTCCTAACCAGTCCATCAATGCAACCATGTATTATAGATAACATTTTACTCTTTTCCAAGTATATGATTGACAAAGAAAGTGTGAATCTATTTGAAGTAGAAGAGCTAATAATCATACGTTTTGATTGTCAAGAAGAGAATCAGGAGAATAATACTACTTACTTAATATAAATTTTCCCACTATACTCGTATATATTGTGAAAAACAATACAAACTGAGTCTTCGAGATAGTAGACGTAAAGCATTTCACTCAAGACAAATGTTTTTGGAATGTTCTGCAAATACTACTTTAAATAAAATATTTATTGGTACTTTTACTAAATATTTTGATATAATTTGAACTAAAAAGGGTTTTGGGTCAATGTAATTGATACTTGTTGCGATCTTGTTTCTTAGGTCATGTTTAGCTTGATTCTAATAGGTCCACATGATAGGTTCTCATTGTTAATGATATTTTGCAGATTTCGGATGTTTTTCGTGATTAATTGATCTCATCGGGCGGGTATTTTGGCTTGCTTTGCACAATACGTTATGCATATTATTAATTACGTAAGTAGAAGCCTTAATGATTTGTGTTAGCCTTTAATAATTGTTTTCGTTGATTATCATCTATACCTTAATAATTACTTGTAAGGTTACATAATTTGAATTTTTACCGTGTTTTTTGGCTCTTTTTGCTCTTAGAGATCTTCATTTTGGATCTATAACATGATTATCTTGATTCTTCTCAACACATAAATTTGATGGTGTTGAATCCTTGCTAGTTCGAGCTACTTTTGATCTTGATCTTTTGTTGTAAATCTTGCGGTTAATTTTTTTGGATCAGATGGAAGTATTCAAAATTGTATAAGCCAAATATAATAAAAGCTCTTAGATGGAGGTGTTTAAAAATTGTATGAGACAAATTGAATAAAAGTCCTTACCATCGTTTAAGTTGCGAAGTTGTAATTTGTGAACCCTATATTTTGGTAATTAATGTTAGACAATAAAAAAAAAAAGTTAAAACAACATGATGTCTATTATTCATAGATGTGTAAACAGTTAGAGAGGTGGATGTAATCGAAAATATATGTGTAGCATTATAAATATTGTACTTATACATTGATTTAGTTTGGCTATCCATATATGAAGTGTAGCTAAATTCAGCTTTATATGAGGTTCATCTGCAAGTATCTTTTGGATCATAGTAATCTGATCATTACTCATGATACCCCGTTTTCTTTTGCTAGCAAGGTTTTCCGATCTCTCATGGTTTGTAATTGTCTCTTTGGTGTTCATGATTTTCTAACGTACTTAAGGTTTTGATTTGATATGGAATACCACTAAACATACATCATTATAAAATAAGACATATGCTCAATTTTATGACGGTGATAGGTAAATTATTCCTTTTTGCTTTTGGTAAATATTTTTAAAACCTATTTTCTTTGTACCACAACTTCTAAAATCGTTAATTTGAACTAATATTGAAGAAAATGTGGCTAATTCACGTAGAATCTTATCTAAATATTACAATAAATATTTGGTCTAATATTCACGTGGCTTAATTCACGTTTATTTGATCTTTTCCATCATGTTAGTATTCTCACAAGTGTAAAAATCTTAGATATACAATTAACACATGTCACGATCTCGTTAATGAGTAATTTTGACATCAAACTTTATATAATAAGACGTCCTTCAGCGGTGGACTCCACTAAATCTACCGCTCATCAACTTTATTAATTTCTGGATCCAAATCCGCGGCATACTATTTCCATACCTCAACCACAAAGTGGTCAGTTACATCGGTCGGGCACTAGGAAATCTTCTGGAAGTGGATTTTGATGCAGAAGAGGCGGCAAGGGCTGAGTTTGTATGTGTTCAAGTCCATTGGAATATTACGCGTCCGCTAAAGTTCCAGCGGAACTTCCAATTTCAACTAGGAACAAACACTTTGTTGTGATTCCGGTATGAACGACTCCGTGGCTTCTGTGAAGTTTGTGGGATGCTCACACATGACTCAGGGGCATGTTTGCTGCAAAATGGTGGTCCCGGTGATGCCCTAGACTCTAATGAAGAGGATGATGATGGAAATCCTGGAGATGGTCAACAAAACCATGGGGTTATTATCAGAGAAATCAATGAAGAAGAGGCTCCAGTCCCTGCAGAACCCGAAGAACAAGATATGGCAGACGAGTATGAGGAGTTGGATGAATTGGATCGAAATCATGATGCATTGGCTGATATGGCTGATTTGGATGAGGCCAACAGGACTTATTACACATACTGGGGCTAACTTGAGACCAGCGAGTTATTCAATCATGTGCATGTCTTCTCTATTGCAACAAGCGACATCCCTGGAAGTGAAGATTATGAAAGATATTTGAGACGAGTACACCCAAGAGAGGAGATAATGCAGGCCACCAGGGAGCGACAAGAAGAACGAACAAGGGAGTCTGGTAAACGTAAACGTGAAGGTCTTGCAACCTGCTGGAACTGTCAAGGTCTTGGCATAGACCTTACAGTTCGACGCCTTAAGGAGATACAAAGGAAGTATCTCCCAGACATGATATGCCTGCTAGAAACAAAGCAAAGGGATGAAAAGATTGCAGAAGTGGCTCAAGAGTTAGGTTATCCAAGCTTTGTAACAGTTCCACCACAAGGTATAAGTGGTGGAATTGCTATCATATGGAAAAATTCAATCTCTGTTTTAGTTATTTCCCTTTCAGCCAACCTTGTAGATATGCGAGTTAATATTAATGAAGCTTCATTTTATTGCTCTTTGGTGTATGGATATCCGGATCCGAGTATGAGAAATGATCTATGGGAACTACTGGAGAGTATCTTGAATAACAGACTTGGCCCGTGGATGTTGCTGGGGGATTTTAATGAGATAAAGAGCAATGCAGAGAAAAATGGAGGACATAGACGACCTGAACGATCTTTTGATGATTTCAAACGCAAGTTCACCAACTGCAATATTCACGATCTGAAAGCTATGGGGAACCGGTTCTCTTGGATAGGAATAAGATACACACATGATGTTTGGTGTTGCCTAGATCTTGTGATGGCTAATAACGAATGGTTAGCACATTATCCATCTGCACAAGTTGAGTTCTTACCGTTTGAGGGTTCTGATCACCGACCGATAGTAGTTAGTGTTTGCAAAGTCATATAGCAGAGAAGAAACATCTTTGAATATGACAGATGAATGTTTGATACGGAAGGATTCAGAGGTATGGTAACAGATGCTTGGAATAATGTTGATAACTCTACTCCATTTGACACAAGAATTCAGATTAGTAGGAAGAAAATGGCAGACTGGAAAAAAAGAAACAGCTTAAATGCAACAATGAGGATCGGTGTATTAAAAAAGGAATTGGATACAGCTCTAACACTTGGTACACACACAACACAAGAAATACAGAGGATTAAAATGGAGTTACATGAAGCCTATAAAGAGGAAGAAAAGTATCGGTAAGTCAAAAGCCAAAACACGTGGGTCAAACTAGGAGATCGTAATACTCGATTCTTCTATGCAACAGAGAAACATAGACTTGCCTGAAACCGACTATTGGCTATAGAGGATGATGAGGATACAATACACAGAGGAGGTGATGCTGTTGGCAAGGTGGCTGAAGACTATTTCAAATATTTATTCAAAACATCAAGGGCTCTAAACCGGGACTATAAAGATGTTTTTAATGGCTTTCAAGCACTGGTCACAAGGGAGATAAATGAAGACATACAACGAATGGTCTGAGAGGAAGAAATCACAAAAGCTATCTTTGACATAGGACCTGATCGAGCTCCCGGACCAGATGGAATCACAACAGCTTTTTACCAACAATTCTGGCCAGATATCAAAGACAGTGTTATTGCTGAAGTCACACGATTTTTCAATGATGGCATCATAAGAGGTACCATGAATCATACTAATCTATGCCTGATCTCTAAAGTTGACATTCCAGGAAAAATGAAAGATTTTAGACCAATTGCTCTATGCAATGTGAGTTATAAAACCATTTCTAAAGTCTTGGTGAATCGACTAAAGAAACACTTGGGAGCAATAATCTCTGAAAATCAAGCAGCCTTCATACCTGGAAGAAATATCATGGATAATGTGATCATAGCTCATGAAATGATCCACTCGTTGAAGAAAAGGAAACGATGGGCGAACTCATATATGAGAGTCAAGACTGATATCTCTAAAGCCTATGACAAAATTGAATGGAGCTTTATCAGAGACACAATGATAGCTATGGGATTTGGTATAGTTTGGATAAACTGGATAATGCAGTGTATAGAGTCAGTGATTTTCTCGGTCTTGATTAATGTAACACCAAGAGGAACGATATTACCAGAGAGAGGTATCAAACAAGGTGACCCACTATCGCCTTATATATTCATCCTCTGTGCAGAAGTTCTTAGCCACCTATTGAGGAAAGTTCACGAGGAAAACAGATTGAAGGGTATGAAGGCTCCACGGGACCTACCTTGAATCACTTACTATTTGCTGATGATGCTTTATTTTCCTATCATGCGCATCCTAAATCCTGCTCAACTATAATGAAGATACTTCAGGATTATGAAAGAGTTTCAGGGCAAGCAGTGAATCTTAACAAATCAGCAATCACCTTTGGATCACAAGTTAAACAACATGTGAAGACAAGATTACAGAGGATTCTAAATATCCATAATGATGGAGGATGTGGTAAATATTTGGGAATGCCAGAACATATTGGAAGGAAGTAGAAAGAGATATTCAGTTTTGTGGTTGATAACAGCAGGGAAATAAATATTATTAAAGACATTTGACAACAGCAGGGCAAGAAATATTATTAAAGACAGTGGCCATGGTTCTCCCAGTGTATACAATGAACTGCTTCAAGCTGCCCAAATGAATATGTGAAGAGATCACCAACGTATTGGCAAAATTTTGGTGGAGTAAAAACAATGGTGAAAGATCGATGCATTGGCTGTCTTGGAAAAGACTCAGTCTTTTAAAGAGATAAGGAGGATTAGGATTCAGAGACCTAGAGAACTTCAACTTGGCTCTTCTTGGTAAACAGATATGGAGGATTCTACAATCACCAACAAGTCTACTGGCAAGAGTTCTAAAAGGGAGGTATTATCCAAATTCAAATATTCTCACTGCAGGACCGGGATACAAAACATCATTTATTTGGAAATCCTTACAAGAAGGGAGAGATCTGCTAAAAAAAAGGAATGAGATTCTTGATAGGAAATGGACAGAATAGCATATGGGTTGACCCATGGTTACCAGATGACCCTCCAAGACCACCACAACGACTTATTGGAGTGAATACAAAGTTAAAGCTGGTTAGTGAGTTAATGATAGACAGTCAAATGGGATGGAACATGGATCTCCTACATGACTATGTAGAGGAAGAAGACATTAGAGTTATCGAGAGAATAGTCCTAAGTCCTACGAACATCGGGGATCTCCTAGGGTGGCATTACAATGAATCTGGTCTTTATACAGTCAAATCAGGATACTGGCTGGCCACACATTTACAAGATCCTCAAAACATTCAACCACCACCAGGACTACAGTCACAAAAAGATGTCATTTGGAAAATTCAAACTGCTCCAAAATTAAGACACTTCCTATGGAGGATGATATCTCGGATCAGGGCCACCATAAAAGAACTAGCAGAAGAGGAATGATGATGCAATCGATGCAATCAATATGAAGAATTAGTATAGAACATTTGTTTTTTGACTGTCATCATGCGCAAGACGTTTGGGGACAAAATCAACAAATATACCATGTCATCAGTAACCCATCAACGTCGTTTGATCGGAAATTTCATAGCATACTCGACTGCTACAACAATCAGAACCTCACAACCTTTGAAAGACAAACACCTATCTGGATACTATGGCAACTCTGGAGAAGCCGCAAACATATGGTATTCAGAAGGAAATATAATAGCTGGCAGGATGATTTGACCATTGCTGTAAATGAAGCTCAAGAATGGATAGATATTTGCCAAGCGGGTAACATAGAAGAGTACTCAATAAGACACATGCCACAACCATCAACAACTTCAAACTGGACACGACTAAGAGAAGGATTTTTCAAATGTAACTATGATTGCAGATTTGCACAAAACGGAGAGGAAGTATATACAGCCTGGATTACATGCGATCATAAAGGAACTTTCAAAAATGCAGGACATGGAAAAGGAATAGCATGCAACACAGTACTGGAGGCTGAACTTCAAGGATTAACAATGGCGATGCAACATATGTGGATCAAAGGATATAGAAATGTTTTATTTGAAGGTGATAACCAGAAAGTATAAACACTTCTTCATAGTAATACAAACAACTTTACAGCACACAACTGGATATGACTAGCGAAACACTTGAAGAACAAATTCGACAATGTTGAATGCATATGGACGAGCCGTGAAACGACCCGACCCGTTTTTTTAATAATAAATAATAATAATAAATAACTACAACTAGTGGTCTCATACCCACTAGCCACCTAACCACAATCACAATCAACAGCGGAATAACAATACCAATGTCCAATAAATATCCAATAAATTTAGATAACCAATATTCAAAACATAACCAATATCCAAATAACATGAATCATAGAACCAACAACCTAGCAATATTTCTAATGACCCAACTCTAGCAACCTAGCAATGCCAGACAACAACCAATCGAGTCCCTAGAACATCCTCCTCTTCATTGCCTTGATTCCACGATCACACTTTGCCTTTACCTGCACCATAAGCAAAAATTGAGATGCAAGAGTATTTTATAAACACTCAGTGAGGCAATCCTCCCATCTACTGGGCTATACACATAAGCAATAAGATCTCTACATGCCACAAACAACAAACAATACAAAAAAACTAGGCAATATGCAAAGCAACACGTCCTGTTGTAACTGAAAGAGGGTGTCGACCGACACCAGGTAGTGTCGATCGACACTGACACTCGACATAAACCCGAAACCCTAGTGGTGTAGACCGACACTTCCAACTGGTGTTAAACGACACAGATGCCGAGCATCGAATTCCTTCGATCAGAAACTCCGAATCTCGCCTTCAACCTCCTCCAATCCGCTCTATGCACTCCCAGAAGCAAAACCCAGCCACAACAGCCACAAAATACCATATAGAACTCAAATAAACAACCACATAAGCACCAAATCACAGAAAAACTAGAGATCTTAGCTTAGATAAGCCATGGTCATGCACTCACCTCTTTGCAGGAAGTTTCTGACCAACAATGATGAATCTCACACTCCCAGCAAGCTCCCCACACATTCCTAGCCTTGAATCCTCACTCCCACAGCAAGATCTCACCCAAAAAGCCTTGAAATCTCACCAAAACTCACAAAAACTCAAGAACAAACTTTTCTCTTCTTTTTCTCTTTGTTAAGCGGCGAAAACAACAAAACTCCACGACCTAGGTCGACTTGCCACTTAAATAATCCGGTTCTATGGTTTTCCTTAAACCAAACCGACCAAAATCGACAATTAATTCAATCTGGCCGAACCAGAAAAATGTTGGTGTCGACCGACACCCCCTTGGTGTCGATCGACACCCATCCCCAAAATAGACATTTTGGTTTGCGGATGTTACAATTCTCCCCCACCAATCTAAATTTGTCCTCGAATCTCAAATATCCATCAGCCAAGGACTCCCGTGCTACCGTCTCCACGGTCTGCACTCCTCCGACCGATCTACGGAAGGTCACCTCTAGGCGATAGACTCACGCTCCAGGCATTATTTGCTCTCGACTTTTGGACTTTCCTTTACTCACAGGCCTAAACCTTAAGTTTTTTATTGGCTCTCATCAGACCTAAGTCTGTGATAACTCTCTAATTTATATGTTTTAAGCACTTTTTGTCCATATTTTGCATTGTTCATTCCTCTAACTTAGCATTTTTAGGTCATTAACTGTAGGAATTCACTTTTAGACCATTTAGGGTGTTGCATTTCTGCATTTGCGTATTTTGGATGAAAACAGGTGCTAAAGAGCCAAAAATGGGGAAAAACAAGGACAACCCGAGCATGTATCCGAAGGAGCCATCGAGCTTCAAGAACAAGTCCAAACCCCAACACGATCGAGGAAGATCCAAGAGCATGAAGAGCAACCCGAAGATCCACCCGAGGAGTAACCCGACTTCACCCTCGTGTACCCCATCGTGTAGACCATCGGGCAGGTCTGGGAAGCTAGGTCAAAAGGGTTTCCATATATAAACCCCATCTTCCCCTAGCTCGAAAACGAGCACGCCGCATACCCTCAAACCAGAGAGCGAGAGCTTCTGTGAGAGAACTAAGCGACTCAAACATTTTCCTTTTTGTTTTGCATTTTTATTTTGTAGTTTTCTCAGATTTCTATCTTGTACTCTTTCTACTCTACTCTATCTTTTAATACAATGCAATTTTCATTCATTTTCGTTGTTTTGTTCCTTGTTATCATGTCCGAGTAGTGTAGTAAAGTTTCTAGGGACGGGGTAGATGATTTTGTGTTCTTGATCGGTTAGGATGCCTTAGTTTGATTGTAAATGATTGATGAATTTCCTTCTAGGTTGGTGTTCTTAATGCTGTCAACAGACCGAGAGGTTGAGATTAGATCTAGGCGTCTTAGCGACCGAGAGGTGTAGATAAGATGCATGATTTAGCCAATGCTAGAGGTTTACTTGACTCTGAGTAAGAGATTAGATGATGATAGACAGGTTTTCACCCAGGGTATCAATCCCCTATGCAGTTGTAGTACAAAGGGTTATCAATCCAAATGGTTGTCTATTGCTAGCAGGAAGGATATGATCAGTACAATACAAGTCAAGCCAAGCAGATAAGGTTTTGGTTTTAACAATCCTAAAATAAACAAAAGAAAAGAATATAAAAAAGAAACCACACGACCTAAGTACTCGATGCAAGCAATCGAGTACAGGATCGAGTGGGGTGATCGAGTATGCAAGTGAGATATGAACAGCTCGAGGTATTACTCGATGCAGGTTATCGTGTACCTGATCGGGTAGGTAGTCGAGTAAGTGAAGAAAATGCAAATGATGGAAATACAAAAGTTCCTATGGATGGGGGTAATCGAATCCTAAGTATCCTAGACCAGTATTGATGCCTTACATGCCTCAAGAAATTATTTTCTAGACAATGAACCTCTAAAACCTTGTCACCACACTTTCGCACTAGCAACAATCAACCTTGAACACATTACCACACTGTCGCACTAGCAATATAAACAAGCAGGCATTAAGAACGATTCATTATTGTCAGTAGACTTAAACTCATCTAATTTCTTACTCAGAGTTAAGTAAACCTCTAGCATTGGCTAAATCAAGCATTTTATCTACTCCTTTCGGCCTGTAGCATTTGTAAATGCCCTAGATCTATTCTCAACCTTTCGGTCTGTTGACAGCATTAAGAACACCAACCTAGAAGGAAATCTATCAATCATTTACAATCAACCGAAGCATCTTAACCGATCAAGAACACAAAATCATATATCCCATCCCTAGAAACTTCACTACACTACTCAGACATAGAAACGAATAACAAAGCAATCAAAATGAATGAAAATGACATTGTGTTAAAAGATAGAGTAGAGTAGAAGGAGTGTAAGTTTTAGAGACTAAGAGGAAGTATAATCGGAAATGTAAAGAAGAGTGTTTGTCGTGTGAGATTAGAGAGTATAGAAGTGTAAGAGAGAGAGTGTGTAGAAGAAGAATAAAACTTCTTACTATAATTTGTTCCTAGTTACAATCTATTTAAAGACTATACAAAGTAGAATATTCTCTAGAGATCCTATGCACAAGTTACATGACCGATAATGACATCTCTTCCTTAAACACACATGTGACTTCTATTTGACTTCTCTTGCTTCCCACTTGTGCAATGTCGACAACGGCTAGGTTAAGGAGGATTCTAGATCCTTTGTGACCGTTGGAGACTTCTTAGCTTATGGACTGGACTCGCTGATCTTCTAAGGTGTACGGACGGCCCATCATGAGTTGGTTGTACGGACGTACGGACAAGATGTGTACGGACATGGTTTGGTGTGAGTTCTTATACTCCCACTCAAGTTTGATCGAGTATGATCATCAAGCTTGGACTCACGAGCACCCACCTCATTAAAAACCTTAGTATAGAAAACCACTTGGGAAAAACTATACATAAGGGAAAAATAGTGTAGGTGTAGTGAACCTCATGGCCGAGTGAGATCTCTAAGGCCGAGCTTGGGGTGAATGTACTCACACACTTGTGGACTGGCTATATTTGTGAGTATATCGGCTAGTTGTTCTTTGCTGTCCGTATGCCATGGGAGAGTGAGACCGAGTTGAATTTGCTCTCGCACCTTGTGACAATCAACTTCAATGTGCTTCGTTCTCTCGTGGAATACGGAGTTGGTGGCTATATGAATGGCTGCCTCATTTTCACAATGCATAGTGATAGGTTTTGATGATTCGACTCCAAGATCCTTCAATGAGGCTTTAAGCGACATAAGTTCGGTAGTCAGCTTCCTCATGGCCCTATACTCGGACTCCGCACTCGATAGTGAGACAACCTTTGGTTTCTTGCTTTTCCACGTGACCAGGTTCCCTCCTAAGAACGTGCAGTATCCGGTGGTTGAACGACGATCCCCATGGTCTCCGGCATAATCAGCATCGCAATATCCTACCAATTCGGTACTTTTGTTTCTTCCCATCCATATGCCTTGTCCCGATGATCCTTTGATGTACTTGAGAATTCGATTCACCATGTTCCAGTGATGTCTAGTCGGGTTTTGCATGTGTTGACTCACCTGGTTCACAGCAAAACAAATATCAGGTCTAGTAATAGTTAGATATATGAGCTCACCTACTAGACGTCGATATCGTGTGACATCTTCGAATGGAGCTGCCTCAAGCTCCCCCTTTCCGGCTGTCTTGTAGTTTTCCTCAAGCGGTGTAGTTATAGCCTTTGATCCAAGCTTTCCGGCTTCACTTAAGAGATCAAGTGCATATTTTCTTTGTGATAAGAATAATCCTTCATCGGATCTATATACTTCTATACCAAGGAAATACTTAAGCTCTCCAAGATCTTTAATATCAAAAACTGATTTGAGAAACTCTTTAGTATCTTGAATTCCTACCTTGTCACTTCCAGATATGATGATATCATCAACATATACTAGAATGACAACTATACCTTTGTCACTTGGGAATGTAAAGAGTGTGTGATATGATTCTGACTTGCAAAAACCTCTCCCAAGCAAGGTTGTACTCAGTTTGTGGTACCATGCTCTAGGTGATTGCTTAAGGCAATATATAGCCTTGTTGAGCTTAAACACTTTTCCCGGACCGATGATGTCTTCTAGACCAGGCGGTGGCCGCATGTAAACCTCGTCTTCAAGCTCTCCCTGTAAGAACGCGTTCTTCACGTCCATTTGCCATAGCTCCCAGTCCAAGTTAGTGACCAATGAGAGGATAACTTGAACTGTGTGTAGCTTGGCCACCGGAGCAAACGGATCCTTATAGTCCTCCCCATACGTTTGTGTAAACCCATGAGCCACAAGTCTGGCCTTGTAACGCTCAGTCTCCCCATCACTTTTGTACTTAATTGTGAAGATCCATCTTGATGTTACAGCCTTCTTGCCTTTCGGTAGGTCAGCCTCATCCCAAGTGTGGTTTTTCTCCATGGTCGTAGTCTCCGCATGAACCGCATCTCTCCAAACCTTGTGATCCTTGGCCTCGTCATACGTTTGGGGAACCCAATGTGCATCAATCTGGCCAAGAAAAACCTGATGTTCCATAGGAAAATGAGTTAGGGTGCATACTGCTTGAATCGAATGTGCTACCGCAGCATTGTTGTAGTCCACAGGCTTGTTTTGTGAGGCGATGTGTTGGCTGCGTCTTAGTGGTGTTATTGCTAGGCGTTGGCTGCGTCGTAGTGGGATGACGTCCTCATTGTCATAATCTTCCTCATCTGCATCGTTTGGCGTTGTAGTAGCCGATGGTTGGTTCTCATCCTCAAGTGGCTCGAGTTGCTCATTATTTGCATCGGTTGTGGCCACAACGGTAAGCTGAGTAGAGTCGATGGATGGACTTTGTGAAATACTGTCAGTTGAAGGAATTGGGTCCTCTGGTGATTCTGGTTTGGCTGGTTCACTCGCGTCCCGAGTATTTTCAACCCCTAGTCGCTCGAGGATTATCCGGAGGTTCGCGGCCCGATCAGTTGTAGCTGTAGGCAAGTCTTTCAAGTCTTCCCTGTTTTTCTTCTCATAATAGCCCTGAGTTTCAACAAACTTGACATCTCGCGACACTAAGACCCTCTTAGTTTCTGGTATGTAGCACTTGTAGTCCTTTTGAGTGGTAGAGTATCCGATAAACATCCCTTAGTGCTTTTAGCATCGAGTTTATCTCTAAGTTCACCTAGTTTAACACAAAACAAGTGCAACCAAAGACTCTAAGATGATCAAGGTTAGGTTCTTCTTTGTTTAATACCTCAAACGGAGACAAATCTTGTAAGATTCTTGTCGGAATGTGATTGATCAAGTAACACGCCGTGAGAACTGCATCACCCCAAAACCGTTTAGGGACATTGGTGTGGAACATTATGGACCGTGCTACCTCCATAAGATGCCGGTTCTTTCTCTCAGCCACACCATTTTGCTGTGGGGTGTAGGGACAACTTGTTTGATGAATGATGCCGTGTTTGGTTAAGTGCTGTTTGAAGGCATGACTAGTGTATTCCTCTCCATTCTCGGATCTCAAAATCTTAATTTTAGCATTATAATGGTTAGTCACATAATTTTGAAAACTAATAAAGGTTTCAAGCACCCTGTCTTTTGAAGGAAGTAGAGTTAACCACGTATACTTATACTTTTCATCAATAAAAGTTACAAAGTATCGTTGGTTTTCTCTAGATAGGCAAGGTGAGGTCCAAACATCCGAATGAATCAAGTCAAAACAATTCTCATAAATAGTTAAAGACTTAGGAAAAACAGCCTTGCAATGTTTACCAAGAATACAAGCCTCACACTCATCCATTTTAAAAGACATATTTGGAAATATTAATTCTAAAGCACGAGAATGAGGATGTCCTAGTCTATCATGCCACATAACATTGTTTTCTTTAACATTAATTGAACTAAAACAAGAGGAATTCAAAGAAGATAGATTGAGGTCTTTAAGCAAGTAGAGATCATCTTGTGTAACCCCTTTGCCAAGCACCTTACTTGTCTCAATATCCTGAAAATACACCTCATTAGGACTGAATATTGCATAAGCATTTAGATCAGTGGTAGCTCTTTTAACCGATAGGAGATTAGAAGTAAAGCTAGGCATATAAAAAGCTTTAGATTCTTTATCAAACAACTTTAGGTTTCCTATTCCTCTAACCGGTATTTTCTCACCATTAGCAATAATCACATTTCCTAGGGCAGGTTTAATATCACTAATCAAGTTTGAATCACTAATCATGTGATGAGAAGCGCCAGAATCAACTATAAGAGATTTAGTTGGTTTTAAAGCATGAAAAGAGTTACCGAAGGCTTCCTTGAGGGTTTTGATGAGGGTGTTAAGGTCCGACTTCCTCACCAGGTCAGTGGTAGCAGCTAGGGCGGTTCCATTTCCTTCGGACACTCGCTGGCTTGGTTCCGCGGCTGATAAGTCAACGGTCGCTTGATGTGCTCTCGGACCTCCACGGTTGTTCATCGGTCGATTGGCTCAAAGATGTGGATGAAGGATCCAACACTGGTTCTTAAAGTGACCCGGCTTCTTGCAATGGTTACAAACCGGTATGTTCTTGTCATCTTGTCGATAATGTCCTTTGTTTGCAACCGCAACTTCAGCCGTGGATCTGGCTACACACATCATCTAGGCTAGGAAGCTTGTCTGACCTCAAAATATGTTTTATGAGATCATTGTAAGACGGGTTCAGTGTGAGGAGGAGGCCAAACACCTTGTCTTGCTCACGCCTCTTGTTCAAAATGGCCGGATCAAGAGTAGCCGGCCTAAGCATCTCAAGCTCAGCCCAAAGAGACCGAAACTTCCCAAAGTGTTTGGTGAACTCCATGTCTTCTTGGCTAAGGTTGTTAATAGCCTTCTTGATCTCAAATCCTTGGTTTAAATTGGTGGTGTTACCGAACACATTTTGCAATGTGTCCCATAGATCCTTAGTCGTCTCGCAATATGAGTAGGCTTCGAGTATTGGAGCATCAAGGGAGTTTTGGATGATAGCAAGCACACTTTGGTCTTCTTGAAACCATTTGTCTTCACGGCTTGTGACCGCTTCTCTGCCGTCTTTGGTAGGCTCTTCCTTGGGAGCCTCACTCGTGGTAATATGGGTCCAAAGCCCTCGACCGCATAATGCCGTCTTTGTGGTTCTTGCCCACAACAAGTAGTTCTTTCCTTTGAGAGTAACTGGAACAATCAACGTCTTGGTGCCTTCCATGGAGTTTTGTCCGCTGGTCAATAGTGAATGAAGAGGGGAAAGCGCGGAAGTGAGTGATGAACGTAGGCCTTAGAATTAGGAGCAACAAGGCTCTGATACCATGTAAGTTTTAGCTCTTCGATCGTGTTGGGGTTCGGACTTGTTCTTGTAGCTCGATGGCTCCTTCGGGTACATGTTCGAGTTGTCCTTGTTTTTCCCCATTTTTAGCACTTTAGCACCTGTTTTCATCCAAAATATGCAAATGCAGAAATGCAACACCCTAAATGCTCTAAAAGTGAATTCCTACAGTTAATGGCCTAAAAATGCTAAGTTAGAGTTATGAACAATGCAAAATATGGACAAAAAAGGATGCTAAAAACATATATAAAGGAGAGTTATCAGATGAGTTTAAGTTTACTGACAATAATGAATCGATCTTAATGCCTGCTTGGTCATATTGCTAGTGCGAGAGTGAGGTGATGTGATCAAGGTTGATTGTTGCTAGTGCGAGAGTGTGGTGACAAAGTTTTAGAGGTTCATTGTCTAGGAAATAATTGCTTGAGGCATGTAAGGTATCTGTACTGGTCAAGAATGCTTAGGATTCGATTACCCCATCCTTAGGAGCTTTCGTATTTTATTTGTTTACAATTTCTTTACTTACTCGACCACTTACCCGATCAGGCACACGATAACTTGTATCGAGTAATACCTCGAACTGTTCATATCCCACTTGCTTACTCGATCACCCCACTCGATCATGTACTCGATTGCTTGCATCGAGTGCTTAGGTCGAGTGGTTTCTTTGTTTATATTCTTTTTCATTTATTTTAGGACTATTAGAATAAAAACCCTATATGCTTGGCTTGACTTGTACTATACTGACTATATCCTTCCTGGTAGCAATATACAACCATTTGGATTGATAACCCTTTGTACTACAACTGCATAGAAAATTGATACCCTGGGTGAAAACCTGTCTATCAATTTGGCGCCGTTGCCATTTGGTTGATTTCATTTTGCTACGTTTTGGATTTCAGCACTTGCTAGATCAAGTTCCTTTTGTTTATATTGGTTCACAATCTGACTTGTTTGCTTTAGCTTTTGTTTGTTTGAATCTCAGGTACAACCCGAGCACCCAACCGACCCGTCACTGGATCATCTGGATCGAGTTGACGCTCGTGTACACACTCGGCTACCTACCTTTGCATGCAAACACGATTTAGAGGTAGCCAGAACCTGAGTCCTTTCATCGAAACATCAACAGACCTAGGCTACTCAGACAACAACAAGTTCAACCAGAACCGGAAATCATTGAACAGCTTAGGACAATTACCAAGTGGCCGACAACGGTTTGCGGAGATGAGCAACAAGATTGATTCAGGCTACAATGATCTGAACGCCAAGTACGAATCAATCAACACAAAGGTTCGATACCTGGAAGGCCACCACAACAACCAACCAGCTCCAAAGATTAACCAACTCCCAGGTAAGGCTGTTCAAAACCCCAAGGATTATGCAACTGCTCAAGCAACTTCCTTGATGATGACTATGAGGACTACCTCACTGGGGACAGTGATGATCAAGATGGGGAGGATATGGACCACCCTATGAAAAATGAGGCCAAGTACTATATATCCGAGTATGAACCCGAGCTTTCACCCGAGGAGACTGATCGAGTTGATGATCGAGCACTGGTTCAAGAATCACAAACTGAAGAACAACCTGAAGTGGAACCCGATCACCTACCCGATGATGACGATCGGACGATGCATCGAGTAGATGTTGAAACAAGAGATCAGCCTCAACCACCTGCACCAAAAGAAGGGGTAGTTGAGGAAAGGTTCAATGCTGCACTTGACATCCAGTTGGAGGTGCTTGCAGAGCGAATGGCTAAGCGTAAAGCTCCACCACCTAAGCTTTTACCCCCACACGAACTTCAGGAGGAAGCTGCCCAGGAAGCAGCTCGATTGGAGAATGAGGTTAAGGAAGTTGTCAAGGAGATTGGTTTTGAGATTCTCAAGAGTGGAGTGTGCTTGGATCCAGAGCTGTGAATTGAGGAAAAACTGGAAGATCCTGGCTCTTTCAGTTTGCCGTGTTTGATAGGACTTCAAATCTTCAAGAATTTTTTGTGTGACCTTGGAGCTTCAGTTAGCATTATGCCGCTGTCAGTTGCCAACAAGATGGGATTCACTGATTTTAAACCAAGTAATCTTTATTTGGTTATTGCTGATAGAACAGTGAGACATCCGGTTGGAATCCTGGAAAATCTGCCTCTCAGGATTGGAAGATTGGAAGTGCCTACCGACTTCATGATCCTTGATATGGACAAGGAACCAGACGATCCACTGATTCTAGGGAGACCATTCTTGGCAACAATTGGTGCTGTGATCGAGGTGAAACAAGGTAAGATCAGGATAGAACATGGTGAGCATTTCAAGATGGAGTTTGATGTGAAGAAAGGGATTAAGAGGCCAACCATTGATGGTCAAGGTTTTTCTACAAAGACCAAACCAAGGAAGGTGCAACATCTTGAAGAGGTCAACACCACATTTGCGTTATAACCTGGACAAAACCTGGAAAATCTGTTGAACCAGCCTGCCACAGTGGAGAGGATTCAAAAACCTCTTCCACATGGACCCCATGCTTAAGGAGCATGAAGAGTCAAGCTTAGTGACTTAAAACAAGCTCACTTGGGAGGAAGTCCCAAATGTATCCTTTAAATTTTAGTGTATTTGTTTTTTTTTTTTTCTCTTTTTGCAAATATATTTAAAAAAAAAATGGAAAAATTGAAAAAGCAAAATTGGGGAACCCGAGGGTCAACCCGACACCGTACTCGACGCACTTGATCGTGTCGATGCTCGGATGGCGAGTGGAGTCCGAATTCCACAAGGAAGCCGACTCGCGGCGAAGCCCACCAACCAAACCCTACTCTATTTAAGGGTGTCGAACCACTTCTCCCTCATTATCACCAATAAGTTGTCTCTAAACCCTAAAGTTCTTTTAGCTTCCATACTTTCTATTCTCTCTCGATCTCAAGCTTTATTCGATTTCTTTGGAACTAACCCTATTAACCTCGAGACCTAGCCTTTTTTTTCTCAAGGATTCGACAATGGAGCCAGCCGCTAAAACCTACCAAAGGAAAGGAAGAAGATCAACCTCCACCGCTGCTACAACCGGAGGTGATGCCGTCAAAGCTCAAGGATCTCAAGAGAGAGGAAACGTTCCACATTCCCAACCGCTGGCTGGACGTTTTGCCTTCCCAACCCGATGCTCAACCCGATCCACCACCCGATCCGGTACTCAAGTAACCGATCGAGTAGGCCCCCGAGTTCGCTCACCGAGTCCAATGGCGGGTGATGTTCGCCGTTCCCCTCGACATAGGGACCTGTCTACGTCTGAAAGAACCCTTTCTGACCCCATGGAGGTCGATTCTAATGCTGAAGGAGAAGAACAAGGGGAAATCCAAACCTCTCGATCAAGGAGCAGAGCTGCGGTTGCAAGAAGGAAGAGACCGACTTCAGAGAAGGCAGAGAGGGTAGTTGTAACGACCCGGAACCTCGGTAGCGGAAGTACCGAGAGTTGCCGAAGAATCGGTACCGAGAATGACCGAGAGTCAGTACCGAAATGACTGAGAGTCAGTATCAAGAGTTACCAGAAATCAGTATCGAGAGTTACCGGGAATCAGTATCGAGAGTTACCGAGAACTAGTGCCGAGAGATACCGATACTTGAGTATCGAGGAATACCGGTAGCCAGTGCCGAGAGTTGTCGATACTTAGTATCGAGGATTTCCGAGAGTTGCCGATACTTAGTATCGAGGATTGCCGAGAATTGCCGGTACTTGGTATCGAGGATTGGCGATCGAATGCGGAAGTCAGTGACGGTAGAATCCGACGATAGAACTCGATAAGTTAAGGGGAATGGAATGGAAATGGAGAGTTCGAGACTACTGAAGTAGTGAGCAGACGTTTGAACTGAAGAAATGGAATCCCAAGTTTACAGTGTTAGATCATTCAGGCTTGCAAGTTCCTGGATGAATCTTTGGTTAGGACGATGCAGGTCTGTAAGTTGCCGAATAAATAGATGGGAGGTTTCGATACTTAGTCCAAGAGACATTCCGAGTAAAATAGGGTGAGAGTCCAAGTGATAGTGATAGTATAGTGATAGTGAAGTGATAGTGATAGTGAAGTGGACTATCCGGAAATGGTTGCATCGGTGAACGATGGAACGGGCCGATGGACGAGGATGGATCGATTGGACAATGGGCCGATGGGTGGCCTAAAGGACTCTGTAATCTCGCGGAGATTTAAGCCGACTCCCGGGTAAGGAAACCCGAGAGAAATGGAAACTCGCGGTAAATGGAAAGGTGATCGGATAAGGATAGATGCGAGATATAAGGGAAGTTAGGGGGCGGTGAGACTTATTGTTCTAAGGCAAATTTGGGCGGTTTTGTTGACCCTATATAAGGGATAAAACCCTTAGAATTTCTCTAGTTTCGCATAAGCATCCGAGAGCCGCCGCAAGAGAGAAAGAGAGAGTTCCATCGAAGCTTAAACCGAGAGAGATCCTACGTCCAAGTCGAGAGAGGAACGGTAAGTGTCCTTCCACCTTGATCCGTCGATGGTTATGGATTATATCTTGGATATTAATGGTATCGATCTGTCCGTGTAGAAGCGAGGATCAGATCCGAGCATAGGAACCGAGAGTTCAACACCTTAGGTCGATACCGAAGGTGAGTGAGTGACTGTGGCCGAGTTCCATGGTTGATTCTCTTGACCCGTGGTTTATTTAATCTTGTTAATTGCTTGTCTTGTATGGTTATGTGTTCTATTGCAATATGAATTGGTGGTTGGTCTAAGCGATTTAGGCAACTATCCCATGAGAATTGTTTGACTTGCGTGACTTGATTGGAATATACCCTGTGTTAGATTGAGATCGTTGAACTGAGCCTAGTGAGACGGGATGACCGCTCCACTAAGTAAACTTTGTTTGCTTACGCCTCCTTTTAATGGACGCAGGAAAAGAAAGATCCGATGATCAGGACTATAGTGGCCGACCAGCTCCTGTGACGAAGGCAAGGGAGGAGGAGGATGGTGGCTTTGGGTAGATTTATTCATGGCGTTTATTTTATAAGTCTTTCGTTATTTTCATGCATGGGACATGTTGTTATTTTAAGGATGAATCGAACGTCTTATTATTAATGAATCCGTATTTTTAAGTTATATCACATGTTATACATATCCGCTGTTAAGTCTTGTTAATTGATCGAGTAGAATTCATAGGCCCTAAGAAAATTTTTTATCGGTCGGTACGTCCGAGTATGGGTTTTTAGGGTCGGGGTCTTACAGTAGTTGAGGGAGCAGTTGAGGAAGAAGATCAACAGGAAGAGGAGGAGGACCGAGAGAGAGAAGAGGAGCAGAGAGAGAGGACACACCAAGCCTCGCGGAGGCTGAAGCAGAAGGAGGTGGACACTCCGGCAAAACTATTCAAAGTCTTCCGGAAGATGAGCTTTGTTGGTACCCGATACCCTCATCGTGGGACCATGAAGCAGTTGGGCATCACTAGACATGTTGAGTTTCTGTTAGATATGTGCCACCTGGGCCATATGATGCGAGCCCACCTCGAAGCATATGAGAAGGAGACAGTCCATTTCCTTTCGACCTTGAAGCTGCATTATTTCGAGTACTACCCGATGGGGGGATCGGGTTCATCACCTTCTCCGTGAGGAACAAGGACTACCGACTCAGTTTCAAAGAGATGGAGAAGCTATATGGCTTCAAAGCTGGTAGTGGAGAAGAAATGGAGGTTAGCAAAGAGGAAATGAGATCCCTATGGCTGACAATAGGAGACAAGCTCCCCTACAAGTCCACAAGCTCCAAATCCTATAAATTAAGGAGCCATGTGTTGAGGTATTTTCACAAGTCCCTTGCATGCACTCTTTTTTTTAGAAAAGAGACTGGGAATGTGAACGACCATGAGCTCCAGCTGTTAGACATTGCACTGTGTGGAGTTTTGGATAGCGCTAGGGATGGCACACCACTAGTAGGAGATGTTGCTGATACTAGTATGGTGTTTGTCCTACTCGATCAATTCCTCTATCTGAAATCGTGGGCCATGAAGAAAAGAGAAGGAGGCGGAGAGATCTCCATTGGAGGGCTAGTCACACCGATCCTAGTGGCATGCGATGTGCCCTTGAAGGGAATTGTGCACGAACCAAGATGGCTGGATGCGGACTACCTCATGCTGGTGAAATAAGGTTTTAATGTGTGAGGTGATGATGATGAATGTATGCAATGAGATATAAATGGATGGATGGTAAGGTGTTTCAATTCCCCTTATGCAGTTGCAGTATAAGAGGTGTCAATCCAATCTGAGTGTTTATGAACAATCAAGATGTGCATAAAGATCTAATTTAAGCCAGATGTAAAGGATGTTTGTCACTAACAATCAACATTCTATTATGATTAAAATGCAACGTGCAGAAAATAAAACTACAAGAACTAGATGTTGAATGTAAATGAACAGAATGATTGTAACAGTAATGAAGCTAGAACAGAAATAGAAACTACTATAATGCAAGAAATGAACTAATGCAAGACAAGTAATGAACAGAAAACTAAATGAATGCAGTAGAAATGAAACAGGACAATCACAAATCATAAACACAAGTTCTGGGGAAGAACTCGAGCAAGCACTCGACCGAGTGTAGGTCGAGTACAGGGTCGAGCTGGACTAAACGTGAAAACAGAGCAACACAATAAAAACAGAGCAATGCAAAAACGAATCAAGCAACAAGCAAGCAACATGATTAAGACTAAGATATCAATAAACAAAGAAGGTCCTGAGGAGGGATTCATGGGCTGCACTAATCATTGTGGTTATTTAACTTGGTCAACAAACCTCAAACAAAATTTGAGCTAATCTCTAGACATACTATTCTAAGACATGTTTAATCCACTCTCATGGCAAGAAACAATCAAACCTATGCATTTCTAGACTTGCTCTCACATAGTAAAGAATCTACACAAGCAGGCATTAAGCAATACATCTCAAACCAAACAAGACCTCTAATCTCTTAGCAAGCCTAATGGTAAGCTCTAGATCTAGCCTTATCTATGCTCCTTAGACATTGGTGTGATGCTAAGATGCTTGAAATCAAACCCTACCTTCTCAGATATAGGATCAGCAATAAGATCATCTAGCCTAGAAGAGATCTACAACAATCAAGCTTGACCAAATCAAACAAACCACAAGATCAACCCAGCCTAACCCATCCTCAATATCCTAAGCAAACTACTCACAAGAACACATGGTGAACAAAGTCAAAAACCCAGAAAATAATGAAACTTGCATCACTAGAAAGATAAAACATAGATCTTCAATATTGAAAAAGAAATGAAACTCGAATTCTCAATATTAAGAAAGTTATGAAACCAACAATATTGAAGAATTTAGTATTTTTCAAGTACAAGATCTAAGAAAAATAAAACAGCAAAAAGAATAATTCCCAAAAGGGTAAAATACTAGGTTTAGAGAATATCTAAAAAGCTGGACTCTTTTTGTGGCTGCAGGTACAAGGCTTTATATAGGAGGGGAGTGGAAACCCTAAAAATACTAAAAGACAAAATAGTCAACGGCTCGGTCAAATCGACCTGTGCTCGGTCGAGTGGCAGGTCGAGCTGGCTTCTCTCGTGCATTCTCCACTCGGTCGAGTCCTCCTCAGCACACGGTCGAGTGTCTGGTCGAGTGTGCGGTCGAGTTGGACTCCGGACCTTGTTATATCAGCCTTAATTCTCTTGCTTTCCATTCATGATTGCTTCACTTCTTCCTCAGCATTGCTTCCATGCTCCTTAAGCTCCAAAATCACCTGTTTATGCATGAAAAGATGCAAATGCAATGCAACTAAACTCTAATGCATGATTAGTCCTAAAGATACACAATAATGGTGAAAATGGATAGCAAAAGATGCAAAAGATGTGAATATACTAAGGGAAAACAGAGTAAAATATATGAACATCAACACCCCCAAACTTAGTCTTTGCTTGCCCTCAAGCAAATAAGCAAGACATAAGAAGGTAGGTGAGGTTTGAAAGTGGGATCTCATCTCCTAAAGCTTGCAAATAGACCATCTAGAATCAATGTCCAAGTTACTAGTACTATGATGCAAGTTGAATGAGCTGTACTTAAAGACTATAGACAAGCATATCACAACCTTTACTAATTTGAGCCTTAGATGTCCACATGCATTCAAATCAACCATTTCCTTTAACATTCATTAATTAAGAACATGAATAAATTTTATGCAATGCTTAAACTCATTTGGCTTGGAGGTAAGGGTTTTGAGACAATGATGGTCTCTTTTTAGAGTGGGGCTTATCAATATCACGGTTTTCTCATACAAATGGATTGAGCTTTAGAAGAATGCTAAAGGTAAGAACACCTAGACACATACAAGAATAAAACCTTGTCTACCCAAAGGCACCCAAAGTGTTTATCCTAGCAATCTAAACCCAAATGATCCTGGTGCTACCTTTAACTTCTTCTTTTCTCTTTCACCCTTTTCTCTTTTGGTTTTCAAGTCTTAGGAGAGGTTTCTTATTTGATCTTTCTAGTGGGATGGGGGATTCTTACTTATTTGCTATGGTTCTCTTTTCTTCTTATTCTTAAGACATACAAGCTTTTTGCTAGACTTTTCTTTTCTTTTCTTTAACTAGAACCATCTTCAACAATTTTTCACTTCCCATCCTTTCACTAGACCTTGCTTAAACACAATCTCCTCTTAAAGACTCTACCCTTTTTCTTTCTTTTCTCTTTTTTTTTTCTTTTCATAACAGCCAAGTCCCAAACCCAACAAGTGAACCACCTAGTCCTATCTAGTTTGAAAAGTGCAAACTAGAACTAAACAAGGCTTTACTCTTGTCAGTTCAAACCTAACACTTTCTACCAAGCTCAATCCCAAAATAAGCCTCACACACACAAGAATAAACAAGGCTTGAAAGAAGGGTTGGTTAAGGGTAGGGAAACTGATTCTTAATGAGGAAATCAGCTACTTGGATCAACAAGAGTGGTAAAAAGGAGAAAGATGATCCAAATATGTATATGGTATCCATGAGTTTAAAGCAATGCACACATTGATAACTGAAAGTCAATATTAGGTTCTTATAGATAGGAAATGGCTTCAAATCACAACATGCTTCAATATAGACCAAATACAATGCAGGAATTCAAGGCTTGGTTCAATCTTATGCTTCTAACCACTCAACTAGCATCAAAGTACTATTAACTTGGGCATTGATCCTAGTCTAGTGTATAAGCAAGCTAACAAGGAAATACTCATCATAGATCCCTAATGCAAATATTATACAATCCTACATGAAACATGCTAAACAAGATTCTAATATGCAATGCAAACTACATGAACACTCTTTTTTTTTTTTATATAAAGATTTTTTCAAAAATTTTCAAATTTTTATGGTTTTTCTATGCCTTAGATGCTTATGCAAATTTGATGCTAAAAATTTGAAATAAGATCACAAAACACAATGTCAAATGCTATCTCAAACCCTCCCCCAAACTTAAATCACACAGTCCCCTGTGTGAACGAAATTTGTAAGAGGATTCAATGATATTGACAAGTGAAGGTGATAGTGGTACATTAGGGATTGTGGAAGAAGTTGTCCACATCCATCTGCATGCTGTCATAGGAGTAGTTGGGGTCTTGCTGATGACTTGGAGATGGAGATTGGGGCAGCTCGACGATGGCGATCGACCGTGACTCGGTCGAGTGCGTGTCCGAGTGGGGGGGGTCGAGCTGGACTACGGATGCCAAAATTATGTCCTTGCTGCTGGGAGAACTGCTGGTAGAACTGCTGGTAGAGTGCTGGATCCATGAAGTATTGGGGTGGGATGGGAGGGTAACCTGGATAGCCTGGATAAGCAGCTGGAGGTGGGAAGCCATATGGTGATCTGGGCTGGAACTCGGTCGAGTGCGTCGGGAGTGCTCGGTCGAGTGGGCGCTCGAGTGACCCGGTCGAGTGCCTCGAAAGCTGCCGTTCTCGGGTACTTGAGCTCCTCTTCCTCTGATTTGGCTCATACATTGAAGCCCTAGCTGGTTCCACAGGGTTCGCAACTCTTGAAAGTGCTCTAGTTGAGCTACTTCTCCTCAAAGGGCTTGATGATGTAGGTGAAGAATTCCCACTCTTTAACTCAGCAATCTCCTTCTTTAAGCCCTTGATAGACTTAGCCATGTTGGTCACCTTCTTCTTCAGCTTATCAAACCTCTTCCCTTGCCACTTGTTCCACTTTTGCAAAAGTGTCAACCTCTTGCTATTCTCCCTCACTCCTCTACTATCCCTTGGGTTGGGCTCATAATCCTCAAAATAGAACTGTTCCTCCCCATCAGCCACTTGTGCATTCCCAGCTTCCTCAACTCTAGCTTGAACTACTCCATCAAACAAATGCTCCTCAGCTGGCCAAAAGTCAATGTTGGCTCCTTCTTGAATGGTGGTGAGCTCTTGGTTAGGCAAGATCAATTGTTTCTTCCCAAGTGTTGGAAGCTCAAAATTGAAGATGTGATTTTCTTGATGCATCTCCTTGGCTAGGATGAGAGTAGAGGTGAGGTAGCTTGAGTCAATCCATCTTGGTGAGACCCTCTCTCCTCTAAGTGGAACCTTGGTAGCTTGTAGAATTGGAGTAATGATGTCTCCAATGGTTAGTGCTCCTCTTGAGCCTTTGTTCTCCAACTTGCCTACCCAACTTCTCAAGTAAACCATGTGGTCAATGAGCACCATTGCAAGATCAGTCTCTACAGTGCTCCCAAGGATGATGGTTCCATCTCTTGCCTTGAGGATGATCCCATTGAGAGCAATGTCAATCATCTTAAGCTCTCCCTCATTGATATTCCCAGTTTCCTTCCTTGCAAAGAAGGTGTTTGCAAGAGCTTTGTGGAAGTACCTTAGGACTGGGCTCCTTATCCTTGAGCTCTTGGAATTGGAGGATGAGTAGAGTTTGTTGTCCCCAATGGTTTCCCAAACTGAATAGAGCTCCTCTCTTGGTATCATCAAGCTCCTATGGCTCCCAACTTCAAAACCAAACACATTGGCTATTTTTTTCATTGAAAGCTCATGCCTCTTCCCCTTGATTGTGAAGGAGATGTGACCAGCTCCAACCTCAGGATCTTTCCTTGCATATGTATGCAGCTTGACAGTGGCTAGAAACTCACAACTTTCCTCCTTGTAGCCCTCCATGCAAAGCCCCATGAACTTGGTTAAGTTACTTTTCTCAAAAAGAAACTCCACATCTTCATCAATGGCAAGCTTCTCCATGGTTTGTGAGGATATCTAGTCCCCAAGAACTCCATTCTCATAAAAGCATCATAAAGTTGCCTCTTTAACAACCCACAAGATTATGCTTCCCCATCATCCATTAACTCTTCTTCTTCACTTTCTTCCACACTCTCATTTTCACTCTCCTCTTGCTCAACCTCAACTGTTGGCCTCTTCCCTTTGGCCTTGTGTCTCCTTATGAACTCACTGAGAGTTCTCTCCCTTTCCTCCTCACTTTCAGTCCTCTCAGGATCTTCCTCAACTGACTCTCTCCTTGGACGCGGCATCTGGCTCGACCGGCTGCTCGAACCACCACTCGGTCGAGTGCATGATCGAGTGGGGCGTCGAGTTGATTTTCCAGCTTCTCTTTATGATTCAAGGCCAGCATCACAACGTTCCATGGAGCTTGCAGCGGTTTGTTGAGACTTCCTAGTGATCTTTGAAGACATTTTCAAAAAGAACTGAAAGGAATAGACTCAAATCTCAAAGTTAATAGGTTAGTGACCCAAAAACTTGAAAGAACAAAGCTTGAGCAAAAGATGAACTTGGGAGAGATTTTAAAACTTGAATTTAGTTGTTTTAAGCAAATGAGAGAGTGTGAGAGGTATAATCTCGTGCAAGCTCTATATAAAGAAGCTAAGGGGACAAGGAGACAAGGGTGGAGCGTCCATACCATTCAAATTTGAATTGGGAATCTTTGACCTGCTTTTTGCTGCCACTCGACCCCACACTCGACTGTACACGGTCGAGCTCCCTTGACCAAAGTTTGAAAATTCAAAATTTTCTTCTTGTTCTTCCCTCCACTCAATCGTTCTAGCGATTTGAAGATCAAATGGCCCTTAGTTCCTTTCCAACTCGGTCGAGTACCTCTCGTGGGCTGGTCGAGTGGGCTTGCGAGTCTTCTTCTCCAAGTCCAAATCTCTCCTTACCCAACTACATTTTCACTAAAAGGCCTGTCCAACACAAACATAAAAGAGCACATCAAAACTACAAGGAAAATAAACTATATTTACAAAGGATACCTTAGGGACTTCCTCCATAGTGAACTTGTTTAGAGTCACTAAGCTGGACTTTGGTTTCCTTCTTAGACTTGGTCTAGGTACCAAGGAGGTGATGAAATCCTCCCTGGAACCTCTTGGTCACTGTGAAGTTGATCCTTGATAACCTCACCTTTAACACACAAACCATACTTCTTCTTGATTTTGAGCCTTGGTCTTGCTTTCCTTTAATACCTCTTGTTCAGCTTAACTTGGAGATCCTCAACCATACTAGTCAACTCTTGAACTGACCTCTTAAGCTTTTCCACAGACTCTTCTTGAACAGAGTGCTCAGCCTTTGGAGTTGCCTTATCACTTAAGCCTTCTTGACCACCTTTGTCCTTGATAGTAAAAGGCTGATCATCAATTGTAGGGAGGTTGGTTGGGTTAAAGATGTTGAACCTCATAACTATATCCTCAGCAATGTTCAAGGTCACAAGACCTTCCTTGACATCAATGACTGCTCCAACAGTGGCTAAGAATGGCCTCCCAAGAATGATTGGATCTTCAGGTTCCTTGTCCATCTCCAAAACCACAAAATCTGTATGAACCCTTGCCTTCCCTATCTTGACAGGGACATTCTCCAACTTACCAACTACCTCTCTGTTTGACCCATCAGCTAGGCATACATGGAGGTTTGTGAGTTTGAAATCTGTCCTCCCAAGCTTTTGTGCAATGGAGTAGGACATGACACTAATTGAAGATCCTAGGTCACATAGGCATTGGTTGTATTGGAGGTAACTGAATGTGCATGGTAAATAGAAGGGACCTAGATCCTTAAGCTTGATTGAGATGATAACTCCTCCAAGGTCTTCAAGATCCTTTTCATCTTGAGATTGAGCCTTTTGCTTTGACAATTCAAGCAGAAAGTCCTTATAGAGAGGATATGGTTCATACTGTTCCAAGGCAGGTCCTCTCTCCTCTTCTTGGTAAGCAATGATGACCTCTTGTATAGCCAACACTTCCTCTTGTTTCTCAACCACAGCTTCTTCCTTCAAAACCATCACTTCCTCTTTCTTCTCAATGACAACCTCTTCTTTCAAAGCTGTCACTTCCTCTTGTTGCAAAGCCATCATTTCTTTTTTCTCAATAATTTCCCTCAGTTCCCTTATCTTTTGTGCCTTGAAACGTCCTGGGAATGGTAGAGGTGGTTTGTAAGCAGGAGGCATGTACTTAGCAGGCTTAACAGCTTCTGTGTCCTCGGCTCGATCGACCACTCGATCAGGCACTCGGTCGAGTGCTGGTTCGAGCACCTGGTCGAGTGCACTCCCGGATTCAATCTGCTTTGCACAAACTTCACTCTTAACTTCAAGAAATGACCAATCCTCCCCACCTTGAACCTCACTGTCCTCAGTGACAGCATCTTCATAGAGATTAAGAGCTTTAGCTGTAAATTCCCTTGGGTTTGGAATAGCTTCTTCAAAAAGTTGGTTTGGCTTAGGAGCTGAAATAGAATCAACAGAGCTATCCATGTACTTGACCTTGGAGTTTAGGTCATTAGAATAGGAATTCAATGTTTGGTGCAGCTCATCAAACTGCTTTGCTACCTCATTCTGCCCATCTGCTTGTCCAATCAACAGTTGTTGCATCATGGCTCTTAAGTCTTGTTCTTGGGCTTGTGAGGTCTGAAACACTGGAGGGTGACACCATGGAGACTGAAATCCTGGTTGATATTGCCATGGTACAGAATGGAACATACTTTTGTGAAACATGATGACTGACTCGGACAGGCACTCGGTCGAGCATAGGCTCGAGTGGGTGGTCGAGTCGACTGGGAGCTGATGTCAATTTGTATCCGGCTTCTGACTCGATCAGGTGCTCGAGCACGCACTCGGTCGAGTGGTGGTCGTGTTGATGGTCGAGCTGGTACCTGAAACTCAATTACAGACAAGCAGAAAAAGAAACAAGATCAGTAGTGAACAAGTGGATAAACGAACTTAATCTTAGACTGTTATGGATCCTAATTGTCACAAAAACACACTCAAATAGGCAAAGGCGCCAAATTGAAACAAGGTTTTAATGTGTGAGGTGATGATGATGAATGTATGCAATGAGATATGAATGGATGGATGAGGTGTTTCAATTCCCATTATGCAGTTGCAGTATAAGAGGTGTCAATCCAATCTGAGTGTTTGTGAATAATCAAGATGTGCATAAAGATCTAATTTAAGCCAGATGTAAATGATGTTTGTCACTAACAATCCTATGATTAAAATGCAAAGTGCAGAAAATAAAACTACAAGAACTAGATGCTGAATGTAAATGAACAGAATGATTGTAACAGTAATGAAGCTAGAACAGAAATAGAAACTACTATAATGCAAGAAATGAACTAATGCAAGACAAGTAATGAACAGAAAACTAAATGAATGCAGCAGAAATGAAACAGGACAATCACAAATCATAAACACAAGTTCTGGGGAAGAACTCGAGCAAGCACTCGACCGAGTGTAGGTCGAGTACAGGGTCGAGCTGGACTAAACGTGAAAACAGAGCAACACAATAAAAACAGAGCAATGCAAAAACGAATCAAACAACAAGCAAGCAACAGGATTAAGACTAAGATATCAATAAACAAAGAAGGTCCTGAGGAGGGATTCATGGGCTGCACTAATCATTGTGGTTATTTACTTGGTCAACAAACCTCAAACAAACTTTGAGCTAATCTCTAGACATATTTCTAAGACATGTTTAATCCACTCTCATGGCAAGAAACAATCAAACCTATGCATTTCTAGACTTGCTCTCACATAGTAAAGAATCTACACAAGCAGGCATTAAGCAATACATCTCATACCAAACAAGACCTCTAATCTCTTAGCAGGCCTAATGGTAAGCTCTAGATCTAGCCTTATCTATGCTCCTTAGACATTGGTGTGATGCTAAGATGCTTGAAATCAAACCCTACCTTCTTAGATATAGGATCAGCATTAAGAACATCTAGCCTAGAAGAGATCTACAACAATCAAGCTTGACCAAATCAAACAAACCACAAGATCAACCCAACCTAACCCATCCTCAAGATCCTAAGCAAACTACTCACAAGAACACATGGTGAACAAAGTCAAAAACCCAGAAAAATAATGAAACTTGCATCAATAGAAAGATAAAACAGAGATCTTCAATATTAAAAAAAAATGAAACTCGAATTCTCTATATTAAGAAAGTTATGAAACCAACAATATTGAAGAATTTAGTCTTTTTCAAGTACAAGATCTAAGAAATATAAAAATGCAAAAAGAATAATTCCCAAAAGGGTAAAATACTATGTTTAGAGAATATCTAAAAAGCTGCCCTCTTTTTGTGGCTGCAGGTACAAGGCTTTATATAGGAGGGGAGTGGAAGACCTAAAAATACTAAAAGACAAAAAAGTCAACGGCTCGGTCAACTCGACCTCTGTCTCGGTCGAGTGGCAGGTCGAGCTGGCTTCTCGTGCATCCCTCGGTCGAGTCCTCCTCAGCACAGTCGAGTGTGCTGGTCGAGTGTGCGGTCGAGTTGGACTCGGACCTTGTTATTTTAAACCTCTCTCTTGCTCTTCATGATTGCTTCACTTCTTCCTCAGCATTGCTTCCATGCTCCTTAAGCTCCAAAATCACCTGTTTATGCATGAAAAGATGCAAATGCAATGCAACTAAACTCTAATGCATGATTAGTCCTAAAGCTATGCAATAATGGTGAAAATGGATAGCAAAAGATGCAAAAGATGTGAATATACTAAGGGAAAACAGGGTAAAATATATGAACATCAACACCCCCAAACTTAGTGTTTGCTTGCCCTTAAGCAAATAAGCAAGACATAAGAAGGTAGGTGAGGTTTGAAAGTGGGATCTCAGCTCCTAAAGCTTTCAAATAGACCATCTAGAATCAATGTCCAAGTTATTAGTACTATGATGCAAGTTGAATGAGCTGTACTTAAAGACTTTAGACAAGCATATCACAACCTTTACTGATTTGAGCCTTAGATATCCACATGCATTCAAATCAACCATTTCCTTTAACATTCATTAATCAAGAACATGAATCAATTCTATGCAATGCTTAAACTCATTTGGCTTGGAGGTAAAGGCTTTGAGACAATGATGGTCTCTTTTTAGAGTGGGGCTTATCAATATCAAGGTTGTCTCAAAAAAATGGATTGAGCTTTAGAAGAATGCTTAAGGTAAGAACACCTAGACACATACAAGAATAAAACCTTGTCTACCCAAAGGCACCCAAAGTGTTTATCCTAGCAATCTAAACCCAAATGATCCTAGTGCTACCCTTTAACTTCTTCTTTTCTCTTTCACCCTTTTCTCTTTTGGTTTTCAAGTCTTAGGAGAGGTTTCTTATTTGATCTTTCTAGTGGGATGGGGGATTCTTACTTATTTGCTATGGTTCTCTTTTCTTCTTATTCTTAAGACATACAAGCTTTTTGCTAGACTTTTCTTTTCTTTCTTTTCTTTTCTTTAACTGGAACCATCTTCAACAATTTTTTTCTTCCCATCCTTTCACTAGACCTTGCTTAAACACAATCTCCTCTTTAAGACTCTACCCTTTTTCTTCCTCTTTTCTTTCTTTTCTTTTTTATTTTATTTATTTATTTATTTTTTTTTTTTCATAACAGCCAAGTCCCAAACCCAACAAGTGAACCACCTAGTCCTATCTAGTTTGAAAAGTGTAAACTAGAACTACACAAGGCTTTACTCTTGTCAGTTCAAACCTAACATTTTCTACCAAGCTCAATCCCAAAATAGGCCTCACACACACAAGAATAAACAAGGCTTGAAAGAAGGGTTGGTTAAGGGTAGGGAAACTGATTCTTAATGAGGAAATCAGGTACTTGGATCAACAAGAGTGGTAAAAAAGAGAAAGATGATCCAAATATGTATATGGTATCCATGAGTTTAAAGCAATGCACACATTGATAATTGAAAGTCAATATTAGGTTCTTATAGATAGGAAATGGTGTCAAATCACAACATGCTTCAATATAGACCTAATACAATGCAGGAATTCAAGGCTTGGTTCAATCTTATGCTTCTAACCGCTCAACTAGTATCAAAGTACTATTAACTTGGGCATTGATCCTAGTCTAGTGAATGAGCAAGCTAACAAGGAAATACTCATCATAAATCCCTAATGCAAATATTATACAATCCTACATGAAACATGCTAAACAAGATTCTAATATGCAATGCAAACTACATGAACACTCTTTTTTTTTTTATAAAGATTTTTTCAAAATTTTTCAAATTTTTATGGTTTTTCTATGCCTTAGATGCTTATGCAAATACTAATATGAGGATGCTAAAAATTTGAAATAAGATCACAAAACACAATGTCAAATGCTATCTCAAACCCTCCCCCAAACTTAAATCACACAGTCCCCTGTGTGAACGAAATTTGAATGAGGATTCAAGACTAAAAACAAAACACAAATATGAAATGCAATGATATTTACAAGTGAAGGTGATATTGGTACCTTAAGGATTGTGGAAGAAGTTGTCCACATCCATCTGCATGCTGTCAAAGGTGTAGTTGGGGTCTTGTTGGTGACTTGGAGATGGAGATTGGGGCAGCTCGACGATGGCGATCGACCGTGACTCGGTCGAGTGCGTGTCCGAGTGAGGGGGGTCGAGCTGGCTTGCGAGTCCATATTTCCAAGTCCAATTCTCTCCAAACCCATCTACACTCTCATTAAAAGGCCTACTAAACACAAACATAAAAGAAAACACATCAATACTACAAGGAAATAAAGCTTATTTACAAAGGATACCTTAGGGACTTCCTCCCTAGTGAGCTTGTTTAGAGTCACTAAGCTTGACTTCTTATAGCTCTTTAAGCTTGATTTGGAGACCAAGGGGGTGTTGAAATCCCCCCTGGTTCTACTTGATAACCCCTGTGTTCCTTCTTGATCACTACTTCTTTAGCACTTAAACCATGTTTCTTCTTAAACTTGATTCTTGGTCTTGCCTTCTTCCAAGACTTCTTGTTGTATTTCTCCTAAAAATTCATCACTAGACAAGCCAACCTTTGAACTAAACCCTTGAGATTTTGGATAGTCCTGTCTTGGGCTGAACTTTTAATCTCAGAAGTCCCTCCTTCCTCAAAAACTTCACAACTAGCCTTTTTCCCTATCATAAAGTGCTGACCTTCAATAGTAGGCTGATGAGTAGTATTCTTGATGTCAAACTTCATAGTGAAGTATTTAGCAAGGTGAAGTTTGATGGTTCCCATCTTAACATCTATTACAGCTCCAACTGTGGCTAAGAATGGTCTCCCCAAGATGAGAGGATCTTCTGGCTCTTGGTCCATGTTCATGATCACAAAATCAGTTGGGATTCTTGCCTTTCCTATCTTGACTGGAAAGCTTTCAATTATCCCAAGCACATCCCTCTTGGATCCATCTGCCATGCCAATATAGAGATTGCAAGGCTTAAAGTATTCATACCCCAACTTTTCAGCCACTGAGTATGGCATTAAGCTCACTGAAGCTCCCAGATCACACAAGCATTTGTTGAAGTGCATGTAACTAATGGAGCAAGGTAGATTAAATGATCCAGGGTCTTCAAGTTTTGTTGGTATAACAGCTTCCCCAATTTCTCTTAAGTCCTTCATGTCTTGTTCCTGAGCTTTCATCTTGGATAATTCAAGCAGCATGTCCTTGTAGGAAGGATTCTGAACAAATTTGCTCAAGTCAGGCCCTCTCTCCTCTTCCTTGTAAGCAATGGTAATCTCTTGTATAGCCATTACTTCCTTCAAGACTTTCACATTCTCTTGCTGCAAAGCCATCACTTCCTCCTTCTTCTCAATGACAACCTCCTGTTGTATGGCCATTACTTCCTTCTTTTCAATGACTACTTCTTCCTTCACAACCATCACTTCCTCTTTCTTCTCAATGACAACCTCTTCTTTCAAAGCTGTCACTTCCTCTTGTTGCAAAGCCATCATTTCTTTTTTCTCGATAATTTCCCTCAGTTCCCTTATCTTTTGTGCCTTGAAACGTCTTGGGAATGGTAGAGGTGGTTTGTAAGCTGGAGGAATGTACTTAGCAGGCTTGACAGCTTCTGTGTCCTCGGCTCGATCGACCACTCGATCAGGCACTCGGTCGAGTGCTCGCTCGAGCACCTGGTCGAGTGCTTTGACAGATTCAGTCTACTGTGCACAAGCTTCACCCTGGGCTTCAATAAATGGCCAATCCTCCCTACCTTGAATCTCACTGTCCTCATCTGCATAGAGATTAAGAGCTTTAGCTGTAAACTCCCTTGGGTTTGGAATAGGTTCTTCAAGAAGTTGGTTTGGCTTAGGAGCTGAAGTAGAAGCAATGGAGCTTTCCATGTTCTTGACTGTAGAGTTCAGATTCTCAAGTTTGTTACTCAGGTCTTGAGAATAAGAATTAAACTTTTGGGTCAGCTCTCCAAACTGCCTTGCTTCCTCAATCTGCTTGTTGGCTTGCCCAAGCAACAGTTGTTGCATCATAGCTCTTAAGTCAGGTTCTTGGGCTTGGTAGGTCTGAAACGCTGGAGGGTGACACCATTGAGTCGGGAAACCTTGTTGCTGGTGCATGGGTACATAATTGAACTGACTGCTTTGAATCATGGTTACTGACTCGGACAGGCACTCGGTCGAGCACAGGCTCGAGTGGGTGGTTGAGTCGACTGGGAACTGATGTCTATTTGTATCCGGCTTCTGACTCGATCAGGTGCTCAAGCACACACTCGGTCGAGTGGTGGTCGAGTTGATGGTCGAGCTGGTACCTGAAACTCAATCACAGACAAGCAGAAGAACAAACAAGATCAGTAGTGAACAAGTGGATAAACGAACTTAATCTTAGACTTTTATGGATCCTAATTGTCACAAAAACACACTCAAATAGGCAACGGTGCCAAATTGAAACAAGGTTTTGATGGTGGTGAATGTGAATGATGATGAATGTATGCAATGAATGGATGGATGGTAAGGTGTTTCAATTCCCCTTATGCAGTTGCAGTATAAGAGGTGTCAATCCAATCTGAGTGTTTGTGAACAGTCAAGATGTGCATAAAGATCTAATTTAAGCCAGATGTAAAGGATGTTTGTCACTAACAATCCTATGATTAAAATGCAAAGTGCAGAAAATAAAACTACAAGAACTAGATGCTGAATGTAAATGAACAGAATGATTGTAACAGTAATGAAGCTAAAACAGAAATAGAAACTACTATAATGCAAGAAATAAACCTATGCAAGACAAGCAATGAACAGAAAACTAAATGAATGCAGCAGAAATGAAACAGGACAATCACAAATCATAAACACAAGCTCTAGGGAAGAACTCGAGCAAGCACTCGACCGAGTGTAGGTCGAGTACAAGGTCGAGCTGGACTAAACGTGAGAGCAACACAATAAAAACAGAGCAATGCAAAAAGAATCAAACAACAAGCAAGCAACATGATTAAGACTAAGATATCAATAAACAAAGAAGGTCCTGAGGAGGGATTCATGGGCTGAACTAATCATTGTGGTTATTTAACTTGGTCAACAAACCTCAAACAAACTTTGAGCTAATCTCTAGACATACTATTCTAAGACATGTTTAATCCACTCTCATGGCAAGAAACAATCAAACCTATGCATTTCTAGACTTGCTCTCACATAGTAAAGAATCTACACAAGCAGACATTAAGCAATACATCTCAAACCAAACAAGACCTCTAATCTCTTAGCAAGCCTAATGGTAAGCTCTAGATCTAGCCTTATCTATGCTCCATAGAAATTGGTGTGATGCTAAGATGCTTGAAATCAAACCCTACCTTCTCAGATATAGGATCAGCATTAAAAACATCTAGCCTAGAAGAGATCTACAACAATCAAGCTTAAGCAAATCAAATAAACCACAAGATCAACCCTGCCTAACCCATCCTCAAGATCCTAAGCAAACTACTCACAAGAACACATGGTGAACAAAGTCAAAAATCCAGAAAATAATGAAACTTGCATCACTAGAAAGATAAAACAGAGATCTTCAATATTGAAAAAGAAATGAAACTCGAATTCTCAATATTAAGAAAGTTATGAAACCAACAATATTGAAGAATTTAGTCTTTTTCAAGTACAAGATCTAAGAAATATAAAAATGCAAAAAAAATAATTCCCAAAAGGGTAAAATACTAGGTTTAGAGAATATCTAAAAAGTTGCCCTCTTTTTGTGGCTGCAGGTACAAGGCTTTATATAGGAGGGGAGTGGAAGCCCTAAAAATACTAAAAGACAAAATAGTCAACGGCTCGGTCAACTCGACCTGTGCTCGGTCGAGCTGGCTTCTCTCGTGCATTCTCCACTCGGTCGAGTCCTCCTCAGCACACGGTCGAGTGTCTGGTCGAGTGTGCGGTCGAGTTGGACTCCGGACCTTGTTATTTCAGCCTTAACTCTCTTGCTTTCCCTTCATGATTGCTTCACTTCTTCCTCAGCATTGCTTCCATGCTCCTTAAGCTCCAAAATCACCTGTTTATGCATGAAAAGATGCAAATGCAATGCAACTAAACTCTAATGCATGATTAGTTCTAAAGCTATGCAATAATGGTGAAAATGGATAGCAAAAGATGTGAATATACTAAGGGAAAACAGGGTAAAATATATGAACATCATCCACTCGGTCGAGTCCTCCTCAGCACACGGTCGAGTGTCTGGTCGAGTGTGCGGTCGAGTTGGACTCCGGACCTTGTTATTTCAGCCTTAACTCTCTTGCTTTCCCTTCATGATTGCTTCACTTCTTCCTCAGCATTGCTTCCATGCTCCTTAAATGTGAATATACTAAGAGAAAACAGGGTAAAATATATCAACATTAGCTGGCGAGATTTTTGGCCCATGAGAGGCCTAAGGACATGATGCTGTTCAAGTTTGTCTATCTAACCGCCGGAGCTGCACAAATGGTCCTACCAAACGTCATATGCACCAAGGTTCGGTTGGGAAATAACATCGACTTCGCACCACCTTTGGAGGAGCTGTACAACCCGGAGGAGGAAATAACATCGACTTCGAACTATTCTTTACACAGGGACTGTGTAATTTAAGTTTGGGGGAGGGTCCTAGAATGAATTTAACATTGTGTTTTATTTTCTTATTTTTATTATTTCAAATTTTTGCATGCTAGTTTCATTCATTTGAGTCTGCATCTATGTGCATTAAAAAACCCAAAAAAATTGAAAATTTAAAAAAAAAAAAAAAAAAAGAGTGTTCATGTAGTTGCATTTTAGGATTGAGTCTAGTTTGTTTCATATAGGATTGTTGCATATGCATCTTAGGGGACAATGATTAAAACTACCTTGTTTAAAATCAAACCTTAGGATTGAAGCTATAGCCCTTAATCAAAGTTCATTGTTGCTAGATCAGTCTTTGGAAAAAAATGATAAATATTTGCTTAGACCCTTGTATCGTCTGAATGCTTCCTCCACTTGCTTGAACATTAGAACATCTCTATATTATTGGATTTAATTTGAACTTTAATTGTCTTGCTTATGGAACTTGAATACTTGCTCATGGTAACTCTAAACTCGGGTTAGCACTCCATTTTTACCAATCTTTTCGTTTAACCCGATTCATTTGTCTTACCCATGAAACCAAACCTTTCTTTCAAACCTTGTTGTGAATTGTTGAGTGAGGCCTCTTTCATTGTGCTATAGGTTGTGAAACCTTGAGAGTATTGAGAACGACAAAGAACTGCCTCTTGATTTAGCTAGGTAAGAATTTGAACTAGCTAATAGATTCGATTTTGAAAGATAGGTAGTTAGAATGTTTATTTGGGGTTGAGTTGTGAGATAAATAAAAAAAGAGAAAAAGTCCCTAAGGTTAGAATAAATTAGCTCTAAGTCTCTAAATTAAAAAAAAAAAAAAAAAAAAAAAAAAAAAGAGAAGATCTTGCTATAGTCTCATAGAAAGAAAAGAAAAGTATATATATATATATATATATATATATATATATATTAGGAGTTTAGCAAAGAAAGAATAATAAAAAAAAGAGCTAGAAGTTTTAAAGTCTAAACCTTAGGGAGTAAAAAAAAAGAGTTAAAATCAAGGTTGTGGGTAGTTTAATTCTAGGGGATTTGATACTATAATAAAAACAAGAGAGAAAGTGAATGAGAAAAGGGTAGATCATCAAAAGGTAAGCTTTGAATGCCCAAATTGTTCTCGGTCTTAGATAGTTTTCACAACTGTCTAGCATTCCTTCTTTTGAGAGAAAACCACCCAAAGAATTTGTTTGAAACCACCTTACTAAAAGTCTTACCCTTGAAACCGATTGAGCTTGATTCACCTCCCATTTGCAAGAATTCGCCAAACACTTAATTGAATGTGAAAGAGATGTTCTCTATCTTTAGTTGGAGGTTGATTGATCTTGGCACCATTAGACTATCTTATAGGACTATAGCTTGAATCCTTCGCTTAGCATATAAAGGTTATGAATACCTGCTTTCAAACTGCACCCTCTTACTTCCTTGCTAGAGGACTAGCAAGATTTAAGTTTGGGGGTCTGATAACTCTCTAATTTATACGTTTTTAGTATCCCTTTTTGTCCATATTTTGCATTGTTCATACCTCTAACTTAGCATTTTTAGGTCATTAACTGTAGGAGTTCACTTTTAGGCCATTTAGGGTGTTGCATTCTTGCATTTGCATACGTTGGATGAAAACAGGTGCTTTAGAGCCCAAAATGGGGAGAAACAAGAAAAAACCTTAGCATGTACCCGAAGGAGCCATCGAGCGGGAAGAACAGTCCGAACCCCAACACGATCGAGGAGGATCCAAGAGCAGGAAGAACAACCCGAAGATCTACCCGAGGAGTAACCCGACCTTATCCTTGTGTACCCCAACGAGTAGACCCTCGGGCAGGACTGGGAAGCTAGGTCAAAAGGGTTTCCATATATAAACCCCCCCTCTTCTTCCTCGCAAACGAGCACGCCGCAGACCCTCAAACTAGAGAGCGAGAGCTTCTGAGAGAGAACTGAGCGACTCAAAACTCTTTTCCACTTTTGTTAGGATTTATTATATATATTTTTGTCATTTCTTTAGATTTCTATTTTGTACTCTTTATTTCTCTACTCTATCTTTTAATACAATGCAATTTTCGTCATATATGCTTTTATGTTTCTTGCAATGATTTCTGAGTAGTGTAGTAAAGTTTCTAAAGATGGGATAGATGATTTTGTGTTCTTGATCGGTTAGGATGTCTTAGTTTGATTGTATATGTTTTATAGATTCCGTTCTAGGTTGGTGTTCTTAATGCTGTCAACAAACCGAGAGGGTGAGATTAGATCTAAGGTGTTTTACCACCGAGAGGTGTAGATGAGATGCTTGAATCAGCCAATGCTAGAGATTTACTCACTTAGCCTATGAGATTAGATGAGTAAGGGGTTTATTGACAATAATGAATCGGTTCTTATTGCCTGCTTGGTCATGTTTCTCCAACGAGAGTTGGGTAGGGGAGTGTTCAAGGTCGATTGTTTCTATCACGAGAGTGTTTTAACAAGATTTTAGAGGTTCATTGTCTAGGGAATATTTGCTTGAGGCATGTAAGACATCTGTATTGGTCAGGAACACTTAGGAGTCGATTACCCCATCCTTAGAAGCTTTTGTATTTTAATTGCTTGCATTTTATTTCATCACTCGATCCCTTACCCGAACAGGTACACGATCACCTGCTTCGGGTAACCCCTCGAGTTGTTCATACTTCATTTATTTACTCGATCACCCCACCCGATCCTGTACTCGAATGCTTGCATCGAGTGCTTAGGTCATGTGGTTCCTTGTTTGTACTCTTTTCTTTTATTATTTTGGGATTTTTAGACAAAACCCTTTATTGTTTGGCTTGACTTGCATTGTTCTGATTGCATCCTACCTGCTAACATAAACAACCATTTGGATTGATAACCCTTTGTAGTACAACTGCATAGGGAGTTGAAACCCTGGGTGAAAATCCGCTTATCAGTTGTCCTCATGCTTCCGCAACTGCCGCGAAGCGTAGGCAATCACCTTCCCATGCTGCATCAACACACACCCCAAACCAACTCTGGATGCATCAGTATAAACCACATAGGGTTCTCCCTGCTCAGGCAAAGCAAACACTGGCGTAGTAGTCAACATCTTCTTAAGGCTTGCAAAGCCATCCTCACACTCCTGTGACCAAACAAAAGGATCATCCTTCCCTGTCAACTTAGTCAATGGACATGCTCTTCTCGCAATGCCTGTACAAAACTCCTGTAGTAACCTGCCAGACCAAAGAAACTCCTGATATATGTGGCATTATGTGGTCTAGGCCAATCCCTGATAGCCTGAATCTTCTCCGGATCTACGGAAACTCCCTCTGCAGAAACAATGTGACCCAGAACACTTATCTCACGCTGCCAAAAACTGCACTTGCTCAACTTAGCAAACAACTTCTGCTCCCGCAACTTCTCTAGAACTACCCTCAAATGCACTGCATGCTCTTCAGGACTCTTAGAAAATACCAGGATATCGTCGATGAAGATGATGACAGACACGTCCCAGAAACTCCTGAAACACGCTGTTCATCAACCTCATAACGCTGCTGGCACGTTAGTCAACCCGAAAGGCATCACCACAAACTCATAATGCCCATACCTCGTCCTGAAAGCCGTCTTCCTCACATCTGCCTCATCTATCGGTATCTGATGATAACTTGAGGCCAGATCTACCTTGGAGAACCAAGTTGCACCCCACAACTGATCCAATAACTCATCGATCCTGGGAAGAGGAAACTCCGGTAATCAATACACAACCGGACACTCCCATCCTTCTTCTTGACAAATAATACCGGCGCTCCCCACGGTGATACACTAGGATGGATGAATCCCTTACTCAAAAATCCTCTAGCTACTTTTTCAGCTCTACCATCTCTCCTGAAGCCATTCTGTAAGGAGCCTTGGATAACGGCGGCATCTACGGTTCCAGTTCAATCGTGAAAGGATCAGACCGAGATGGTGGTAATCCCTGCAATGACTGAAACACATCCTCAAATTCCTCAACAACCGGAATACCGCTAACCGTAGACTTATCCACTGACTCTGGCATTGATATAGTAACCAAATAAGCCTCTCGGCCCTTCTCGATCATCTTCCCAGCCTGAATGGATGAGATCACGAGACTCCCCGAAGTCGGTCTAATACCCTGAAAAACCAACTTCCCTACTAGACGCTCAAACTCCACTCTACCCCGATGACAATCCAAATGCATTATATGCCAATGCAACCAATCCATCCCGAGAATAACATCATACAACTCTACTGGACTGATAAGCAAATCCGCTGGCCAAGAATCTCCTGTGATCTAAATATCAACTCCTCTAGCTTGTCCAATAACCCTCAGGAACTTGCCTCCCGCAACTCTGACAACTCCTGTACGCTCCTCGGGATCCCCTCTGATCCTTGCACTCTTTGCACACTCCGGAGTAGTGAAGCTATGAGAAGCTCCAAAATCAAACATGACGTGGGACTTAAACCCGCCCACCAACAAGGTCCCTACACAAACCTTATGTGTTGAGAACCTAACACTTATCACAGGAAAAACATAAAAGCTAGACCTAATGAAATTCACAAAGGTTGAGTACCAGAAATTATACATGTGATTGCCCCGGCACTGGTTCCACCAGTCTCTGCAGTCATGTAAACCCGTGGCGCCTGTTCAATCCGTGCGACCTGCTGCCCTCCCGGCTGCACCTGCTCAACGCTGCCACTGCTATCGGCTGCAACTTGGGACACAAGGGCCTGATGTGCCCTGGCTCCCTGCAATGATAGAATACACGAGCCGCTGCCGTCGGAGCACTCCTCTTGGGACAGCTAGCAACCTTGTGATCCTTTCTCCCACACCCGAAGCAACTCGCACCACTTGGCCTCTGCCTAGCCTCCCACCTCCTCTTGGTTCCCTGCGCAGGCTTGTCGCCCTTGCTAGAACCTCCATGATGCTGAGCCTTACTAGGCTGAACTGCTGGACTAACCGCCATTGACTATGCCCGGGTATCCTCCTCGACCTCTGCCGCAGTCCCAACCAGCTCTGCACGCGTAACATAGCTCCGCCCTCTACAGTGAACCCTCAAATCATCACGTAGGACCCTCAAAAACCTCCTGATCTGAGCCTCCACAGACTCCATAGCATGACCCCCATAAGATAGAAGTCGACTGAACTCCAAGTCAAGCTCCTGCACTGACCGAGTCCCCTGAGCTAGCTGAAGGAACTGCACCTCCAACCTATCTAGTCCCTCCCTAGGAAAACATTTGCGGTTGAACTCTAAGACAAAGTCAGCCCAAGACATCTCCCTCTGCACTCTCCTAGCATCCACTAATCTCCACCACACCTAAGCATCACCAACCAAGTGGTGGACCCCTATGTCCATCCCTCGGTCATAGGAACTTAGACCACCTACGCGCTGGTAAACGAAAACCACCTCGACCGGAAAACTCCTCAGGACATCTCAGAGTCTGGAAGTTATGTTTCACACTCGTCCTCTACGCATCTGCAGCAGTAGGATCTGTACCACCCGAAAACCGTGCAGTATCGATGCCACGCATCTCCTTGAGCATAGACAAATAACGACTATGCCCTCCCACATCCGCAGCCACTGGCTGCCGCTCCTCTGCCACCACTGGTGGCACAACCTGAGCCTGAGCCGGTACCACTGCTGATAACCGCTCCAACATCTGTGCTAGCATAGCCGCAAAATCGACACCAGAGACTCCTCCCGCTGGGACTCCCATAGCTGGGACCCTAGCATCACCGACAACTGGAGCATCAACACCGCCCCCTCCGGCCACCCTCATGGAATTCTCATGGACATCCTGCGACTCGCCAACACCCTCAACTGTCACACTCTTGTCCGCAATCTCACTAACTGCGGGGCCTCTGCCCCTACCTAGACCACGTCCGCGTCCACGTCCGCGTCCACGACCATGACCAGCAACAGCATCCTCTCTAACCATCTGCACTACCATGAACAGAAGGCTAAGCACACAATTAAAACATACACAAAAACGTAAATTCACCGTGGAATCATACAGTAGGCTCGAAGAGGATGTTCTAGGACTCCATGCCACACACAATTGACTAACTCACATAATCAATCAAAGCATGCAAATCCCAAACATCTATAGCACAAAGCCTAGTGAACCCAAACCTAGAACCGTAAGGGCTCTGATACCAAAACTGAAACGACCCGACCAATTTTTTTTAATAATAAATACTAATAATAATAAATAACTACAACTAGTGGTTATATACCTACTAGCCACCTAACCACAATCACAATCAACAGCGGAATAACAATACCAATATCCAATAAATATAAGTAACCAATATCCAAATAACAGGAATCATAGAACCAGCAACCTAGCAATGTTTCTAATGACCCATCTCTAGCAACCTAGCAATGCCAGACAACAAGCAATCGAGTCCCTAGAACATCCTCCTCTTCATTGCCTTGATTCCACGATCACACTTTGCTTTTACCTGCACCACAAGCACAAATTGAGATGCATGAGTATTTTATAAACATATTTTATAAACATTCAGTGAGGCAATCCTCCCATGTATTGGGCTATACACACAAGCAATAAGATCTCTACATGCCACAAACAACAAATAATACAAACAAACCAGGCAATATGCAAAGCAACACATCATCGTTGTAACTGAAAGAGGGTGTCGACTGACAGCAGGTGGTGTCGATCGACACTGACACTCAACATAAACCCGAAACCCTAGTGGTGTCGACCGACCACTCCACATGGCATCGATCGACACTCGCCAAAGTCGTTGAGCCGTCCTTGCGTTGGTGTCGATCGACACCCCAACTGGTGTCGATCGACACCGATGCCGAGCATCGAATTCCTTCGATCAGAAACTCTGAATCTCGCCTTCAACCTCCTCCAATCCGCTCCATGCACTCCCAGAAGCAAAACCCAGCCACAGCAGCCACGAAATACCATATAGAACTCAAAGAAACAACCACATAAGCACCAAATCACAGAATAACTAGAGATCTTAGCTTAGATAAGCCATGGTCATGCACTCACCTCTTTGCAGGAATTTTCTGACCAACAATGATGAATCTCACACTCCCAGCAAGCTCCCCATATGTTCCTAGCCTTGAATCCTTACTCCCACGGCAAGATCTCACCCAGAAAGCCTTGAAATCTCACCAAAACTCACAAAAACTCAAGAACAAACTTTTCTTTTCTTTTTCTCTCTGTTAAGCGGCCAAAACAACAAAACTCCACGACCTAGGTCGACTTACCACTTAAATAATCCGGTTCTATGGTTTTCCTTAAACCAAACCAACCAAAATCTATAATTAAATCAATCTGGCCGAATCAGAAAAAATGTTGGTGTCGGCCGACACCCCCTTGGTGTCGATCGTCACCCATCCCCAAAATAGACATTTTGGTTCGCAGATGTTACAAGCCAATACAACAACAAAGCTGCAGATTGACTAGTGAAAGAACCTCTACATGATACAATATCTTATGTACCATATTATTATGTTCCTCCTTGCATTGTAAACATCCTCCATGAAGATCACATTACTTCATCATAATGAATGTAGCTGTTAAAAAAAAACATTATACTAACATTCACATAATTGAAAGTTTTATTACCCAATATTAATACATTAATAATATAAGCCAAATCATAAATATACTAAGATCATATAGCCATAGTAATTTGACTGCAGTAGACACATTTTAGTCATAAAATATCTCTAATTCTACTCCGATAGAAGTGCTCTTAGGTCATGAAACCATGATATATAAAAATTCAACACAGTATATAAATAAAAGATAAGTTAATGATATTACTAATTTGACGTAATACAATGAGACAACCCATTGAAAGAGGTGCAATATTCGATTCTTAGGTCAAAGATCTTAATATCAAATATTGCAAATCTTTTTTTAGGTAAAGAGGTGCATTCATCTAGGTTCGACTCCTTATTATATAAAATTTGATGTCAAAATTACTCATTAACAAAATCGTGATAAGTTTCAATTGTATATCTAAGATTTTTCCATGTGTCCATATTACTGTTTAACATGATCGCGACATGTGTCAAACTAACGATCTTAAATTTTGATTTATGACTAATTAATCACTAGAAAAAAAGTTACAAAAATATTTACCAAACAAAAAGAAACTAATCTAAAAGCAAAAAGGAATAATTTACTTATGTAACACCCGTGACCAAAACTCTGCGTTTTGGGGATGGGTGTCGGTCGACACCATTAATTTCTGGTTCGACCAAATTGATTTAATTGTCGATTTTGGGTCGGTTTGGTTTCAGGAAAACTATTGAACCGAGTTAATTAAGTGGGATCGACGAAAGAAAGGGTTTTGGGAAGTTTGTTTGTCGCCGTTACTCTTTGTTTGAGAGAAAAAGAGAGAAAAGAGAGAAAAACCTTGTTCTTGAGTTTTTGGGAGGATTGGTGAGTTTTCTTGGTGGTTCGTGAGAGATCTGAGGCTATGAAGGACTTAGAAGCTTGCTAGGATGGTTGGATTCGTTGCTATGTCTGAATCTTCCTGTAAAGATTTGAGTGCATGACCATGGCTTATCTAAACCTGATTTCCTTTGTCTTGCTTGTTTGGTGTTGTTTGTGGTGTTTTGTTGCTTGTTTGGGTTGTTATAGGGTTCCTACGGATTCATATGGCTTTGGGATTGAGTATTGGACGGATTGGAGGAGTTTGGAAGCGAGATTCGAGTCTCAGCTTCGAGTGGAACGCTATTGCAGAGGTAGTGTCGATCGACACCAGTAAGTAGCATCGGTCGACACTTGGCTGGTGTCGGTCGACACCTCCCTTTCAGCGAGACTATGTGTTGCTTCCTGGTTTGTTTGCTTTGCTTGTTGATTGTTTTAGAAAATGGTATCTTAGCTGCTTGTGTGTATAGCCCAGTAGATGGGAGAATTGCCTCACTGAGTATTTATAAAATACTCATGCATCTCAATTTTTGTTTGTGGTGCAGGTAAAGGCAAAGTGTGATCGTGGAATCAAGACGATGAAGAGGAAGATGTTCTAGGGACTCGATTGGATGTTGTCTGGCATTGCTAGGTTGCTAGAGTTGAGTCATTAGAATGTGGTTTAGGTTGCTGGTTATATGATTCATGTTGTTTGGATATTGGTTTAATTGTTATGAATAAATACTTGTTATTTAGGTATCGGATATTTATTGGTTTAATGATATAGGTTATGTTTTCCGTTGTTGTGTGTTGTGGATAGGTGGTTAGTGGGTATGGGACTACTAGTTTAGATTATTATTATCATTATATTTATATTTATTATTTATAATTTTTTTTTTAAAAACGGGTCGGGTCGTTTTAGTTTTGTATGAGAGCCCTTACGGTTCTAGGTTTGGGTTCACTAGGCTTAATGCTGTAGATGTTTGGGATTTACATGCTTTGATTGATTATGTGAGTTAGTCAATTGGGTGTGGCATGGAGTCCTAGAACATCCTTTTCGAGTCTACTGTGTGATTCCATGGTGAGTGTATGGTTCTGTGTTATGTTTAAAATTGTTTGCTTAGTCTTCTGTTCATGGTAGTGCAGATGGCTAGAGATGATGTAGTTGCTGGTCATGGACGCGGTCGTGGTCGTGGACGCGGTCATGGTCGGGGTAAGGGCAGAGGCCTGGCTGTTAGTGATACGGTGGACCAAAGTGTGACAGCTGAGGGTGTTAGCGAGTCTTAGGGTGTTCAGGAGGAATCCAATCCATGAGTGTGGCCGGAGGGGGTGGTGTTGGTGCTCGAGAGGCCGATGATGCTAGGGCTCTGGGAGTGGGAGTTCCAGCGGGTGGAGTCCCTGGAGTTGATTTTGCGGCTTTGCTAGCACAGGTGTTGGAGGGGTTACCGGCAGTGGTACCGGCTCAGGCTCAGGTAGTGCCACCAGTGGAGGCAGAAGAGCGGTAGCCAGTGGCTGCGGATGTGGGAGGGCATAGTCGTTATTTCCTATGCTCTAGGAGATGTGTGGCATTGATACTGCGCAGCTTTTGGGTGGTACAGACCCTACTGTTGTAGATGTGTGGAGGACGAGTGTAGAACGTAACTTCCAGACTCTAAGATGTCTAGAGGAGTTTTGGGTGGACATAGGGGTCCACAATTGGTTGGTGATGCTCAGGTGTGGTGGAGATCAGTGGCTGCTAGGAGAGTGCAGAGGGAGATGACTTGGGCTGACTTCGTGGAGGAGTTCAACCGCAAGTACTTTTCGAGAGAGGCATTGGACCGGTTGGAGGTGCAGTTGCTTCAGTTATCTCAGGGGACGCGGTCAGTGCGGGAGTTGGACTTGGAGTTCAGTAGACTTCTATCGTATGGGGATCGTGCTATGGAGTCTGAGGAGGCCCATATCAGGAGGTTTATGAGGGCTCTTCGTGATGACTTGAGGGTGCATTGTGGAGGACGGAGTTATGCTTCACGTGCAGAGCTGGTTGAGACTGCAACAGTGATTGAGGCGGATATCCGAGCATAGACAGTGACGGTTAGTCCAGCGGTGCAGCCTAGGAAGGCTCATCATTAGGGAGGTTCTAGCAAGGTCGGGAAGCCTGCGCAAAGAACCAAGAGGAAGTGGGAGGCTATGCAGAGACCGAGTGGTCCTGGGTGCTTTGGTTGTGGGAGCATGGATCACAAGGTAGCTAGCTGTCCCCAGAGGAGTGCTCTGACGGCAGCAGTTCATGTATACTATCATTGCAGGGAGCCTGGGCACATCAAGCCCAAGTGTCCTAAGTTGCAGCAGATGGCAGTGGCAGCGGTGCAGCATGTGGTGCAGCCTACAGTGCAGGAGGTGACACAGATTGAGCAGGCGCCACAGATGTACACGACGGTCGAGACTGGTGGAACCATTGCTGGGGCGATCACATGTATAATTTCTGGTACTTAAACTTTATGAATTTCAGTAGGTTCAGATTTTATGTTTTCCTATGATAAAGTGTTAGGTTCTCAACACATGAGGTTTGTGTAGGGACCTTGTTGGTGGGCGGGTTTAAGTCCCATGTTATGTTTGATTCTGGAGCTTCTCATAGCTTCATTACTCCGGAGTGTGCAGAGAGTGCGGATATCAAAGGAGATCCCGGGGAGCGTACAAGAGTTGTCAGAGTTGCGGGAGGCAAGTTTCTGAGGGTCATTAGACGAGCTAGTGGAGTGGATATTCAGATCGAAGGAGAGTCGTGGCCAGCGGATTTGCTTATCAGTCTAGTAGAGTTGTATGATGTTATCCTTGGGATGGATTGGTTGCATCGACATATGGTACATTTGGATTGCCATCGGGGTAGAGTGGAGTTTGAGCGCCTCGGAGGGAAGTTGGTGTTTCAGGGAATTAGATCGACTTCGGGGATTCTCGTTATCTCGGCCATGCAGGCTGGGAAGATGATCGAGAAAGGCCGTGAGGCTTATTTGGTTTCTATATTAATGCCAGAGTCAATGGGGCAGTCTACGGTTAGCGGTATTCAGGTTGTTGAGGAGTTTGAGGATGTGTTTCAGTCATTGCAGGGATTACCACCATCTTGATCCTTTCACGATTGAACTAGAACTGGGGACGACACCGTTATCCAAGGCTCCTTACAGGATGGCTCCAGCAGAGATGGCAGAGTTGAAGAAGCAGTTAGAGGATTTGTTGAGTAAGGGATTCATCCGTCCTAGTTTATCACCGTGGGGAGCGCTGGTGTTATTAGTTAAGAAGAAGGATGGGAGTTTTTGGTTGTGTATTGATTACCGGGGTTTGAACCGGGTCACTGTGAAGAACAAGTACTCTCTTCCCAGGATCGATGAGTTGTTGGATCAGTTGAGATGTGTTACTTGGTTCTCCAAGATAGATGTGGCGTCGGGTTATCACCAGATACCAATAGATGAGCCAGGTGTGAGGAAAACTGCATTCTTTACTAGGTATGGGCATTATGATTTTGTGGTGATGCCTTTTTGGTTGACTAACGTGCTAGCAGCGTTTATGAGGTTGATGAACAGCGTGTTTCAGGAGTTTTTGGATGTATCTGTCATCATCTTCATCGACGATATCCTGATATTTTCTAAGAGTCCTGAGGAGCATGCAATGCATTTGACGGCAGTTTTGGAGAAGTTACGAAAGCAGAAGTTGTTTGCTAAGTTGAGTAAGTGTAGTTTCTGGCAGCGTGAGATGGGTTTTATGGGTCATATTGTTTCTGCATAGGGGGTTTATGTAGATCTGGAGAAGATTCAGGCTATCAAGGATTGGCGTAGACCGCATAATGGCAATGAGATCAGGAGTTTCCTTGGTTTGGCAGGTTACTACAGGATATTTGTGCAGAGCTTTGCAAGTAAGGCACGTCCGATGACTAAGTTGACAGGGAAGGATGTTCCTTTTGTATGGTGACAGGAGTGTGAGGAGGGCTTTGCAAGCCTTAAGGAGATGTTGACTACTACGCCAGTGTTGGCTTTACCTAAGCAGGGAGAATCCTATGTGGTTTATACAGATGCATCCAGAGTTGGTTTGGGGTGTGTGTTGATGCAGCATGGGAAGGTGATTGTCTACGCTTCACAGCAGTTGCGGAAGGATGAGGACAACTATCCTACTCATGATTTGGAGATGGCTGCTGTAGTTTTTGCCCTGAAGATTTGGAGATCCTATCTTTATGGTGCAAAGGTACAGGTGTTTACAGATCATAAGGACCTGAAGTATATATTCACTCAGCCTGAGCTGAACTTGAGACAGAGGCGGTGGATGACTCTTGTGGCAGATTATGATCTGGAGATAGCTTATCACCCTGGTAAGGCTAACTTGGTTGTAGATGCTCTGAGTTGGAAGAGGGTAGCTTCGGCTCAGGAGCAGGAGGTAGAGTCTCTGGTAGGAGAGATCAGTGCTTTGAGGTTGTGTTTTGTTTCTCAGGAGTCGTTGGGTTTGGAGGCAGCTGATAGAGCAGATCTTCTGAGCAGGGTGCGGTTGGCTCAGGAGAAGGATTTGGGGCTGGTGAATGCTTGTAAAGGATTTTGATTCTTAGTATCAGGTCTCAGCTAATGGTACTATGTTGATGCACGGTCGGATTTATGTGCCCAAGGATGAGGATTTGAGGCAGGAGATCCTGAGAGAGGCTTATGCGAGTATGTTTTCTATTCATCCGGGAGCGACTAAGATATACCGTGATCTCAAGAGGTACTATCACTGGGTTGGGATGAAGAAAGATGTGGCTAGTGAAGGCTGAGCATCAGGCTCCAGGCGGGTTACTGAAGAGTCTACCCATTCATGAGTGGAAGTGGGATATGATCACGATGGATTTTGTGGTAGGATTGCCAGTGTCTCGGACCTTTGATGCTATTTAGGTCATTGTTGACCGGTTGACTAAGTCAGCACATTTTCTGGCCATTAAGAAGACTGATGGAGATAGTCTGATTGCATGGGGTGCCAGCGAGTATTGTGTCTGATAGGGATTCTAAGTTCACTTCGGTGTTCTGGAAGGCATTTCAGGCGAATATTGGCACTAAGGTGCATATGAGTACAGCTTATCATCCCTAGATAGATGGACAGTCAGAGAGGACGATCTAGATGCCAGATGATTTGCTGAGGATGTGTGTATTGGATTGGGGTGGCCATTGGGCAGATCACTTGAACCTGGTAGAGGTTGCTTACAACAACAGTTATCAGGCGAGCAATAAGATGGCTCTTTATGAGGCTTTGTATGAGAGGCCATGTCGTACACCGTTATGCTGGACTCAGGTAGGGGAGAGGAGTATGTATGGTGCTAGTTTTGTTCAGGAAACCTCAGAGAAGATTCGGGTTCTCAAGCTGAACATGAAGGAAGCTCAGGATAGGCAGAGGAGTTATGCTAGTAAGAGGAGGAGAGATCTTGAGTTTCAGGTAGGAGGCAGAGTATACCTCAAGATGGCCATGTTGCGGGGTCCGAACAGGTCACTGACAGAGACTAAGTTGAGTCTGAGGTATATGGGTCCGTTCAGAGTGATTGAGCAGGTGGGACCGGTAGCATATAGGCTGGAGTTGCATGAGGTTATACGTGCGTTCCATAAGGTTTTCCATGTGTCTATATTGCGGATGTATCTTCGTGAGGATGATCAGTTGTTGGCTAAGATTCCTGAAGATTTTTAGCCTAACATGACTTTGGAGGCGAGACCAGTGAGGGTTCTCGATAGGAGGATCAAGGAACTGCGGAAGAAGAAGGTTCCTTTGATGAGAGTCCTTTGGGACTGTGATGGTGTTGAGGAGCAGACTTGGGAAACAGAGGCGAGGATGAAGGCAAGGTTTAAGAAGTGGTATGAGAAGCAAGCCACGACTTGAGCTTGTCTAGCCTGGTCCCATCTGTAGTCCGTGGCTGGAGCGGGAATGGAGTATTCCAGCCCATCTCTCTTGTTTACTTGGGCGCTTAGGGGTGGTTGGTTTTGCGACTAAGTAACAAGACGAGGTGGTGTTCGGAGTACAAAATTTCCGTGAGGCAGTGATTTTTAGGGAAAGTTTGCTGAAATAGAAGTTTCTAAAACTGGAAAGTTTCCAAAAATGGAAAGGCTAAAAATGGAAAGTTTTATGTGAGTTAGAATTTGTCCATTTTTAGTGGTTGGCTTGTGTGGCCTTAGTGGTGGACTTTTGAGTCATTGTGCCTGTGTATGGCGGTTTTTTGAGACATTGCATGGCCTTTGTGGCGGGCTGTTTAGCCAATGTGCCATTTAGGCGGTCCTTCGGGATGTGTGGTCTTTGCGATGGTCCTTCGTGACATGTGGCCTGTTTAGGCGATCCTTCGGGATGAGTGGTCTTCGTGACGGTCCTTCGGGACAAGTGGTCTTCGTGACGGTCCTTCGGGACGAGTGGTCTTCGTGACGGTCCTTCGGGACAAGTGGTCTTTGTAACGGTCCTGTTGAGGACATTTATTTGGCCTTGGTGGCGATCATGTTTAGGACATTTGTTTGGCCTTGGTGGCGGTCCTGTTTAGTACATTTGTGTGGCCATGGTGGCGGTCCTGTTTAGGACATTTGTTTGGCCTTCGTGGCGGCCCTTGTGGCATGTATATGATCCTTGTCTGGTCATGAGGTATTCCAGTGAGGGATACGTGGTTGGTAGGACATTGTGATTTTTTACGCAAGTCAAGGGAAGCAAACCTGGTTAGGGATAGGACTCATACGTGTTCAGAATTGTTTGCTCGCGACTTTTGGGGACTTTAGTTCTCCTAGTACCGAGATATTCTGAGACTTTGTGGCTTGGGAGTATGGATGGTATATCGACTTCGGATGACGATCCGGGGGCGCGCTGTAGGGTGGCAACCCGAGAGACGAATATTGGACTTCCTTATATATTATGGCATTTGGGCTTAGGCCCGATGAGGAGCCAACATTATGGCATGCAGACTTAGGCATGATGAGGAGCCAATAAAAACTCAAGGTTAAGGCCTATGAGTAAAGGAAAGTCCAAAAGTCGAGAGAAAATAATGCTTGGAACGTGAGTCTATCGCCTAGAGGTGACCTTCTAGATCGGTCGGAGGAGTGCGCCATGGAGAAGGTTGCACGGGAGTCCTTGGTTGATGGTTGTTCGAGATTCGAGGACAAATCTATGTTGACGGGGGATAATTGTAACACCTGCGACCAAAACTCTGCGTTTTGGGGGTGCGTGTCGATCGACACCAATGGTGGTGGTGTCAGTCGACACCATTAATTTCTGGTTCGACCAAATTGATTTGATTGTCGATTTTGGGTCGGTTTGGTTTCAGGAAAACTATTGAACCGAGTTAATTAAGTGGGATCGACGAAAGAAAGGGTTTTGGGAAGTTTGTTTGTCGCCGTTTCTCTTTGTTTGAGAGAAAAAGAGAGAAAAGAGAGAAAAACCTTGTTCTTGAGTTTTTGGGAGGATTGGTGAGTTTTCTTGGTGGTTCGTGAGAGATCTGAGGCTGGGAAGGAGTTAGAAGCTTGCTAGGAGGGTTGAATTCGTTGCTATTTGTCTGAATCTTCCTGCAAAGAGGTGAGTGCATGACCACGGCTTATCTAAGCCCGAGATTTCCTTTGTCTTGCTTGTTTGGAGTTGTTTGAGGTATTTTGTTGCTTGTTTGGGCTGCTATAGGGTTCCTACGAATTCATATGGCTTTGGGATTGAGTATTGGACGGATTGCAGGAGTTTAGAAGCGAGATTCGACTCTCAGCTTCGAGCTGTGACAACCCGTCCTGTGGACCCCACTAGCTTCCCGCTAGCTTGTCCCCATAGGCCCTAAGCTGTCACCAAGCTGCCCACGGTGAGGGGTTAGGATCGATGACGGTCAATTGGTGACACCTTGTCCTGTGGGAAGGTTGTTAAAGGGTGGGGACCAGGGTTCGAGGAACACCTGGCACACCAATAACCTACTGGTGGATTTGGATGTGAGTTCCTTTTCACGGTGAGGGGTTAGGATTGATGCCCTGCAGGGCCAGCCTAGGGCCTATGGGGACAAGCTAGCGGGGGGCTAGTGGGGTCCACGGGACGGGTTATCACAACTTGGCTGGTATCGGTCGACACCTCCCTCGACACCTCCCTTCCAGCGAAACTATGTGTTGCTTCCTGGTTTGTTTGCTTTGCTTGTTGATTGTTTTAGACAATGGTATCTCAGCTGCTTGTGTGTATAGCCCAGTAGATGGGAGGATTGCCTCACTGAGTATTCATAAAATACTCATGCATCTCAATTTGTGTTTTTGGTGCAGGTAAAGGCAAAGTGTGATCGTGGAATCAAGGCGATGAAGAGGAGGATGTTCTAGGCACTCGATTGGATGTTGTCTGGCATTGCTAGGTTGCTAGAGTTGAGTCATTAGAATGTGGTTTAGGTTGCTGGTTCTATGATTCATGTTTTTTGGATATTGGTTTAATTGTTATGAATTAATACTTGTTATTTAGGTATTGGATATTTCTTTGTTTAATGATATTGGTTATGTTTTTTGCTGTTGTTTGTTGTGGATAGGTGGCTAGTGGGTATGAGACCACTATTTTAGATTATTATTATTATTATATTTATATTTAGTATTTATAATTTTTTTTTTAAAACGGGTCGGGTCGTTTTAACTTATCACCTATCACCGTATGGAAATTGAACATATATCTTATTATATAAAGATGTATATTTAAGTGGTATCCCATATGAAATCAAAACCTTAAGTACGCTAGCAAATAATGAACAACAAAGAGAAAATTCGAAATCACAAGAGATCGGAAAACCTTGCTAGCAAAAGAAAACGGGGTATCATGAGTGATGATCATATTGCTATGATCGAAAAGGCACTTGCAGTTGAACTTCATATAATGCTGGATTTAACTACGCTTCATATATGGATAGCCAACTAAATCAATATGTAAGTACAAAATTTATATAATGCTACACATATATTTTCGACTATTTCAACCTCTCTAACTATTTTCACATCTATGAAGAATAGACATCATATTTTTTTAATTATTTTTAATTTTCATTGTCTAACATTGTTTACCAAAATATAGGGTTCACAAATTACAATTTCGCAATTTAAACGATGGTAAGGACTTTTATTATTATGTAAAGTTTAGTTTCAAAATTACTCATTAACAAGATTATGACACATTTCAATTGTATCGATAAGATGTCAACAAGTGTCAATTAAATATGAAATTTTTAAATCTTTCATAAAAAGGATATCTATACATAAGTAACAATAGATAACTATGTATATATATAAAATTGAACTAATTTCTAATTATTAACCTAATTCTGCTAGATTTTTTTCGTATTTATATAATAAGTAAGACATATACAAATGTTGGTTTCAGTTTAGTTATTAACATGATTGAGACAAGTGTCAAATCTATCGATAAAATTTTACACTTGTCAAAAAATTTAGAAAAAGAAAACTAACAATTTTATTATGTCAATTATAAATTTTTTGTTTTCAAATTTAGTCGTCAATGTTATCATCACATATGTCAAGTTATCAATTTAAGATGTTAACAAATGTAAAAATATGTCGCCAACGTAATAACAATACATGTCATCATACAAAACTTAGTTTTGAAGTTACTCATTAACATGATTGGAACTATATTTTATTTTTATGTTATATATTCTTATAAATATTATATATGAAATTATAACTCAAAACGTTTGTGAAATGTATCATGATTTATTTCAATTTCATTATCAATAATAAATCAGTGATGATGTCAATTAAATTTTTATATGTTTTTATTCAAATTTTGTTTTCAGATAAGGATTTGAACGATTAGTATTTGATTATATTCCTTCTTTTTAATATTTTTCACATTTTTAATGTAGCATTTATAGATTTTACATTATTTACTTCAATTTGATTTTCAAATTAGAAATCTGTGATGATTTAAAATAAAGTTTTGTAATATTTTTTAAAATTGAGGATATGTAATATCAAAAAAAAAATTATTTTTGAAATCTTTTTTATTATATTGTAGTATTTATAGTATCTATTTATATCTATGAATTATCTAAGTCTCATATGTCATTGTGCTTATAATTTTAATTTTTTATTTTTATTTTGTCAAATAAACTTTGTTTTTTTTTCAATTTCGCAATTTTTATTGGGTTGGATGTAAACTCATTGCGATGGTGGAGATACTTTTTCTAAGTTTTTTTTTTAGTAAACAATTTTAATGGTTAAAGAAACTATGACACAAAACAATTTCAGTGGTTAAAGGAACTATATCAAAGTGAAAGCAAAGGAACATAAAATTGGTTCAATTTATTCATAAACACATTTTATAGATGGTGATAAAGAGTATACTTTAACAATATTTTTTTTTTTTGGTGTATGAACATATTTTTTGTGGTAAAACTTTGAATTAAATTGTATGTGGATGTTGATAAGATGACGTTTTGACGAGTTGTTTGTATGTAAAATATTCTATGAATTAGTTTGTGGAATGTTTTTGAAATTTGGCAATAATGATATTCATAATGATGAATGTTTGGCAAAACTTTTGGTTGATGTTAAGTTAATTTTAAATTATTTTAACAATTTATTTAATAAATTTTAAATATAGATATATAGATTAGTGTATTAATGTAAAAATAAAGAAAAAAAACAAATTTCATCTATATGAATATATTTTTTCCCTAACTAAATATATTTATATATATTTACTTCCAAAATTAGTTTTTAATATCAAAATATTAATATATTATCTTATTTAGTTTTATTTGAAAATTTAAAATCCACACATCATGCAGATTCTAATCTAGTGTCAAATAAATTATTTAAATGAAAAATAAAGATATTTCATATGTATGTTAATTATTTTCTTAAAAAAAAGTGTCCGAAAATTGATGGATAGTTTTTGATACATTTAATAATAGAGAAAATACTATGGTTTTTAACGACTAAAACATTTTATAATGGAGATTCATATAACAACTAATCTTAGTCTTTGTTGTTCAATAAAAAATAATAATATTAGTCTAGACACATCATCCTAAAATGTTTTAAAATGGAGAGTTTATCTTTACTCTCTACCTCACTCTCACCTGTCCATAAACTATTTTTATAATTGCTACTTCAACCATTTTCCATTTCAACGATTTCTCATTGTAATTTTTTTCTCAACGTGATTGCTGTCATAATATTTTCTTATTTTCTGATTAAGAAATGAATTTTATTTTAGACTTTGGAACACAACAACTGAAATTGTTGTTATATCAATTTCCATCTAAGTAAAAATTGAGAGAGGGAGGAAAGGGAAAACTCGAATATTTTTGGTCTGCTGACGTGGTAAGGGTGAAAAAAAAGGCGATTAGAGTTTCTTGCGTTTTCGTCACGGATGTTGCCGTCGGCGGCTTCGCCGCGTCGTTTCGAGGCGGATTTGGTATCGGGGTTGGGTCTTGGGAAGGACGGTTTGGGAGGCAGTAGTTCAGGTGGGATCGTTGGGTCTCTGGTAGAAGTTCTTTCTGTGGATGGTCCTGGTCTTAACTCGGGATCGACAGGGGTTCAAAGTGGGAAGCGCTTTTTTTTATAAGCAGCGACAAAGCGAGTGTTCACAAAGCAACGTTTTGCTGTAACGGAGGTGGATGGCAAGGAGAAGGTTGTCGTGCCAAAGGCAGTGTTTCAAGGGGCTAAACCTTTATGGGAAGATTTTGTGATAGGGAAGTTTCTCAACTCTAAAGCTCCTCATGTTGGTAAGATTCACATGATAGTGAATAAAATTTGGAGGTTAGGTGACAAAACGTCGTTGATTGATGTCATTGCGGTGAATGAATCAATGGTGAAGTTCCGTATTCGCAATGAGGGTATGAGGCACAGGGTGTTAAGTAGAGGTATGTGGAATATCACTGATCTGCCTGTGATTGTTTTGAAGTGGTCTCCCTATGCGGAAGATGCTCAACCGATCTTGAAGTCTATTCCTCTGTGGATTACACTTAAGAACATTCCTCCCACGATGTTAACTGACAAGATAATTGAATTTTTAGCAAGTGCAGTGGGGGAACCCATTCGGTTGCATCCAACGACTGAAGCATGTTCTTCTTTCGAGGAGGCAAAAATACTGGTTCATGCTGATTTAACGAAAGAACTGCCCCGCAAATATGTTTTGGCGGGTGAAGAAGAGGGTGAAGTTGAGTTTGTGGTCAAATATAGCTATCCTCAGCTCCCACCTCGTTGTACGTCCTGTCACAAGTGGGGTCATTTCAGTTCATCCTGTCTGTTAGTGGTGGATACCGGTTTGGAGAAGCAACTTACAGCAGTGACTCAAATTCAGACTGCTCAGGATAACGTTCTGGCACAGACGAAATCTTGCTCTGTTTTAGTGGAGGTCCATCAATCTGCAGATTTGGCTGTAACAACGGTTTTCGATCCTTCTGATGCAGGGTTTGTTCGGTTGGATGAAGTCGGGGTTTCAGGTAGTGGGGAGGATGTGTGGATCACACCAAAAACAGGACGCGGTAGTCCGGGGAAAACTCAGATGGCTCCTACGTTTGATGAGGCCTCTCTACTCAAAAACTCTTACTCGGTTCTGGAGGAGGAGGATGTAGACTTAGGAGAGGTTTCGGGTGAGGTTCCGGTGGTAGAAGGGGTCTCTCGAGATCATCCTGACAATCGAAATGTAACAATCAAACAAGCAGGTACAGCTGTAAAGCGGGGTAAACTGTTGGACCCACCAGTGAAGACCTACTTGCTCCGTGGTAATCGAACAACTGTTAAACCTACCTCAAACCTTCTTGCTCCTTCTGCTGGGCTTCCCCCTAAAGATCAGAGCACGAAGCCTCTCCTCAACCATTAATATGTCGGGTTTTTGCTGGAATGTCCGTGGTTTAAATCGATCTTCTAAGCATTCAGTAATAAAAAAGTGGGTGGAGGGAAATAATTTTCAGTTTGGTTGTTTGTTGGATACTCGAGTGAGGGAAGGGAAAGCTCAACGGTTGGGCCGTAGTTTGTTCCCTGGTTGGACTATTCTGACGAATTATGAACATAATAGACGTGGTCGCATTTGGGTTCTATGGAAAGAATCTGCAAGGTTGGATCTGGTTTAAAAAAGTGAACAGCTCATAACCTGTTCCGTGAAGTTAGCTGATGAACCTCATGAGTTCTTCTGCTCTTTCGTTTACGCACAGAGCACGACAGAGGCTAGGCGGGTGTTATGGCAAGAGATTAAGGATCATCATGATTCCCCTCTTTTTCGTCACAAGCCGTGGATTTTAGTTGGTGATTATAATGAAACGTTGGATCTGTGTGAACATTCACGGGTTGATGATCACCTGATCTTGACAGGAGGCATGCGGGCTTTTCAATCTGTTGTTAATCATTGTTCACTCTCGGATATGTCTTACCATGGTCCCCTGTTCACATGGTGTAATAAGAGAGATAATGATTTGATCCTTAAGAAACTTGATCGGGTTTTGATCAACTCTGCTTGGGAACTATCGTTTCCGCAGGCTTATAGTGTTTTCTCTGCGGGGGGTTGTTCAGATCATTTAACTTGTCGGATCATGGTATCTGGCGGGGTCGGCGCACCAGACAATCGACGCAAGCCTTTTAAGTTTGTTAACATCTTGAGAGATATAGAGGAGTTCTTACCCCTGGTTGGTTCGTACTGGGAGAGCACTCAGCCTCTGTTTTTGTCTACTTCTTCTCTCTTCCGGTTCTCGAAAAAGCTGAAAGCTTTAAAGCCGGGACTGCGATCTCTGGCTAAGCGCCGTATGGGTGATTTGGTTCGGAAAACAAAGGAAGCTTATGAGGTGTTATGCCAAGCGCAACAAGCTAATTTGGGGAGTCCATCTCCCCAAGCAATGATGGAGGAGAATGCTGCTTACAAGAGATGGGAGTTTCTGGCTGGCCTAGAGGAGAAGTATTTCAAGCAAAAATCTAAGTTGCATTGGCTTCAAGTCGGTGACCAAAATAATAAAGCTTTCCATAGAGCGGTTAAAGTGAGGGAAGCTGTGAATACTATAAAGGAGATACAATGCCATGATGGTAGAGTGGTAGTCGAAGCTTATGAAATTAAGGTGGAAGCTGAGAGGCACTTTCGTGAGTTCTTGCAAGCTAGTCCTAGTACCTTTGAGGGTTCCTCGGTGGAGGAGCTAGAGGCCCTCTTGCCTTTCCGCTGTTCTGCGACTGATCAGCATGCTCTCACCAGGGAGGTTTTGGGTGAGGAGATTAAGAGGGTGCTTTTCTCTATGCCACATGACAAGTCGCCTGGCCCGGATGGGTTTACTGCTGAGTTTTTCAAGTCCACTTGGGGAATCTTAGGAGCAGATTTTGTTTTTGCGGTTCAGTCGTTTTTCGCTAAAGGGTTCCTCCCTACAGGGTTAAATGCTACCATTCTGGCTCTCATTCTCAAAAAAGTGTCTGCTGTAACCATGAAAGACTATCGGCCTATTTCCTGTTGCAATGTTGTTTATAAAGTAATCTCTAAGATTATTGCAAATAGGTTGAAGAGGGTGTTGCCAAAGTTTGTGTCAAGCAATCAGTCTGCTTTTGTGCAAGATAGGTTATTAATTGAGAATGTGTTGCTGGCCACTGAAATTGTTAAAGATTACCATAAACCCTCTCTCTCAGGACGTTGTGCTATCAAGATTGACATATCGAAGGTGTTTGACTCTGTTCAGTGGTCCTTCCTCTCCAAGGTTCTCTCTGCTATGCACTTTCCTCCCACTTTTATCCAATGGGTTATGTTGTGTGTTTCTACTGCTTCTTTCTTGGTTCAAGTGAACGGTGAGTTAGCGGGGTATTTTCGGAGTTCTCGTGGTTTGCGTCAAGGTTGTGCTTTGTCACCATATTTATTTGTCATATGCATGGATGTACTCTCCAAACTTTTGGACAAGGCGGCGGGTGAACGGTTGTTTGGTTATCATCCACGATGTCGCAATTTGAACCTCACCCATCTTAGCTTCGCGGATGATTTGATGGTATTATCTAACGGTAAATTTCGATCAATTGAGGGTATTATCAAGGTGTTTGAATAGTTTGAAAAGATATCAGGTCTTTCAATTAGTATGGAGAAGTCCACGCTCTTTTTGGCAGGGGACGTTTCTCGCACTTTCGACTCTGCTCAGGTCCCGTTCGAGTTGGGTGTTTTGCCTGTCCGTTACCTGGGCCTCCTATTAGTTACCAAATGTCTCTCCCTTACAGATTGTTTGCCGTTGTTGGAACAGCTTCGGAAAAGAATTGGATCATGGACAGCACGTCATCTTTCGTTTGCGGGACGGTTTAACTTGATCTCTTCGGTTCTGTGGAGCGTTTGTAATTTCTGGATGGGTGCTTACTGTTTGCCTAGTGCATGTCTCGATGAGATAAACTCTATTTGTTCTGCATTTTTGTGGTCGGGAACAGAGATGAATCCGCGCAAAGCAAAGGTTTCCTGGTTGGCAGTTTGTAAGCCAAAGGTTGAGGGCGGGTTGGGGCTGCGGTCACTACATGAAGCTAACTTAGTGTGCTCTTTGAAGTTGATCTGGCGGTTAGTTTCGCAGGGTGACTCTTTGTGGGTGAAATGGGTTCATACCAATCTGTTGAAGCAGATTTCTTTTTGGTCAGTGAAGAGTACCACAACACTCGGTTCTTGGATTTGGAAGCGTTTACTCAAGCATCGGGATCTAGCAAAGACTTTCTGTAAGGTGGAAGTGGGGAATGGGGAAAAAACTTCTTTCTGGTATGACAACTGGTCGGGGTTAGGCACTCTCTCGGATGTGGTGGGGGAACGTGGAGCTCTGGATATGGGGATAGCTTGGCAGAGTACTTTGGCTGAGGTTTGGGCTCATCGTAGAAGAAGGAGACATCAGGTTGGTCAGCTTAATGCAATTGAGGAGGCGTTGCATCTGCTCGGGCAACGCTGTCAAACACGCACTGATCAAGCGGCGGCCGAAGTTTTCTACTCGTGACACTTGAAATCACATCCGTTCACCCTCAAGCACGATTGCTTGGCATCGCGGGGTGTGGTTTGGTCATGCAACTCCCAAGTTCTCTTTCTGTGTTTGGTTAGCTGCCCTAGATCGTTTATCCACAGGGGCTAGAATGGTACTATGGAATGGAAACTCTGCAGGCATGTGCGTCTTCTGTCAACACACTATGGAAACACGAGATCACTTGTTCTTCCAATGCTCTTTTGTCTCTTCAGTCTGGTTGGCTCTTGCAAAGGGTCTATTTACAACCCACTATTCGACTAATTGGTTGACTCTGCTTGGTTATCTATCTTACCCACGTTTGGAGCTGGTTAGGGGGTTTCTCAGCCGCTATGTGTTTCAGGCGGTGCTCTATGCGATTTGGCGTGAGCGTAATGGTCGGCGGCACGGAGATGCACCACAGACTGTAGTGGCTATTATCTCCTCGATCGACAGGCAAGTTAGGGACCGTCTGCTATCTATTGGATTACTGGGAGATCGAAGATTTGATGAAGCTTTGCAACTCTGGTTTCAGTCCCGTTCTTAGTCTCTGTTTTCAAGCTGTATTTCTATCCAACTGAGTTAGTGAAAATGTTCTAAAACAGTTGCACCTAGTTGTAAAACAGTTAATTTTTCTTTTGAATATAATTTAACATTTTATTCAAAAAAAAAAGAAATTGTTGTTATATGTTTTATTGTCTTCAGTATTTCATTTAGTTGTTAGATAAGAAAAACAAAAACTGTTTCAATCAAATGAATGTTGGAATATATGCTCGTGAGTGGTAGTTGGATCTAGGCATGAACACGTTCTCTTAGTTTAATGTCCATTATGAATGTTACGATTGTCTTGTTGGGTGGTTGTGTTATTTGGTTTGTGCAAAGCAAGTTGAACCAAGTTTTTTTCAGTTCGATGTCTGACCAAGTTGAGGTGATCATACATAACACATTTGTTCTTTAGCACTAACATGAACCGCTAAGAACGATGATATTTTATCAATATAGTTTGCATTTGTATTTATAGAAACTCTTAGTATCGAGAGTATCACGGGCAAATTGGCAAGCCATTTGTGTTGTGTGCTTCTCTTGGCAGTTGGCATCATGAGTTTCGAGCCCTTCTCATCTAAGTTAAAAAAAATATAACGAACCTATGCCCAAATCAAAATTAAAACTTACACAAACGATACTCGTGGTTGATAAATCTTATGAAGTTACATTACATTTTCAGGATTTTTTTTCCTTCTGACCAATCAAAATTGTAACATTTCACAATAGTTTATTCAAAATTCACATTTCAAACAAAAATTACCATAAGATCATTTTACTTGCTAGTAGGAGGTATTCGGCTGGAACAAACTGTAACAATTAAAAACTTGGAAAAAAAAAAAAATGATTAGACTAGAGAGTTAAACAATATTTCATGCACCAATAATAAACTCTTCGTATTAAAATTGACTATCATCCAAAACTCAAAAAATAATAAAAGAAATGCTCAATCCTCCAAACACTTCATAGGAACACTCCACGTCGTGTTCTGCACTGGTTCTGACAAAGACAGGTACTTTCTCCAATCATCAAGGACAAGATTCAGATCATGAAGCTTCTTCTCCAAACCAATACAACAATTAGCATGCATCGTGCAAACTAAGTTTATGTCTCTGCTCGTTTGACAAAAACCACCAAAGTAAACCGTATCAAAGAATCTCATTTGGATTCCAATTTCAGAGACAAAAGGCATATGCTTGATTCTGTTGAACACATCTTGATCATGTAACTCTGGATAATCCAGACGAGACTTGTGCCAGAATTTGTAAAACTCAATGCTTCGGTTGTTTGATCTCACGTATGTGAAACCACCATTGACCCAATTGTTCGAATCGAACGGATCTCCGAAAAATCTGTCACATGCCATTTGAAAATCTCCATCTGGATATAGCCTAGGAAATGGATCTCTAAGCCACATTATATCTGCGTCCTACATTCAAATGAATACACAAGAAACTGTTTATTATATCAGTTATATATTAAAAGAGAAGCATTGTCTAAAAAAGCTGGCATGTTTGTCATCAAAGATCTCTGTCCTTAATTTATTATTTGCCCTTAATATTCCATAATATTAAATAAAACTGCCACTGCTATTTTTTTTCTTTTTTTTGTCAATTATCATTGCTATTTAATTTATTTATATACATAATATTTTGCTCCTATAAATTCTAAAATTTGTAAATATTATTAAAAAAATTGATAAATATTATCCCTTACATATTTTTAAAATTAAATTAATTTCACAATGTATTGTAATATAATAATATAAGTATATTATGAGATGTAAAAAATATATATTTAAAATCATATATTCAGAATATAAATAATTTTACCTTTCTAATAATTTTATAAAGCTCTAATGGTGAAAGAATCGAAGATCATTTGAAACTGGCTAAACGTTTATTCTTTTGCTAAAAACAATACCTATATTTGTTCAATAAAAAACGTATGATCACCAATTGAAATGACATGAATATATATTTTAATTTGGATAACTATGTAGTTAAACATTATATATATATATATATATATATGTAGTTATAGTGTTTTTACAGAAAATCTTAAAATTTAGAAAATCCAGTCCAATAAAAAAAAGTAATAATCTATATTTACATTTTTGAAGTAAATTTTGGGTTCTACCTTCTAAGTTTAACTTATTTACAAAAAATAATCTTTAAAAAATTACATAAAATAACCATCATTAAAATATGGCAATTCAAAATAGATTCCTAAAATAATATGTCTATAACATCGCATTTATGATGATGTCGAGATGTTTTCCAAAAAAAATATGATCATGTTGAGATTTTGGTTATTTGGTATTGATTTTACAATATTCAGTTAACCATGAAATAAGACGTATAGTAATACATACATACAACAATTTAGGAGTATATTCCTTATCTATATTCTAAATCATAATTGTACTTTCCAAAATATAAAGCTTGCTCGCCAATTTTTACAACTATCAAACATAATTCCATGTTACTATATAAATAACCTTAAGACCAAAAATGCACAAACTCATAAGAAACTTTACCTTTCAAACAATCCTCATGCCTTCAATGGACAAATCTTTTTACTCTATATTATTTTGTTTTTGCAATTTAGGTCATTGCTACTTTTTACACTTAACTAATTATTAACACATTTTTTTTTCCTATTTTACAACATGTGAAGAAAGGTACGTGAGACGAAGGTTAATATCAAACAAACAATTTTTTTTTAGGTACGTTGATTTTGATTTTGGGGAACTAAAAGTATTTGAACACATATGTTTCTTTTTTTTTAACACAAGTCCCTTGCATGATTGTACTCTAAGAGGGGGTTATTGGTTCTATGATTTTAATGGATTTGGAAATCTAAACAAAAATTATGTGTTATTCAATCATTGATTTTAAAATATTTATCAAAATTATGTGTTATTGGTTCCATGATTTACAAATACTTGTTAAAATCCCATGTTATTCATTTAATGATTTGTTTTTGGATTTCAAAATCCACATTATGTTTTAAATGGATTTGAATGGATTTGGAAGTGTAAAATAGTAGGATTCAAATCCAAGGATAAAACATGTTATTTCAAAATCCATGTGTCTTGATTTTTAAAATTTACAATTCCATGTGGATTTAAAAATCAGTTCTCCAATAACAGCCCCTAAATTGGTTTCATGTTTTCTTTGTAGGTAAGTGGAGAAAAGGGAAAAGAGACAAAGAAGAGATAAAATTAAATATTGTATCGATTTTTCTTTTAACAATAATCTTATTTTCTGTACATTTGTTTAATTTTACTAACAATTTTCAAGGTAATTTATAATTAAGAAATTTATAATAAATTGTGCGATTTTAATTATTGAATCCTAACACTTTTGTCTAATTGAATCCTAAGTTAACCACTGACGTGAAGCTTTAAATGTGACATTGAATCCTAATACTTTTGTCTAAATGTGATCGCCTGGTAACATTTTGTGTTTAACCTTTTTAGTTTTGCTTATGTAAATTTTAATTTACAATCTTAATCTTAGAAAGGTACACAAAAATAAATAAGTGACATATGGTAAATCGACCAAAATCAGTAAAGTTTATTCCCATACATTATCTTGACTTAATTGCTATTTTATTTTATAATTAAGAAAGATTTTATTGTTTTATTTAAGAAACAAAAATAATATCAGCCTAAAGTATATATTAATATTTTTGTAGTTGTTTCCATATCTTAAATATAAATATATTTACAATGTCTTAGGCATGAACTATTATTGTGGCAAATTTGGGTTTTATTAGTACTTTTATCTTTCCAAAATGAATATATATAAAAGTTATAAAAAATTGTCCCGTGGTATACCACGAGTTAAATCCTAGTATTATACCAATAGCTGAGACACATTTAGTTATTTAGTATCATTTTGATTTATTATTTACAGCTATATGTCATTGTGTTTTTAACAAAAAAAATAAAAAAAATGTGTTATTTTTAAAAACTTTATCACACAACTCTGTTAATAGAAATTAAGTTTAAAGTTTAAATATATTTTATATACTAGAAAAAATGATTTATTGAAATGCATGTGGGTTACCTGCAGATTTCACAAATTCAAGAGGGACAGATGCAAAGACATTTTCCGGTTCAAAATATTTAAATCCGTTGTGGGATGGCTTAGCGGACGAGTTTGACTAGGTTAATAATTTTTAAATCATTTGGTTCATGAAATTTTAGTTTTTTGTTGTTTTTATGTGATTTGATAGTTTAAGATTTTGATAAAAATCTAACCGATCACTAATTCGGTGGAAAAAAGATGGCTAGCTACATGAAGTATAATAGGATATATGGTCACACATACCAAGTATACTATTGTATCCTCAACGAAATATATGTATTACATGGTCACATGCATGAACTATATGACGTTATGTGGTCAACACCATAGACATACAATCCGATACACTGGTTGACTGACTCCGGTGAAGACCGATGTTGGCTCCGGCGTTGACAAAAAAAAATGTATTCCAAACTTTTTTATTATTAAAAATCAAAAATAATAAATATTATATTTAAACATTTTGGTTTTTCATGATTAAAAACATATTTAATTCAATATCTAAATATTTTTATATATCTCTAATGTATTCATTCGTATAATTAGTTAATTTTTTTTCTTAAAGCTAAACTAATGGTTAAATAAAAATCACTAATAATTATTTTCAAGATATATATATATATATATATATTATATACAAATCTCTGATAATCAGATTATTTAAATACTACAAAATCAATAAAATCAAATTCAACTACTTTCATTAGAAAAATAATATGCAAAAGATTGAGTATATGACTCTTTACTCTAAAGTTTGCATAGTAAATGTTGTACAAAATTTTAGATACTTTTTACTATAATATTTACATACTCTTAATAACATGTAAACAACAACAAAAAATTCACAATATTTACTTTAATATATAAAAGATAAATATACAAAAACTTAATTTTAGCAAAACAATATATTTGATTTGAGGGTATGTATGCAAAAGAGTATATAATAAGAGTATATTTGCAAATACCTTTATATTATATATCTTGAAAATAATTATTAGTGATTTTTAACTATTATTTTAGCTTTTAAAAAAACTAATTATAAGAATGAATACATTAGAATATATAAATATTTGATATTGAATTGAATATATTTTTAATACATAAAAAAACATTAATGATTTAATATAATAAGAAAAAATGTATTCTAAAACATTTTTTTTAATCAACGCCGGAGTCAACGTTGGTCTTCGCCCGAGTCAGTCGACCGGTGTACTGGATTTTATGTTTATGGTGTTGACCACATAACATCATATAGTTCATACATGTGGCCATGTAATACATATACTTCGTGTAGTTGAGGATACAATAATATACTTGGTATGTGTGACCATGTATTCTCCTATATTTCGTGTAGCTAGCCATCTTTTTTCCTAATTCGGTTCATATTCAATATAGATCTGTCATCATGTCAATCTAAAATTTATGGTGAAACGATTAATATTTCAAACTTTCATAAACTTAATGAATTCAAACCAATATAAATTTGTATTATAAATGTTATACTAAATAAATATATTTACAAATGTAATATCTCAAACAAAAATTTTATCCGTGAAATAGCACGGGTTATTACCTAGTAAACCATTATTAGCTGCGATATATTGACAACATTACAAATCGAGAATTTTTTTATTCATTTATTATTCTAATCATAAATATGATGCAAGAGTGGCTGTAGTTTTGTGGTAAGAATCATATTTATTAAAAATGTAAATATGATGCAAGAGTGGCCGTGGAGACCTGGGCTTGAATCCTAGCAGCCACACTTAATATTTTTTTTGTTTGAATTTTATATAAAAAAGGGTTGTAAACGAAAAAAAAACATGCGGAATGTGATATGTTTGTTGATTTTATATCTCAAAAAAAAAATCACATAGGAATAAAGAAAAAAAAAAGTGTTCTGCTACAAAACTGTGAAACATATTTAGCGAAGAATCTTAGAGGGATAAAAAGAAAAATTAAGACAATACCGTGAAGATGAAGTTAAAACCCATCTCAAGAACTTGAGTAAGTAGCTCGATTCTGCGCCACATCATCTTGAGATAATCAGGAGTGTTGTAAACTTTCTCGCCGGAAAAATCAGTTTCTGAGGTTTCAATGTGGTAGCAATTAGTATGAAGTTCTGAGCACCGTTGAAACGCCTTAGGATCCAAGCAAACCACTACTACATGTTTCAGCAGTTGTTGTGTTCCTTGTCCGATACGAAAACTCTCTAAGAAAAGATCAAACAAAGAGTTTGGTTCTGCCCAAGCTTGGTTCAGTGTGGTTATAATCACTGTCCTGTTCTTGGTCGACGCGTTCTCCAAAATCTCCCTGAAACTGAGCTTTGGTTTTGTCTGAAACAACAACAAAATTGGTCTCAAAATTACAGATTCAAACCCTATAAGGCTATAACAAGAGAGAGTATGTATAAAGAGCAGAAACAGAGTAGGTATCAGATCTGATTAATGGTGAGAGCTTACTGTTTCTGGAGAAATCTCTGATGCGTTAAGATTTGGTAATGGTGGAGATGGAGAAGCGATAAGAGAGAACTTGTGAAGATCAAGTCGTTGCAGAGGATAAGCTGCTTTGTATAAAACCAGACATGAAGCAGTTAAACCAAGAAACAGTATCAAGATTCTTGTTACTTCTTTTTGTCCGATTACATATCCTGAATCCATAGATTTACTGCGAGAAGAAGAAGAACAAGAGGAGGAGGAAGATGAAGATGAAGAACTCATTATTTTTGTTTGTGAAGTGCTTTTTCTACTTTCAAGTCTTCGTTTTTTTGTCGGTTCTTCTTATAATAACCTACTTGAGCAAGGCAAAGTCATCATTGGTATTCTTGTAACAGCAATGTTCAATATTTTATTCAAAATTAAAAAGACTGATTCTAAAAAAATAATGGTAGAATCGTGCATTCTTTGAAAATACAATAATGATTCACAAGCTCATGAAGACGGCTTCAGTATAATAATAATTATAGTTATAGTTAATTTATTAATAGAAGACTATACAATAATTTGACTAAAATTACTAGCCTATCTTCCACTAGAGTCTAAACGCGTGGGCGTTCCCTATTACTAGTAATAAGTTATAATAATTTCATAAACAAATGTGTGTGGCTGCCATGATAGACTTATTTTATTTCTCTCAATTATTTATTTTTCGAAGTTATGAGTCAATAAGTTGACAAAAAAAAAGAGTGTATTTACGAGTCCGTAATAAGTCATTAAAACAAAGAAAAATATCAGGAGCTTGCGTAGGCATTGAGAAAATTGAGTTTCCGGGGTAATATGTGATTCACTAGCTTACAGAAGTGGCCTGAACCTAACTTTAAACCAAAGTAGACGAGATTATTGGATTCTCCCCAAAGTAAACAAGAGAAATAATAATATGCGACTATGTTTAGTGGCATTGTGGATGAGATTTGGAACTTAACCGTTGTTGACACCCGTGAATCAAATTCTGATAATTTGGTGAGGGTGTTGATCGACACTAGTGGTGGTGTCGGTCGATACCTTAAGTGGATTGGTGTTCGGTTTGATTTCAGGGTTCTCGGTTCGAGTTAGTTTGGTTTGGGGGTCGTATATAAGATGTGAAATCGACGTGTTGGGTTTATATACCTATTTTTTGTCGCCTCCTTTGTGTGGAAAAGAGAGAAAATGATTTCCAAAAGTTCTTGAGAGTTCCTGAAGGTTTTTCCTGAAGGTTTTGTCCCTGTTCTTGTTAGTTTTTGGCTTGGAAGTTGGAGATATAAGGCTGAGAACGTGGGAGAAGCTTGTGGTGGTGTGTTTTCGTCATTGTTGGTGAGATCTCTCTGTTTTGGCTAAGGTAAGTGCATGACCATGGCTTATCTAAGCTAAGATATCTATTTATGTGACTTTGTGTGTTATGTGATTGTTTCCTCTGAGTTATTTGTGAGTTTTTGTGGCTCCTATGGCTGGGTTTTGCTTCTGAAGATGTGTGGGTCGCATAGGAGGAGTTTGGAGGTGAGATTCGGAGTTCCTGATTGAAGAAAATCGATGTTCAGCATCAGTGTCGGTCGACACCAACGCGAGGACGACTCGAGGACTTTGGCGAGTGTCGGTCGACACCATGTGGAGGTGTCAGTTAACACCATGTGGGGGTGTTGGTCGACATTATTAGGGTTTCGGGGATGTCGAGCAAGGTGTCGGTCGACACCAGTTGTGGTTTATGTCGACACCAGATGACCAGTGTCGATCGACACCCCCTGGTGTCGGTCGACACCCCCTGGTGTCGGTCGACACCCTTCTTCAGCGGCGATTTATGTCGTGAATGCTTTATGTATTGCTTGGTTTATCTTATTGTTTGTTGTTTGTGGCATGAAGAGATATTTTTGCTTGTGTGTATAGCCCAGTAGATGGGAGGATTGTCTCACTAAGTATTTCTGGTAATACTTACGCCTCTCTTTTGTGTTGTGGCGCATGTAAAGGTAAAGTGTGATCGTGGAATCAAGGCTATGAAGTGGAGAATGTTCTAGAGACTCGGTTGTTTGCTCTATGTCTTTGATGAGATGTTAAAGTGAATCTTAGTTGTCTAGAACGGTTTTTAGAATTGTTGGTTCTATGAATTTGTTATGTTTTGGATTGTTGCTGGAATTGGTTCATGTTATTCATTATTCGTTATTGGTTTATTGGAATGGTTCATGTGTTATTCGCTGTTGTTATTGATTGGAGATTAGGTTGCTAGTGAATATGAGATCACTAGATATTAGGAAAAAATAAAATAAATCTGCTTGTTTCAGTTGTCTTTTCTCTTTGGAGTTTTGTGGTTATGTGTTGTGGTTTAATTTTGATCAAAGCTAACTCGTGCAATATGTGAGTCGATCTACTCCAACAACATCTTATTATATAAAGTTGGGTTTCGAAAGTTAATCATTAACAAGATTTTGACATATGTGTCAAGTAATCAAATTCAGATTTTGACATGTGTAAAAGTTAATATTTAAAAAGAGAAATTTGATTACAACAAAAATAAAATATTTTTTAAAAAAAATATTAATAATTTAAAAAGATAATCACCAAAATTACAGAATTTATTAAAAAATACAAAGTTTTTTAAAATAATTATAAGGAGATTATATATATTTCTTAAAATTCGAAATTATTATATTATTTACTTATTTTTAATTTTAAGTTATTAATTCTACAAAAAAAAAGGAATTAAGGAAAATATATAGTTAATTATTAATTTTAAATTTTGTAAATACTCACTTCTATATAAACATAGATCGTCTCATATTTATATAATTTATTCAAAAACAATGCTTTCAACTTTGTTTAATTGGAAAAAAGAATTAAATGGGAAGGTAAATTTTTCTTATTTTTTTAAACCAAAATTTTCTCCTACTTTTTACCTTTTCAGTTGGGAATAGGTAAAATTAATATGTTGACCCAAAAAAAAAATTAATATATGCGTTTTCTTTTTCTAATACTGTATTTTAAAATTTATTGTAGTATTTTTAAATTGTTTTATTTAATTTATATTTTTATCTTTCAATTATTTGGGATTCATATATTACCGTGCTTATAATTTTCTATTGTTTCTTTAATTATGTCAAATTATTTTTTTCTAATTTCTCAATGGTTGGTCATAAACCCTTCTTTTTCGCAAACATAAATGTTATCATTATTCATTCAATCCCAAAGAGAGATAACGAGTAGAAGTTCATCAACCTAATGGATAGATAAAATAGGCTAATTAATTACAACAAACATAGATAGATAGATTAGAAAAACATAAATCGTTGTTGATAGATCCATAGGAGCTCAAAGACTGTGACACCCTAGTTTGCGGAAAGGTTTAAGAGAATTGATTTGGCCACATATGTCACCAAAATGCACTTCTTTTTCTGGTGAAGGGTCCTCAGAGAACTTAATGATGGTGACCTTCCTGGAAGTGAATGTCGGAACTGTGCGAGTGAGAACAAAACACAGGAAAATATTATTTGTTGATTTGTAGGGTTGGTAAACAAGTTTTTAAAGGCTCCCAGATGTAACAAACCGGCCATCGAATATGGGTGGGTCCACGGGCCGGGAATAGATGTAAGGCACACGTAAGAAGGTGGGCACATGGACTGAGAGTGGACATGGGCTCACTAAGCAAGGTGGTGGTTGAGGCGTTATAGAGATAGAGGCTACATCATGATGTGTCAAAGATACTTTTACGAATACAGTAAAACCTCTATAAATTAATAATGTCGGGACCATAGAAATTTTATGAATTTATAGAGGTTTTAATTTATCGATAAATTAATAATTATTAATTTATCGATAAATTAATATTTTATTAATTTATGAAGAGATTTTCTTATTTTCATAGTTTTGTAAATTTTCTATTAAAAGATAATATATTTTGTTATAATTTACATTTTTGTAGATTGTTTTGATTTATAATTCTTTTATAATTTATATAGTGTTTTAGAATTTTTCCATTTTTATATTGTCTTAACATGCCTTTATTAAGAACATGGTAGCCTTAGTTTAGATTTTGTATTATTAAACTAGAGAGACTTGGTTTTCTTCTGTGTCTTTGATCGAATAGAAAGTCAATACCATCGATGGCGTCTCATCTCAAAGATATTTCCAAGGAAACGATGACTGATGAAATTCGTAGAGAATTATGTAAGTACAAGAAAGATCATATGGCATGCACTCAAAAAGATTTAAAGTTGTGGCTTGAAGGAGAGTTTCATATAAAGGTTAGTCAAGGTACAATCTCAAACACACTCAAACGTACCGATGAGTATTTTTCAACCAACTCAGAAAAAGGAAAAGCTATCAAGCGACACAAACCAGCAAAATTTCCAGATATGGAGAAAGTTGTTTTTGAGTGGTTTCTCCAACACCAAGATCGTGTGAATATGACTGGAGAACTAATACTACAGAAGGCAAAAGAAACAATGAAACTTCTAAACTCTCAACAAGATTCTGACCACCAGTTTTCTCAAGGCTGGCTTGAAAAATTTAAGTTACGACATGGTATTAAGTCTTTTCGTCGTTTTGGAGAGAGTGGTTCAGTTGATACAGAAGACATGGAGAAGAAGCTGGAAGCTATAAGAGAAAAAGTAGACAAATTTCCACTGAAAGATGTCTTTAATATGGATGAAACTGGTTTGTTTTACAGGTTACAAGCTGATCATTCTCTTGCTACTAAACAACTTGAAGGAAGAAAGCAAGAGAAAGAAAGATTGACAGTTGTTATTTGCTGCAATGTGGATGGCTCTGAAAAAGTTCCCTTGTGGATTATTGAAACAAGTATTTTATTGGTGGTTGGTGTGAATGATGATGAATGTATGGAATGAATGGATGGATGGTAAGGTGTTTCAATTCCCCTTATGCAGTTGCAGTATAAGATGTGTCAATCCAATCTGAGTGTTTGTGAACAGTCAAGATGTGCATAAATGAATGCACAGTCAAGATGTGCAAGACAAGCAATGAACAGAAAACTAAATGAATGCAGCAGAAATGAAACAGGACAATCACAAATCATAAACACAAGCTCTGGGGAAGAACTCGAGCAAGCACTCGACCGAGTGTAGGTCGAGTACATGGTCGAGCTAGACTAAACGTGAAAACAGAGCAACACAATAAAAGCAGAGCAATGCAAAAACGAATCAAGCAACAATCAAGCAACATGATTAAGACTAAGATATCAATAAACAAAGAAGGTCCTGAGGAGGGATTCATGGGCTGAACTAATCATTGTGGTTATTTAACTTGGTCAACAAACCTCAAACAAACTTTGAGCTAATCTCTAGACATACTATTCTAAGACATGTTTAATCCACTCTCATGGCAAGAAACAATCAAACCTATGCATTTCTAGACTTAGTAAAGAATCTACACAAGCAGGCATTAAGCAATACATCTCAAACCAAACAAGACCTCCAATCTCTTAGCAAGCCTAATGGTAAGCTCTAGATCTAGCCTTATCTATGCTCCTTAGACATTGGTGTGATGCTAAGATGCTGAAATCAAACCCTACCTTCTCAGATATAGGATCAGCATAAGATCACTAGCCTAGAAGAGATTACAAACAATTCAAAAGCTTGACCCCAAATTCAAACAAACCACAAGATCAACCCAGCCTAACTCATCCTCAAGATCCTAAGCAAACTACTCACAAGAACACATGGTGAACAAAGTCAAAAACCCAGAAAATAATGAAACTTGCATCACTAGAAATATAAAACAGAGATCTTCAATATTGAAAAAGAAATGAAACTCGAATTCTCAATATTAAGAAAGTTATGAAACCAACAATATTGAAGAACTTAGTCTTTTTCAAGTACAAGATCTAAGAAATATAAAAAATCAAAAAGAATAATTCCCAAAAGGGTAAAATACTAGGTTTAGAGAATATCTAAAAAGCTGCACACTTTTGTGGTTGCATGTACAAAGCTTTATATAGGAGGGGAGTGGAAGCCCTATAAATACTAAAAGACAAAATAGTCAACGGCTCGGTCAACTCGACCTGTGCTCGGTCCTTTCCATCCTTTCGCTAGAACTTGCTTAAACACAATCTCCTCTTTAAGACTCTACCCTTTTTCTTCCTCTTTTCTTTCTTTTATTTTTTTTATTTTTTATTTTATTTTTTTTCTTTTCATAACAGCCAAGTCCCAAACCCAACAAGTGAACCACCTAGTCCTATCTAGTTTGAAAAGTGCAAACTAGAAGTACACAAGGCTTTACTCTTGTCAGTTCAAACCTAACACTTTCTACCAAGCTCAATCCCAAAATAGGCCTCACACACACAAGAATAAACAAGGCTTGAAAGAAGGGTTGGTTAAGGGTAGGGAAACTGATTCTTAATGAGGAAATCAGCTACTTGGATCAACAAGAGTGGTAAAAAAAAAGAGAAAGATGATCCAAATATGTATATGGTATCCATGAGTTTAAAGCAATGCACACAATGATAATTGAAAGTCAATATTAGGTTCTTATAGATAGGAAATGGTGTCAAATCACAACATGTTTCAATATAGACCAAATACAATGCAGGAATTCAAGGCTTGGTTCAATCTTATGCTTCTAACCACTCAACTAGCATCAAAGTACTATTAACTTGGGCATTGATCCTAGTCTAGTGTATAAGCAATCTAACAAGGAAATACTCATCATAGATCCTTAATGCAAATATTATACAATCCTACATGAAACATGCTAAACAAGATTCTAATATGCAATGTAAACTACATGAACACTCTTTTTCTTCTAAAGATTTTTTCAAAAAATTTCAATTTTTTTTGGTTTTTCTATGCCTTAGATGCTTATGCAAATACTAATATGAGGATGCTAAAAATTTGAAACAAGATCACAAAACACAATGTCAAATGCTATCTCAAACCCTCCCCCAAACTTAAATCACACAGTCCCCTGTGTGAAAGAAATTTGAAAGAGGATTCAAGACTAAAAACAAAATACAAATATGAAATGCAATGATATTTACAAGTGAAGGTGATATTGGTACCTTAAGGATTGGAGAAGAAGTTGTCCACATCCTCTTGCATGCTGTCAAAGGTGTAGTTGGGGTCTTGTTGGTGACTTGGAGATGGAGATTGGGTCAGCTCGACGATGGCGATCGACCGTGACTCAGTTGAGTGCGTGTCCGAGTGGGGGGGTCGAGCTGGACTGCGGATGCCATAATTCTTTCCTTGCTGCTGGGAGAACTGCTGGTAGAACTGGTGGTAGAGTGCTGGATCCATGAAGTATTGGGGTGGGTTGGGTGGGTAACCTGGATAAGCAGCTGGAGTTGGAAGCCATATGGTTGTGCGGGCTGGAACTCGGTCGATGCGTCGGTGGTGCTCGGTCGGTGGGCGCTAAGTGACCCGGTCGACGTCGGTGGTGCTCGGTCGGTGGTGGCTCGAGTGACCCGATCCAGATGCCCTCAGCTGCTGTTCTCGGGTACTTGGCTCTCTTCCTCTCGATGGCTCATACATTGAAGCACAGCTGGTTCCACAGGGTTGCAAACTCTTGAAATTGCTCTAGTTGAGCTCACTTCCTCCTCGAAAGGGCTTGATGGTGTAGGTGAAGAATTCCCACTCTTCCAACTCAGCCATCTTTCCTTAAGCTCTCTGTGTGCCAGAGTGGACTTAGCCATGTTGGTCACCTTCTTCTGGCTTATCAGCCTTTTCCACTTGCCACTTGTTCCACTTTTGCAAAAGTGTCAACCTCTTGCTATTCTCCCTCACTCCTCTACTATCCACTTGGGTTGGGCTGTAATCCTCAAGTAAAATTGCTCCTCCCCATCAGCCACTTGTGCATTCCCAGCTTCCTCAACCCTAGGTTGAACTACTCCATCAAACAAGTCTTTCTCCTGGCTTTGAAGTCAATGTTGGCTCCTTCAGATAATTGGTGAGCTCTTGGTTAGGCAAGATCAATAGCATTTTCCCAAGTGTTGGTAGCTCAAGTTGAAGATGTGATTTCCTTGATGCATCTCCTTAGCTAGGATGAGAGTACAGGTGAGGTAGCGAGTCATCCATCTTGGTGAGACCCTCTCTCCTCTAAGTGGAACCTTTTCAGCTTGTAGAATTGGAGTAATGCCTCCAATGGTAAGTGCTCCTCTTGATCCTTTGTTTTCAACTTTCCCTCCCAACTTCTCAAGTAAACCATGTGGTCAATGAGCACCATTGCAGGATCTGCTACAGTGCTCCCAAGGATGATGGTTCCATCTCTTTCTTTGAGGATGATCCCATTGAGAGCCATGTCAATCATCTTAAGCTCTCCCTCATTGATATTCCCAGTTTCCTTCCTTGCAAAGGTGTTTACAAGCTTTTTCTGGAAGTACCTTAGGACTGGGCTCCTTATCCTTGAGCTCTGGGTGGAGGATGAGTAGAGTTTGTTGTCCCCAATGGTTTCCCAAACTGAATAGAGCTCCTCTCTTGGCATCATCAAGCTCTATGGCTCCAAACTTCAAAACCAAACATTGGCTATCTTCATTTGAAAGCTCATGCCTCTTCCCTTGATTGTGAAGGTGATTGACCAGCTCCAACCCTCAGGATCTTTCCTTGCATGTGTATGCAGCTTGACGAGTGGCTAGAAACTCACAACTTTCCTCCTTGTATTTTCCATGCAAAGCCCCATGAACTTTGAAGTTAAGTTACTTTTCTCGAAAAGAAACTCGACATCTTAATCAATGGCGAGCTTCTCCATGGTTTCCTTGTGAGGATATCTAGTCCCCAAGAACTCCATTCTCATAAAAGCATCATAAGCTTTGCTCTTTGACACCCACAAGATTCTGCTTCCCATCATCCATTAATCTTCTTCTTCACTTTCTTCCTCACTCTCATTTTCCTCTCCCTGCTTACTCGACCTCAACTGTTGGCCTCTTCCCTTTTGGCCTTGTGTCTCCTCATGAACTCATTGAGAGTTGGGTCCTTTCCTCCTCACTTTCAGTCTCTCGGGATCTTCTCACTGACTCCTCCTTGGACACGGCATTCGCTCGACCGGCTGCTCGAACCACCACTCGGTCGAGTGCATGATCGAGTGGGGCGTCGAGTTGATTTTCCAGCTTCTCTTCTTGATTCAAGGCCAGCATCACGGCGTTCCATGGAGCTTGCAGCGATTTGTTGAGACTTTCGGTGATCCTTGAAGACATTTTCAAAAAGAACTGAAAGGAATAGACTCAAAGCTCAAAGTTAATAGGTTAGTGACCCAAAAACTTGAAAGAACAAAGCTTGAGCACAAGATGAACTTGGGAGAGATTTTAAAACTTTAATTTAGTTGTTTTAAGCAAATGAGAGAGTGTGAGAGGTATAATCTCGTGCAAGCTCTATATAAAGAAGCTAAAGGGACAAGGGGAAAAGGGTGGAGCGTCCATACCATTCAAATTCGAATTGGAAATCTTTGATCTGCTTTTTGCTGCCACTCGACCCCACACTCGACTGTACACGGTCGAGCTCCCTTGACCAAAGTTTGAAAATTCAAAATTTTCTTCTTGTTCTTCCCTCCACTCGATCGTTCTAGCGATTTGAAGATCAAATGGGCCTTAGTTCCTTTCCAACTCGGTCGAGTACCTCTCGTGGGCTGGTCGAGTGGGCTTGCGAGTCTCCTTCTCCAAGTCCAAATCTCTCCTTACCCAACTACATTCTCGCTAAAAGGCCTGTCCAACACAAACATAAAAGAAAACACATCAAAACTACAAGGAAAATAAACTATATTTACAAAGGATACCTTAGGGACTTCCTCCCTAGTGAGCTTGTTTAAAGTCACTAAGCTTGACTTTGATTTCCTTCTTAGACTTTGTCTAGATACCAAGGAGGTGATGAAATCCTCCCTGGAACCTCTTGGTCACTGTGAAGTTGATCCTTGATAACCTCACCTTACACAAACCATACTTCTTCTTGATTTTGAGCCTTGGTCTTGCTTTCCTCCAAGACCTCTTGTTCAGCTTAACTTTGAGATCCTCAACCATACTAGTCAACTCTTGAACTGACCTCTTAAGCTTTTCCACAGACTCTTCTTGAAGAGAGTGCTCAGCCTTTGGAGTTGCCTTATCACGTAAGCCTTCTTGACCACCTTTATCCTTGATAGTAAAAGGCTGATCATCAATTGTAGGGAGGTTGGTTGGGTTAAAGATGTTGAACCTCATAACTATATCCTCAGCAATGTTCAAGGTCACAAGACCTTCCTTGACATAAATGATTGCTCCAACAGTGGCTAAGAATGGCCTCCCAAGAATGATTGGATCTTCAGGTTCCTTATCCATCTCCAGAACCACAAAATCTGTATGAACTCTTGCCTTCCCTATCTTGACAGGGACATTCTCCAACTTACCAACTACCTCTCTGTTTGACCCATCAGCTAGGCATACATGGAGGTTTGTGAGTTTGAAATCTGTCCTCCCAAGCTTTTGTGCAATGGAGTAGGGCATGACACTAATTGAAGCCCCTAGGTCGCATAGGCATTGGTTGAAGTGGAGGTAACTGAATGTGCATGGTAAATAGAAGGGACCTAGATCCTTAAGCTTGATTGTGATGATAACTCCTCCAAGGTCTTCAAGATCCTTTTCATCTTGGGCTTGAGCCTTTTGCTTTGATAAGTCAAGCAAAAAGTCCTTATAGAGAGGATATGGTTCAAACTGTTCCAAGGCAGGTCCTCTCTCCTCTTCTTGGTAAGCAATGATGACCTCTTGTAAAGCCAACACTTCCTCTTGTGTCTCAACCACAGCTTCTTCCTTCAAAACCCTCTCATCCTCTTGTTGCTTAGCCAACATTTCTTTTTTCTCAATGATCTCCCTTAGTTCCTTAATCCTCTGTGCTTTGAAACACCCTGGGAATGGTAGTGGAGGCTTGTAAGGAGGAGGAATGTACTTAGCAGGTTTGACAGCTTCGGAGTCTCCAGCTCGATCGACCACTCGAGCATGCACACGGTCGAGTGGCTGTTCGAGTATCTGGTCGAGTGCAATGTCAAACTCCAGTTGCTTTGCAAAACGTCACTTGGGGCTTCAGTAACTGATAAATTCCCCCAAACTTGGACTTCACTGTCCTCAGTGACTTCTTCCTCATGAACTTGAATGGCCTTGGCTGTGAACTCTCTTGGATTTTGAACAGCTTTTCCAGGGAGTTGGTTGGGTTTAGGAGCTGAAGTAGAGGCAATGTTACTCTCCATATATTTCACTCTTGAGTTAAGACCCTCAAACTTCATGTTTAGATCATTGTACTGTGATGTGAGTCTTTGATTCAACTCAGCAAACTGTTTGGCTTCCTCTATCTTTCCTTGTGTTTGACCAATCAACAACTGTTGCATCATTGCCCTTAAGTCTTGTTCTTGGCCTTGGTTAGTCTGAAACCCTGGTGGGGGACACAACTGAGGCTGAAACACTAGATGTTGTTGTTTGGGGATGTATTTTTGTTGCTGTTGAGGCTGTTGAGGTGGATAGACTTGGTCTTGAGGGTTGGCCACATTGGTACTCCTATAAGAGAGATTGTTGTTCTTGAAACCTCCTTGGTTGTAGCCTTTGAATCCTCCCTGGTTTTGCATGTAGCACAACTCAGCAAACTCAGTCTCCCCTTCTTGAACTGGAGCCTCTTCCTCACCAATGAAGTGAATAGACTTTTGTTGGCTAAGAAGGATCTTGTCAAGCTTCTCATTGACCATCTTCAAATCCCTCTTGTACTTGTCCTCTTGATCAGTTGATGATGACCTTATGGTTCTGTCATAGTCCTCATTATAGTTGCCATCTGATTGAGCAAGATTTTCAACCAACTCCCAGCCTTCTTCAACATTTTTGTTGAGGAAGTTTCCATTTGAGGCTGTGTCAAGAAGCATTCTGATCTTGGGAAGCACTCCTCTATACAAAGTACTTAAAAGGGACTCATTGCTGAAGCCATGGTGAGGACACTGAGTCTGGAATCCTTTAAACCTTTCCCAAGCTTCACAAAAACTCTCATTATTCCTTTGAGCAAACCCAGAAATTTCATTTCTCAATCTAGCAGTTCTAGCATTGGAAAAGAATTTGGCCAAAAAAGCTTTTTTGCAAGCATCCCATGTGGTTATTGCTCCAGTAGGAAGAGTCTTCTCCCAAAGGTGAGCCTTATCTCCAAGTGAGAATGGGAATAGCCTTAACTTGAATCCATCCTCACTGACTCCATTGATCTTAGTGAGACCACATATCCTATCAAATTCATCAAGGTGGTCCAGGGGATCTTCCATTGGCAACCCAAGGAACTTGTTGGCTTGAATCATTGAGATCAATCCACTTTTGATCTCAAAGTTGCTGTTGGCAACAGTAGGAGGCACAATACCAGCTCTCTGGTTATGTGTGTTTGGTGCATCTCCAGCACCAATGTTTTTTGCTCTTGGAGCTTGTTGATCTTGTTGCTCCATTAGCACTTGTTGTTCTTGTTCCTGATAGATCCCTGTTTTCTGCTGTCTCAGGTCCCTTGGTGGTTTGTTCATGTGATCAAGGAGTCTCTGAAGATTGTGAGGACCCTTGGACCTTGTTTGCATCAACAGAGTCGAGGACAGACTCGGACAGGCACTCGGTCGAGCACAGGCTCGAGTGGGTGGTCGAGTCGACTGGGAACTGATGAAACTCGAATTCTCAATATTAAGAAAGTTATGAAACCAACAATATTGAAGAATTTAGTCTTTTTCAAGTACAAGATCTAAGAAATATAAAAAAAGCAAAAAGAATAATTCCCAAAAGGGTAAAATACTAGGTTTAGAGAATATCTAAAAAGCTGCACACTTTTGTGGATGCAGGTACAAGGCTTTATATGGGAGGGGAGTGGAAGCCCTAAAAATACTAAAAGACAAAATAGTCAACGGCTCGGTCAACTCGACCGGTGCTCGGTCGAGTGGCAGGTCTAGCTGGCTTCTCTTGTGTGTTCTCCACTCGGTCGAGTCCTCCTCAGCACATGGTCGAGTGTCTGGTCGAGTGTGCGGTCGAGTTGGACTCCGGACCTTGTTATTTTAGCCTTAACTCTCTTGCTTTCCCTTCATGATTGCTTCACTTTTTCCTCAGCATTGCTTCCATGCTCCTTAAGCTTCAAAATCACCTGTTTATGCATGAAAAGATGCAAATGCAATGCAACTAAACTCTAATGCATGATTAGTCCTAAAGCTATGCAATAATGGTGAAAAAGGATAACAAAAGATGTGAATATACTAAGGGAAAACATGGTAAAATATATGAACATCAATTATTGGAAAATATGCAAAACCACGTTGTTTTAAGAATGTCAACATGAGTGGCCTGAATTGTGAGTACCCTTCCAACAAAAGGGCTTGGATGACAAGTGTGATTTTTAAAGAATATATCCGTTGGTTTGATAAGTTGATGCAAGGTAGAAGAGTTTTGTTTGTGGTAGATAATTGTCCAGCACATCCAAAAATTATTGAAGGGTTACGTAATGTTGAGTTATTCTTCTTGCCACCTAACATGACATCAAAAATTCAACCTTGTGATGCTGGAATAATAAGAGCTTTTAAGATGCACTACCGCTGGAGATTTTACCGTGAGATTTCAGAAGGCTACCAGTTGGGAAAATCTGATCCAAGTAAGATGCTATTAATTTTGCAGTCTGGGCTTGGACAATTAATGTTCAACAAGAGACAATAGCAAATTGTTTTCGACACTGTAAAATTCGTTCAGAGAATGTCGAATCAAGGAGTTTGGATGGATCCACTTGTGAAGTTGACGTTCAGGAACTTGATGATTTGATTAATAATCTTGACTATCGTAATAGGATGGATGCGAATAGCTTACTAGATTATCCAGATGAAAATGATGCATGTTCAGAAATTCAGAGTTTAGAAGAAGTCGTTGCTACTATCTTTCATGGTGATGATGAAGTTGAAGAAGATACGGTACCTTTAGAACCGGTTACACGTAAGGAAGCAATTATCGCGTCAAGAACTCTCTACAATTTTTGGATGCAATTTGAGAAGACAACACAAGAAGTTTTTGATTCAGTCAGAAAGATTAGAGATGGGCTCCAACAAGAATGCAGATTCAAGAACAAACAAACAACAATAGATTCATATTTTACTAGATTTTCTTAAATATATATATATATATATATATGTTTATTTGATTATTAATTTATGATATTGGTGGGACCATATTTTTACATAGGATTTTTTAAAAAGTTATTAATTTATTATTTTATCGAAATGTGTCATTTTTTACACCGGCCCAACTTGGGACCGGAAGAATTTATTAATTTATAGAAAGTATTAATTTATAGAGGTTCTACTGTACATTGGAAAATTTAACATTAGTTACTATCAAAAGATTTTGTGACGTTAGAAAAAGGTTTTTACTTTCATTGGTTGTCGGAGCAAGCCATTTTGAGATAGCAAAAAGACGTGAGCAATTTCTCTCCACACAGGAGGAGGACAGAGCCGAGGTTCTCTCTATGGTGGAGAAGGTTGGACGCAAGGTTATCTTCCCAAGGAAGGAAGGTGGAGGAAGTTGGATGCAAGGTTATCTCTCCAAGGGAGGAAGGCGGAGCCAAGGTTCTCTCCACGCTGGAGGAGGTTGGACGCAAGGTTCTCTCCATAAGAGATGAGGGCGGAGCCGAGGTTTTCTCCATGATAGTCATACATTATTGTGATGATACCTCACTGATTAGTATATTATGTAATATATTTTTTATTCAAAATATTTTTTGAGGCAACGATATTATGATTAAAAAACTATGCAAAAGTGAAAGTAAAAAAGTTGGCTTAATGTGTTCATACATGCATTTTCTAGGTGGTGATAAAGAATATATTTATAACATAAAGTATATTTAAGTATAAAAAATACACTTTTAATAGTAACACACATAAAAGATTTGTAAATGGATATAAATCAATGTATTATAACAAAAATAAAATTTATAAATAACGTACAAAAATTTTTAATATGTTTTTATTAAATTTAAGTTAATATATAAAACTTTAAACTCGCACATCAAGCGGGTCCTCATCTAGTTATTTATATTCTAAGGAAATCTCAAAACAACATTATACACTAGCAGTAGCAGCATAATTTTAAAATTTCAGCTTTAGTAAAATATGATACATACCATATTTTTTTTGGTAATAATAATAAACATATGATTGTTTTCTTACCAATATGATATAATTTGCGTTAATAAAGCACATTTCATTCTTTAGCTTAAAGTAATATTCAGAATTGTTTTCTTAGCTATTTTTCTTATTTAGGGCATCTCCAATAAGACTCCTCATTTTGAAGGGAGAAAATCTTCAAAATTAAGATTTGAGGGTAGTTTGCTCCAACAATGAATCCTCATAAAAAATTTTAAAAACTAATTAATTTGCAATATAGTCCTTAATATTTCTAAAATTTACTAATAATGATAAAACTCATAAATAAATCTATAACATACATTTCATAAATTATACGACACAAAATATTATTTATTTTATCATACAACACACAATAAAAATTTATATCAAATAATATTAAAAATTCAAAACCTTATATGATAGAACAAAATCATATGTAATTTTCAAAAACATAAAAAAACTTTGCATGTAAAAGTATAAATTACTCAATATAACTATTTTCATAGTGCTCCCATATCTGGTTAATTATTGTATTATTGTTGTAAAAAAAAATATTTTGTAAATGATATATCTTTTATATATCAATAATTTTAATTTTAATTTTAATTTAGTGTGTTTGAATTTATATAGATATATTTATAACAATTGAATTTGATAGAATTATTTGTAAGATATATATATATATATATATATATATATATATATATTACAAGGAATAAAATGAAATTCGTTAAAAAAAATTGAGGAAGCTCACTATCCAAACCCTTAAATTTGAAGGTTTAAGGGTCTGTTAGAATTAAAAACCCTTCAAATTTGAAGGTTTGAGCGTTTGTTGGAGATGTTGTTAGATCCGTTTATTAGGCATGTAAATATGATTAGTCTGGTCAATCTAAAACCTGTAAAAGTTTCTTATATTTAAGTTTGGTCTGGTCTGAACCCAAAAAAAATTGACCATATATTTTAAAGTCTGGCTTTTGTCTTATCAAGGCTATAGAGGGTTTCCAGGTTTTATCGGACTTCTCTTTGATTAAAATAATGTATAAGTTTCAAATATCTGTCCAAGATAGTAAATCTATGAATCAATGAAACCATCAGCATTCTTTAAGCACTAACTAATTTGAAATAAAAAATGTTTATATTTATACCAAATAAAACACAAAATCAAACTACATTATGTTATAGAGTCAAGATGTAAATGAACTTCAATGCTTTTAAAAATCCTACTATATTAATTGAAAAGTATAAATATGAAACTAACCTTATAAAGTGTAAAAAAATTACATTCTCATGCCATTGGTCTAAGGAAAATGTTTAAATTTTTAGTAAGGATAAAAATATAATTTTAGTATTAGACTAATAAATTAATTTTGGACAAAAATTACTAATTAGTTTTTAAAAATTGTAAACCAATCAGAATTTTAAAAAGTAATATTTTATATCTAACTATTTTAGTTTTTAAAATATTTTATATTTTAAAAAGTAATATTTTAAAAAGTAATATTTTAATAACTGTATTTGAAAATTTTGTTAAGATTTTAAATTATGATTCTTCTATCATCTTTTTTTGTTTGTAATTTCATTTACAAATTGTCTTGAATTATCATATAATACATATGATAAATAAATATGTATATTTTTCCTGCACATGTTGTGATTTGAAATTTTAAAAACAAAGATATATTACTCAACTTTTTTTATCAACCATATGTTATCATTCCACTAATAAGAAGGTAACATACAAAGCAATGATTGTTTAAAATACAACATAGGATATTCTTTTTCAAAACATAGAACAGTAAATGTACAAAGATAGATATGGGCATTCGATATGATAAGCTTGAGAGCTATGAAATACATGCTAGGTAGCAACATGAAACCTGTGAGGTCAAGACAAACTGATGCAAACTCCATGAGCAAGTCAATGGAGGAATAGGTGGCCACTGTCTTGATTCTTCGAAGACTGGGCGGAGATGAAAAGGGAAAAGTTGGATGTCTCACCAATATGAGGAGGTCTACTCTAGGTATAGCTTTGCCAAATGGTCGAGCAGGGTTGATGTGGCTTCTGATAACCAGTGACTATAGAGGTAGTTGCTGGTCCAAGGTTGAGAGAGCATGACTTAAAGAGGTTGTGGTAACCACTACTCCTTGGAATGGGGTTCATAATGCCACTAGTTTTCAAGATTATATGAGGTGACTTCAGAAAGTGGTTGGTTTGCGGTTTAGAGAGGTTTGAGTTTAGGCGAGGTATAGTTAGGAGGTTGGTGAAGCATTGGTAACCTCCGCTCCATAGAGGTAGGATCATAATCCCAAGCTTCACCAAGCTGTCTCCATAAGTGGGATCATCCCTAGGGTATCCAATTAACATGGTTTTCAAAAGACTCCTATGCCATTCTAGCAACAATGGTGGTTTAAGGTTCAAAATCAGTCTTTGGACTAAAGCAACCATTAAACTAAACAAAGTTTTTTTAGGGTGAGAAAGAGTGGAGTTCAAACCAAACCTGGATACATACTGGTCACGACACAAGTAATTCACAAGCAAATTAGAGGGAATCCGTGTTCTGCTACCGAAGGGAACTCGACCTGACCAAGCAGAAAACACTGATACTACCAGATTTGAACTATTATAGTCGGGTCAAAGTAGCTTCTAGTTCAGGGATGTGCCAAGTTTAAACAAAGTAAACTATCTACCAGAATTCTGAGATAGGAATGGAAACCTAGGCCAAAGGGGTAACAAAGGGGAACCAGAGAATGCCGAGGGTTTAGAATTCTTTGTCAAGATCTTCCACGGCTCTGGCATCAAAAAGCTCCCGTCCATCTGCACCCGAGTAAAACCTTTGGAGAGAGGATATATATCCAAGGAGCGGAGAGATGTTGGAGTTGACTGCGGAAAGAGCCAGATCGAGAGACAGAAGACAAATTTACCGGAGCATTCAAGGGGTTGAGGGGTACTATCAGGCGGCTGGGGGCTCAGAAAGAGCAAGTTCGCCGAGCGAGGGAGTCGGAGGCGGAGGAAGGAGATGAAGCTGACGCATTGCCGGAGGTGAGATCTGAGATCTCGAGAGGACTCCAGTGAAAGAAAAATAGAAATTAAAGGAGCTTTTGGACAGAGGAGAAGACGTAGATTATAGAACCAAAGCCCAACGAGGTTGTGCCAGAGAGGAAAACAGCTAGGGCGAACTCGTTCTTAGATATATAACTCAATTTATGAAGAAAAAATGTGTGTTATAATGTTTCACATCAGCGAGTTGATAAAACTAAATTTATGTATTAGATAAATTAATAAATTTTATTTGCTCACAATTAGAATACAATAATTAACACTTTTAAATATTTTACAAAATAATGATATAAATACAACGAACAATATAAAATGATAATATACATCAAACAAATTAAAATACTTTCATATTCTAAAATAATTAATATTTTTTAAAATATATGTAGGACCAAAAAATTACAATATTAAAAATAAATATTGTCTCAAACAGAATAATTTTTTAAAAAATATATAATTTATTATTATTATTATATATAATTTTTGAAGAAAATATTGATCTGTTTTTATAACACAGGATATCTCCTAACATTAAGTAAATGTAGAGGACATCTATCCATTAAGTCTACCAAAACCCAAACATCGGATCTCGATAGAAAGATAACATCTTATTGACATAAAAAAAAAAAAATCCAAATCTGAAGACATGTGAAAGCCCAAAATAAGGAAAATAAAAAAAGAATATTTTTTTTAACGGAAAAAACCCGAAAAATACGCCATCTAATTTTTTTGGCCGTGTAATTCCTCTAGTTATTAAATTTCCGAAAAAATACATGGTTTAATATTCATTGTCTTTAAAAACCTTCATTATATTAATAACGGTAGATCCATACTTACGACATAACGACTGTTAACTCTAATGACGGAAATGTTAACCAGGGTTAAAGTATAATCCCACATGGTTAATTAGAGGAAACTAAATTGTTGCCCTCTTCTTCTTCCTTTAAATCGATTTTGAGTTTTAGAACCCTAGAACCCTAAAATCCTATTATATGCATCCCTTCCATCAGCGGCTATAATCTCACCTTTCAATTCCCATTTAAGAAAAGCTCCATCAAGATCTATAATAGGCCGACAACAATTCTTCCATGTTCTCCTAAGTGCCGCAAAACAGACATAGAACTTGTCAAATTGTTGTTTACCATTAGCCTGCGGAATAGTGATAATCTCTGTGTGGGTGCCTTGGTTAGACTCGAAATCGATTTGGGGGAAGATGAAGAGGGAAACAGTGCATTTAGTTCCTTCTAATTAACCACGTGGGGTTATACTTTAATCCTGGTTAACATTTCCGTCATTAGAGTTAACAGTGTTATGTCGTAAGTATGGATCTACCTTTATTAATAAAACAAAGGTTTTTAAAGACAAGGAAAATTAAACCAGGTTTTTTTGAGAAATTTAATAACTAGAGGAATTAACTCGGCTAATTAACGATTAAACCTAGAACTTGCAGCCTTTTATAACAGTAAGAATGTAAGATCGCATAACAAAAGTGACACACAGAGTGAAAAAAATTTAGCAAGGCAGCCGAGAGAAGTCTTTCTTCATACGACTAGTTAAGAAACCCAAAATCTTCTTCAAAAGCAAGAATGGACTTAACCTATTTTTAGTTTTAAACATATATTGTACATTATGCATTACTAGAAGATAGAGCTTTCGCTTACCTTAACCAAAGAGCTATAATTGCTCGGAAAACACCAAAATCACATGCATTTATTACAATGAAAAATTCCTACCTCAAAGCAAAGATTTGGTTGAATATCAATATTCATATTGTTATCATGTTAATGAGGACCCTAGAATGTTTGGCGAGGCTATGTAATCTCAAGACGTTGCATTTTAGAAAAAAGCGGTAAACAATGAGATAGACTCCATCGTAGAGAATAATACATCGATCTTAATGGTTCTCCCACCCAATTGCAAGTGTTAGACTGAAAGTGGATCTTCAAAGAAAGAAGAAAATCGATGAAATAATTGACAAGTTTAAGGCTAGATTGGTTATCCAAGACTTTAGACAAAAGGAAGGTATTGATTATTTTGATACTAATTCTCCGGTTGCTAGAATATTTCTATAAGATTATTAATTGCTTTAACAGCTATTAATGATCTTGTGTTCCACCAAATTGATGTTAAAACAGCGTTTTGGAAGAAGAAATCTATATAAAGCAACCTAAAGGGTTTGTTATGCCCGAAATGAGCAAAACGTGTGTAAGATAATAAAGTCATTTTATGGGATGAAGCAAGCACCTAAACAGCGGCATCAAAGATTTGATGAGGCTATTTTATGAAAAGGATTCAAGTTGAATCAAGCAGACAAGTGCTTATATAGCAAATTTGATGATTCCGGTAGTGGAGTAATCATTTGCCTATATGTTGATGACATATTGATCTTCGGTACCAACTTCAGACAACTAGAACTTGTAAAAGAGTTTTTGTCATCAAATTTTGCCATGGGGGAGGCGGATGTGATTTATGGAATTCGAATCAAGCGTGAGAACAAAGGCCTATGTTTATCTCAATCTCATTACATTGAAAAGATGCTAAAAAGATTCAATTATGAGAAATGTTCTCCCGTGAGCACTCCCATGGATGCGAGTGCGAAGCTTAGGCCTAATACAGGAAAAGCGATTTCACAACTCGAGTACCACAACTAATTGGTTGCTTAATGTATGTCATGACAAGTACTAGACCGGATATAGCGTATGCACTAAGAAAGTTGAGTAGATACACTAGTAACCCTAGTACTCATCATTGGCAAGCTATAAGACATGTTCTTAAAGTAATTGAAAGGAACCATAAAATATGGTTTATTTATGTGTAATTTCCTTCGGACCTAGAAGGATATTCCTATGCAAGTTGGAACTCCAACGTCGAAAGTCACTCTTCTACAAGTGCTTGGGTGTTCTTGCTTGGAGGAGATGCCATTTCTTGGGCTTCTAGGAAACAAACTTGTATTACAAGTTCGACTATGGAATCAGAGTTCATAGTGTTAGCGACTTCCAACAAAGAGGCAGAATGGTTAACAAATTTAGTCTATGAGATTCCTTTGTGGCCAAGACCGGTATCACCAATTTGTTGTATACATTGTGATAGTAAAGCCACTTTGGCTAGAGTTTATAGCCAAGTGTATACTGGTAATTCACGACACCTTGGTGTTAGACATAGCATGATATGAGAGCTGATCACTCATGGCGCAATCACCATACAACTTGTTCGATCTGAACAAAATCTAGTGGATCAATTGACTAAAGAGTTAGCTAGAGACTTGGTGATCAAGTCAGCTAGATGGATGGGTTTAAAGTCCATTTGAAAATTTTAATTGTGGGATACCCAATTCCCCTTTAGTACAACATTAGAGGCTGAATTCAATATGGAAAGCTTACAATTTAAAGATTGAAAAACACTTGATGTATCATCCCAAAGTAAGTGCTTGAACCTGAAAGAAAGGGTTAGGTTGAAGTTCTGTTCTTAATAGATCTTTTGAAAAATTGCATTTGTAGGTGCAAGATTAAAATCTATCTATATGAGTATGAAATGGAGCCACATCAAGAAGCCTGGACTTAGCTCCCTATATGCTCATGAATATATATGGACACATGTCTTATAATACTGTCAAGTATAAACACTTTGAGTAGTGACGAAATTCATGTAGTTATTATCTTCATATACCCAAATGAGTTGAAAGGATTCAATCCCTTGGAAATCCTGATTCTCGAGTATTTGAAATGTATAATATTACTAAGATGTAAATTCAATTGTTACGATATTTACATTTTTGCATAAGTTTGGTTTATGTGTGTGATTTTGTGAATCAAAGATTAAACTTAAATGGGAGAGGAACATTGGTGATTTAAGTTGTTAATCAACTGTTATTTCACTAACCATCACAACTTTTGGTAAATAGTTACATTTGTTTAATTGTACGGTTGCAAATGTACGATGAAGCGATCGAACATTATAAATACTCTGTTTCTCCACATAGAAAATATAGTAAAAAAACATGAGAAAGCGAGAGAGAAAAATGAGATTCACAAAACCAAAGATTGAGAAAAACTTTGGTGATAAACAAAAAAACAAAACACAAAATCTCTATTTGTTTTCTTGTATCTTAGCCTAAAACAAGAGAGAAAACTGTGTTGTTATATCTTAGAAGAGATTTCGTGCAACCCTAAGCTTAAGAGAAAGGTCGAAATACTCTTTAAAAAAGTGCTCTTCTGAACATTTCAATTATTATCCGAATTCACCTTACGGTATAATCGAAGTTACACAGCCCTTACAACATAGAATCCTTCGAACAACAAAAATGTTTCTCTCTTATGAAAAAACCTTTTCAATAGATGATAAAAATGTGTTATATCACTTAAAAATCAATAGATCCCGGGCTAATTTAATACCTAAATGACAAGAGCCAGTGTCATTTTTATCTTATGTTGTGTTTGAGACCTCTATCATGCAATTTGATTAAAGAGAAGGGTGAACCAATTTATTGTAAGTTCTTATTGATTCGCATAAATGAGATAACATACATAAGTTTAACAAATCGCTCAGTGTGCTGATAATAGAAAATTACTAGCTCCTGACTATATTGAAATAATCTTAATATAAAATTGTTTTATTCGATCAGACATATAAAAATAGTTGATCATATATCATTACATAAAATCATTCGCTATATAATATAACAAATTTATTTGACATATTTTTTATGAAAATGGATACTATCTTTCGAAACAACCATTGACCTCGTCACCATTGATAGTCTTTCCATACACATTCTTGCATTTAACAATTGGTTTATTTCCATCGACCGTAGCAATATTGATCTTAGTAAGAACAATGTCTTTGCAATATGTGACTTTACTGCAATCAATCTTTATAATTTCATCGAATTGTGAAGTTCCACGAATATCTGTGAATGTCACGTTACTAATTGCCACAGCTGATTCCTACACACAAAAAAAAATTGCAAATATGTTTGCAGCCTAGTTATTGTAGTTAAAATTATAATACTTTTTATTTAAGAAAAAAATAATCTTAAGATGAATTACCTCCACATCTAGGCGACCATTATCGACATAGTTTTGGTCGATTATTATCGGATTTTTGGTATCTTTCAATGTGAGACCCTTAAAAAGTATATTTTTTGCGTACCCTTTTCCATTCTTTAAAAAAAACGAGGAGATATATATATCATTTAAAACACTGTGTCAATATTTTCATAATTTATTTAGTTTGAATATGAAAAAATGTAACAAAAAAATTATTACCGGCCATGTCTTAATTCTAGCTCCATTTTCCGTCCTAACGAAGGTGCTATTAGTCACTTGGATATTCTCAACCATAGATTCCTCTCCATCTCTCCCTAGACTTCCCACACTGTAATTTAATCATATATATATATAAATAATAAAATTCATCGTAGAAAAAAAAATGAGTATTATGTATATAATGGTATTCGTCAATCAAACATATATATACCTTATTCCATGGCCCGGTCCACAATTCATCCTTGTAATGTTGATATTCACACTTCCGTTGTTTATAGCTACACAATCATCTCCTGTAATATATTTTTAAGAAAATTTAAATTCAAATAACCATTTCAAATCAATTTTCAGTTAATGAATGTGCAAGAGAGATATATAATAGCTATGTACCAGTTCCAATTACTGTATCGTAAATATCGACATCACTTGATTGAGAGATATCAATTCCATCAGTGTTAGGACTGTCTTTCGGTGCTACAAGTTTTATTTTCGTTATTTTAACTCTTTTGCATTTGATAATTGTTATATGGTTTCTTGGACTGTTGAATGAAGTTATTCCAATTATATTGAGATCATTGCACTTTTTAAAATACAATTGCTGTAAGAAAACGGGAAAGTAAATTCATCATGAACATCATTATATTTGTAGAAAAAGCTATCTTCATTTTACAGTTGAGAGTGAGAAAGATAAACTCACAGTAGGCCGTTTAGAAGCTGACATTCTTGGCTGGATATATTAAATATGGAAAAAAATAAAAATATTTAGATTCAATATTAAATAGATATAGATAATTTCTGTAAACATATATACAAAATAAAAAATTTCACCTTCCAAAATGACGAACCACGTCCATCAATTAACCCCGAACCGTTGACTGTTAAACCAAATATTTTCTTAAAACTAACCCATTGGAACGACTTATAGTCCGACCATGCTGTCTTATCTCTCGGTGCAACAATCTTTCCATCAAGCTGCATAAATGAATACACATAATTTTTTTAAAAAAATATTTAAATTCACATAAATTTGTGAGTGATTTGTTTTAACAAAATATTGATAGTTACCTTAACTTGTACTGAAGGAGATTTACAAGGCCCTTGAAACAGAAGAGGTTGTAGTAAAAATGTTTTATTTGAAGGAATAAGGAGTGTTTTTGGATTCCCACCACTACCACACATAGCTTTCCATGCTTCCACAAAAGCCTATTTGTTTTATCAAAAGATAAAGTGTATAAGACTTCTTTACTCAATAACTAAAATTTTGTGACAACGATTATGATCTCTTATCTTATAGGAAAATGAATAATAAATTAATAATAGTTATGTATATATACTTGGATATCATATGATAATATTTTGGTAAAAAATGATTTGAAAACTTACATAATTCAGTCATTTTAATAGAGTAAATTCCAAGATAAGATTTTCAAATATAATACCTTTGATTCATCGGTAAGACCATCTCCCTTGGCACCAAATTTAAGCACATCATAGATTTGGCCATTTACAAGAACTGAATTCAATAAATTCAACAAGAACACAACGCGTATTATAATTACCTACAACATCCAAATATCAATGTTAGAAAGAAAGAAAGAATTATAATTATTATTCAAACATTATTTATATTTCATATGCACCATTGTGTAATGATGATCAGATGATTAGATGTAATGTAGTGTATGTTTAAGTTATGTTCATCACTTATATATACACATAAAAAAATCATGGGTGTAGACAGGTACATAGATGTAGTTTCAAACTTTAGATATTTTCAGCCTAGAATCATTACTTTTTTGTGGATAATATTTTTGCATATCTGTGACATCATCCAACTTTTTATATTAGATCTAGAAATAAATCACAATAAAAACTGAATAAATAGTATTAAATAAAATATAAGCTAAAAGAAAAATGAAAATAATTAATAAGGGAAATAAATCAAAATTATTTTGGAAAAATCGAAGATAGAATTAAATTTGGATGCATACTGTGATACCATTGCAGTATTTTATTTTATATTAGAAAAAAAGACAAGCACTAACTATGTGTATATCCATTTACATTAAAAAACTAAATGTTTGTCTAATTATTTTATAGTGTTTGAAATAGAATTTATTACTAAAGTTTACTATTACAGTATTGGTGATTATAAAATTTAGAGATGGCTGACAAAAAAAAAAGAATTGAGAGATTTGAGTAGTCATCTTATCATATTACCTAGATTAATATATATTAACTTAGTTTGATGTATGATAATTTTTTTTTTCAGATTATCCATTTGATTTTATCTTTATGAAAATAACTAAAAAGGGAAATATCTAAAAATCACAAAAAGAGAATTAAATTAGGATGATGTGGTCTCATTGCAATATATTAAAACTTATTATATCAGAGGAAGACAAGTACTAATTCTGTGTGTATATCCATTGACATTGAAAACTAAGGGGAGTGTAGTATTGTAGGTAGTATTTTATATGATTTGAGTTTCAATGAGTTTTTCTATGTTTTTGATGATTTTTTGGAAAGCTGGTATGATTTATTGTAAAATCCTTTTGATTCCCACATAAAACTATGAGATATGGATTTCTATATTTTAACTTAAAGAAATCCTCTCAAATCCTTCAAAATCATTAATAATCAAATCCTAAAAATGTATTCAATAATAGTGGATGTAAGGTAGATTTTTTAGCCAGTAGTTCAATGACACTAGATTTAATTAGATTTTTTAAATTGCATGATTGAATAGCATTAAATTTAATACAAATCATTTAAAATATAAGATTCAATACAGCCCTAAAAATGTTTGTCCAATTATTTTGTAGTGTTTGAAATAATTTCCGTAATGAATTTACTCTTAATGTCTTGATAATTATAAAATTGAAAATTTTGAGTAGTATCTTATCATATTAACTGCATTATTCTATCTTAACTTAGTTTGATGTAAGATAATTTTTTTTATAGTATATCATATTTGAAGTTATGAAACGATCCGACCCATTCTTTAAAAAAATATATAATTAATCTAGTGATCCCATATTCACTAGCCACCTGGTCCACCTCACCACAATCAAACCAAACAGCAGAAAACCAAACAATAGTATTAAACCAATAACCAATAATTCAATCCAACAGAGTCATAAACCGAACAATTAGCAACCTAACAACATTCTATGACTCAACTCTAGCAACCTAACAGAAGACAGACAACACATCAAGAGCCACTAGAACATCCTCCTCTTCATCGCCATGATTCCACGATCACACTTTGTCTTTACCTGCACCACAACACATATAAGATGCGTGAGTATTTTATAAACACTCAGTGAGGCAATGCTCCCATCAATTGGGCTATACACACAACCAATTGAGATAACTCTAACCATCAAACAACAATCAACAATCAAACCAGGAACTCCATTGATCGACACCAACTGGGATTGCATCGACCGACACAAGCTTGCATCGACGGATGCAAGACTTACCTCACCTGCATCATCCGATGCATGCTTGACATTTCACGAAATCCCTAAATGCATTGATCGACACCTCTACATGGCATCGAACGATGCTCCTATGTCAAATTCGTGTCGTCCTCGCATATTTGTACGTCGGGGATGCACATGTCGAGCATCATCTTCCCCGAAGCTCCTCGTTGGATCTCCGTTCCTAAACCACGAAAAACACGATCCAATGGCACAAAGAAGCTCCTCAAAGCCCCAAGTGACACATAAACACTATAACAAGCCAAGGAATCAACCACATAGCACATAAACATGAAAATCAGAGAAATCTAAAGCTTAGATAAGCCATGGTCATGGACTCAACTTTGCTAAAGAAGATTCTGACTCTAAAACGACTGATCTACACTCCTAGAAAGCTCCTGCATCGTTTAATAACCCAAAAATGCAATGTTTAACTTAACTCTTTTCGCGACAAACCGACCTTGCATCGACCGATGCAACACCTGCATCGATCGATGCACATCCCAAACCGGGATTCCGGTTCGCGGATGTTACAATTCTCCCCACCAACATAGATTCGTCCTCGAATCTCGAACAACTATCAGCCAATGACTCTCGTGCAACCGCCTCAACGGCCCGCACTCCTCCGACCGATCTACGAAGGTTACCTCTAGGTGATAGACCCACGTTCCAGGCATTATTTGCTCTCGACTTTTGGACTTTCCTTTACTCATATGTCTCAACCTTGAGTTTCTATTGGCTCCCCATCAGGCCGAATCCTGCATGCCATAATATTGGCTCCTCATCGGGCTAAGCCCGCATGCCATGATACAAAAAGGAAGTCTAATATTTGCCTCTCGAGTTTACGGATCGTCATCCAAAGTTGATATACCAGCCATACTCTCAAGCAAGAAAGTCTCGGAATATGACGGTACTAGGAGGACCAAAATCCTCCAAGATTCGTTTAGGACCAACTGTCCTTAAAGCAAACAATTTTGAACATGTCTGAGTCCTATATCCTAACAAGGTCTCCCTCCCGGATCGTCATCCAATGTCGATATACCAGCCATACTCTCAAGCCACAAAGTCTCAGAATATGACAGTACTATGAGGACTAAAATCCTGCAAGAGTTGTTCAGGACAAACCATCCTTAGAGCAAACAATTCTGAATACGTCTGAGTCCTATCTCCTAACAAGGTCTCTCTCTCTTGTGGTTCGCGTAAAACATCAAAATTTCCTACCAACCACATATTCCCTCACAGGAATTCCTCATGACCACACAAGGATCATCAACATGCCATAAGGGCCGCCATTAAGGCTAACAAATGTCCTAAACAGGACCGCCACAATGGCCGAAATGTCTAATCAGACCGCCACCAAGGCCAAACAAATATCCTAAACAGGACCGCTACAGAGGCCAAACAAATGTCCTAAACAGGACAGCCATAAAGGCCAAACAATTTTCCGAATAAGGACCACCAACAAGGCCACACATCCCGAAAGATCATCACGAAAACCACTTGTCCCGATGGACCATCACAAAGACCAATCTTTCCGAAGGACTGTCACGAAGAGCATACATCCCGAATGACCGCCTAAACAGGCAACATTGGCTAAACAACCCACCACAAAGGCCACATAATTGGCTAAACAACTCGCCACAAAGTCCATACACGCCTCGCAACACCGCCAAACATGAGCTATACAATGACTTAAAAGTCCACAACGAAGGCCCCACCAGCGCCAACAAGGCTTGCAACCGCTAAGAATGGACAAATTCTAACTCACATAAAACTTTCTATTTTTATCACTTTCTATTTCTGGTAACTTTCCACATTTAGAGACTTCCACAACAGGAAACTTTCCTCTTTACCATCCCAACTTTCCTCTTTCCTCTTTCCATATTTCTCGTATCCCAAACACCACCTCATCTTGGTACTTAGTCACACAACCAACCACCCCTAAGCGACCAAGTAACAAGAGAGATGGGCTGGAATCCTCCATTCCCGCTCTAGCCACGGACTACAGCTAGAACCAAGCTAGACAAACTCAAGTAGCACAACCAACCACCCCTAAGCGACCAAGTAACAAGAGATATGGGCAGGAATACTCCATTCCCGCTCTAGCCACGGACTACAGCTAGGACCAGGCTAGACAAACTCAAGTCGCTGTCTGCTTTTCAAACCACTTCTTGAACCTTGCCTTCATCCTCGCCTTTGTCTCCCAAGTCTGCTCCTCAACACCATCACCGTCCCATAGGACTCTCATAAAAAGAATCTTCTTCTTCCGAAGTTCCTTGACTCTCCCCTCACCGGTCTCGCTTCCAAGGTCATGTTAGGCTGAAGATCCTCAGAAATCTTAGCCAACAACTGATCATCCTCTCGGAGACATTTCCGAAAAATAGACACATGGAAGACCTTGTGGAACGCGATTGAGAAAAACTAAAGATTGAGAAAAACTTTTGTAATAAACAAAGAAAAACAAAACACAAATTTTCTATTTGTTTCTCTTGTATCTTAGCATAGAACAAGAGAGAAAACTGTGACTGTCATATCCTAGAAAGGATTTAGTGCAACCTTAGGCTTAAGAGAAGGGTCAAAATAAACTTTAAGAAAAGTGCTTTTATGAACGTTTCAATTATTATTGAAACGACCCGACCCATTTTTTTTAATAATACTATATACGAAATAATAATATTAATAAATAAAAAATAAAAAAGCAAATAATTAATAATATATAAATAATAAATAAATAAACCAAGAATAATTACTTAAATATGCAGAAACTCAAATCACCAAATAATCAACGGAAAATACCAATAATAACAAACCAATAACTAACCAGAAACATAGACCAAAAACTAGCAACTTAAACCATGATCTAACACCAACATTCCAATTCTAGCAACCTAGCAGGAACCAAAGCATAACAACTAAGTCCCTAGAACATCCTCCTCTTCATTGTCATGATCCCACGGTCATACTTTGCCTCTACCTGCACCACAAACACAATGTGATGCGTGAGTATTATCAGAAATACCCAGTGAGGCGATCCTTCCATCTACGAGCTATACACACAAGCAAATAAAGGGTACAAGTACAAATAAAATATAACAAACAAACCATTAAACTGAACAACCAATAACACTTTAATCACACCTACACATTATCACACAAAACAAGTCATACAACTCACGCACTCATCTTAATAAGTGATTCACGAAAATAACTAGAACCAAATGAAAGGCTCTCCAATACCCAAGATCAACCAAACTCGCTCCTACAACCAATCACAACAACAAACAAACATTGAAAACAAACAGCCAGAAAAAAAACAGAAAAGAACAACCTCACAAGTGAAACCACGAAATCAAAACGAACCATTAACTTTCTAATCCCTCCGATGAAAAGCAAGGTCTATACGTCCAGAAGCTTCCCACAAAATTTCAGCACGATCATATCCCAGATAAAACCGCAATTGATCTTGAAACGCCCCACGAAACTGCCAATATCTCCTAGAATATTAACTAAGGAAAAAACTTGATCTCCTTCTCTTTCTCCTTTACACCAAATAACCAAGAGTTATCTATCTTTCTCTCCCTCTCTCTGATGACAATGTCGACAAAAGCACAAAAGGAGTGGAGACGTCGACAATAAGAGGGGAATTAGGGGTTTTTGGTTTAATTAGATTAAACCAAAATCAATTAAAAATTCTATCCTTCGGTTTTCTCTACATCCCAAATTTAGAAAGTGGATGTTACAATTCTCCCCACCAACATAGATTCGTCCTCAAATCTCGAACAACCATCAGCCAAGGACTCCTGTGCAACCGTCTCCACGGCCCGTACTTCCTCCAACCGATATACGAAGGTCACCTCTAGGCGATAGACACACGTTACAGGCATTATTTGCTCTCGACTTTTGGACTTTCCTTTACTCATAGGCCTTAACCTTGAGTTTCTATTGGCTCCTCATCAGGCCGAAACCTGCATGCCATAGTATTGACTCCTCATCGGGCCTAAGCCTGCATGTCATAGTATATAAGGAAGTCCAATGTTTGTCTCTTGGGTTGCCACCCTACAGCGCGACCCCGGATCGTCATCCGTAGTCGATATACCAACCATACTTTCAAGCCACAAAGTCTCAAAATATGGCAGTAAGTTCTCCTAGAGTCGAGTTAGGACCAACCGTCCCTAGAGCAAACAATTCTGAACACGTTTGAGTCCTATCCCTAACTAGGTTTCCTTCCCGTGGCTTGCGTAAAATAACACAATGTCCTACCAACCACATATTCCCTCACTGGAATACCTCATGACCACACAAGGATCATCTAAATGCCACGAGGGCTGCCACGAAGGCCAACAAATGTCCTAAACAGGACCACCACCAAGGCCAAACAAATGTCCTAAACAAGACCACCACAAAAGCCAAACAAATGTCCTAAACAAGACCGTCACAAAGACCACTTGTCCTGAAGGACCGTCACAAAGACCACTTATTCCAAAGGACCGTCACAAAGACCACTTATCCCGAAGGACCGTCTTGAAGACCACTTGTCCCGGAGGACCGTCATGACGACCATACATCCCGAAGGACCGCCTAAAAGGCAACATTAGCTAAACAGCACGCCACAAAGGCCACATAATTGGCTAAACAGCCTGCCACAAAGGCCACACAATGTCTCAAAAGACCGCCACACACGGACATACAAAAACTCAACAGTCTGCCACGCAGGCCACACAAGCCCCTCCAAAGCTCACAATCACTAAAAATAGACAAATTCTAATTCCCATAAAACTTTCCATTTTTAGAGCTTTCTTATTTTTAGAACTTTCCACCTTTGGAAACTTTCCACTTTTGGAAATTTCCATTTCAGGAAACTTTCCTCTTTAACCACCGCCTCACGAAAATCTCGTACTTGGAACACCACCCCATCTTGTTACTTAGTCGCACAACTAACCACCCCTAAGCGACCAAGTAACAAGAGATATGGGTTGGAATACTCCATTCCCGCTCCAGCCACATACTACAGCTGGGACCACGCTAGACAAGCTCAAGTCGCGGCCTGCTTCTCATACCACTTATGAAACCTTGCCTTCATCCTTGCCTCTGGCTCCCAAGTCTTCTCCTCAATACCATCACAGTCCCAAAGGACTCTCATTAAAAGAATCTTCTTCTTCCATAGTTCCTTGATCCTCCTCTTGAGAACCCTCATGGTCTAGCCTCCAAATTCATGTTAGGCTGAAGATCCTCGGAATCTTAGCCAACAACCGATCATCCTCATGGAGACACTTCCACAACAACGACACATGAAAAACTTGTGGAATGCACGTATAACCTCAAGCAACTCCAGCCTATATGCTAACGGTCCCACTCGCTCAATCATTCTTAACGGACCCATATACCTTAGAATCAACTTAGTCTCTGTCAATGACCTGTTCGGACCCTGTAACATTGCCATCTTGAGGTACACTCTGTCTCTTGGAACTCAAGATCTCTCCTCCTCTTATCGGCATAACTACTCTGCTGTTCCTGAGCTTCCTTCATGTTCAATTTCAGAACCCGAATCTTGTCGGAGATCTCCCGAACAAAACTCTCCCACTTGAGTCCAGCATAACGATGTACGACATGGCCTCCCATACAATTCCTCATAAGGAGCCATCCCAATACTCGCCAAGTAGTTATTGTTGTAAGCAAACTGTACCAAGCTCAGGTGATCTGCCCAATGGCCACCCCAATCCAGCACACACATCCGAAGTAAATCTTCCAACGTCTAAATAGTCCTCTCCGACTGCTCATCTATGTGAGGATGGTAGGCTGTACTCATATTCACCTTATTGTCCATCTCTGCCTGAAATGCCCTCCAAAAAAATAAAGTGAACTAGAAATCCTTATCAGACACAATACTCGCTAGCACCCCATACAACCTAACTATCTTTTTCATATACTTCCTAGCCAAGACCACTGCTCCATCAGTCTTCTTAATGGCCAGAAAATATGCTGACTTAATCAACATGTCTACAATGACCCAAATCGCATCAAAGGTCCGAGATATTGGCAATCCTACCATAAAGTCCATCATGATCATATCCCACTTCCACTCTAGAATGGGCAAACTTTTCAACAAGCCGCCCAGAACCAGATGCTCAGCCTTTACTAGCTGGCAGACATCGCATCTCGTGACCGAACTAGCTACATCATTCTTTATCCCGACCTAGTGATAGTACCTATTGAGGTCACGATACATCTTATTCGCTCATGGATGAATAGAGAACATGCTCGCACGAGCCTCCCTCAGGATCTCCTGCCTCAACTCCTCATCGTTGGGCACAAAAAATCCACCCATGCATGAAAATAGTACCATTAGCTGAGACCTGATACTCTGAATCAACATCCTTAGAGGCATTCACCAGCCCCAAATCCTTCTCTTGAGCCAACCGCACTCTGCTCAGAAGATTGCTTGATCAGCCGCCTCCAACCCCAACGGCTCCTAAGAAACATCACACAACCTCAACGCACTGATCTCTCCTACCAGAGAATCCATATCCTGCTCCTTAGCCGAAGCCGACCTCTTTCGACTCAAAGCATCCACAACCAAGTTAGCTTTACCAGGGTGGTAGGCTATCTCCAAATCATATGTCGCCACCAGCTCCATCCACCGCCTCTGCCTCAAATTCAGCTCATGCTAAGTGAATATATACTTCAGGCTCTTATGATCTATAAACACCTACACTTTTGCACCATAAAGATAAGATCTCCAAATCTTTAGGGCAAAAACTACAGCAGCCATCTCCAAATCATGAGTAGGATAATTTCCCTCATGCTTCCGCAACTGCCGGGAAGCGTAGGCAATCACCTTCCCATGCTGCATCAACACACACCCCAAACCAACTCTGGATGCATATGTATAAACCACATAGGGCTCTCCCTGCTCTGGCAATGCCAACACTGGCGTAGTAGTTAGCATCTCCTTCAGGCTTGCAAAGCCCTCCTCGCACTCCTGTGACCAAACAAAATGAACATCCTTCCCTGTCAACTTAGTCATCGGACATGCTCTGCTCGCAAACCCCTGTACAAACCTCCTGTAATAACCTGCCAACCCCAAAAAACTTCTAATCTCTGTGGCATTCAGTCTAGCCAATCTCTGATAGCCTGAATCTTCTCTGGATCTACAGAAACTCCCTCTGCAGACACAATGTGACCCAAAAATCCCATCTCTCGCTGCCATAAACTACACTTGCTCAACTTAGTAAACAAGCTCTACTCCCGCAGCTTCTCCAGAACTGCTCTCAATGGCACTGCATGCTCCTCAGAACTCTTGGAATAAATCCAGATACCATCGATGAAAATGATGACAGACACGTCCAAAAACTCCTGAAACACACTGTTAATCACTCTCATAAATGTTGTTGGCGCGTTAGTCAACCCAACAGCATCACTACAAACTCATAATGTCCATACCTCGTCTTGAATGCAGTCTTCCTAACATCTGCCTCACCTATAAGGATCTGATGATAACCCGACGCCAGATCTATTTGGAGAACCAAGTTGCACCTCTCTGCTGATCCAACAACTCATCGATCCTGGAAAGAGGATATTTCTTTTTCACAGTGACCTGGTTCAAACCCTGTTAATCTATACACAAGCGGAGACTTCCGTCCTTTTTCTTAACAAACAATACTGGAACTTCCCATGGTGAAATACTAGAACGAATGAATATTGGCCCCAACAAGTCCTCTATCTGCTTCTTCAACTCTACTGGGTTGACAATCAAGTATGTCGGCTCCAACTCACCCGCCACCTGAATATCAACCCTCTTTCCCGTCCAAGAACCTCTAGTAACTTGCCTCTAAGAGAAACTTCCACAAGACAGCTTCTTAATCCAGCATAGCTTTTCCTCTTGGCAATTCTCCACAACAAATCATCAATACGAGCGTAATCAAACAAACAAGTACCATACATTCACATATTTTGAGTCACTTCATCAAACAATATGCAGGCCGCCAACTCAAACCTTACCAAAACCTTGAATCTAGCAACTCTGTCCGTCTCCAATGAAATTCATCCATCCTCGTCGCAATGATCCATCCTCGTCGCAATGATTAGTTAATCCTGCCATGAAGGCTTTTCGTGAACTTATGTATTTTACAACCATGCCCTTGCCGGCTCGAATCTACTGCAGCTCCCCTTCCCGAGACTCCAGCACCACCGGCCACACAAATCATAGCGCATCAGCCACACATTAATGACCGCACCGATCATAGAACCCTAGCCCACCGGCCAACACAACTAAAATCTAAGATTAAACCACCATCAGCTCTCGAGGTCTACATTTCGTCGTTATGTTTATACTCACGTCCTAGGCATTGCTTACTCCCAACTCCTCCACCCATAGGTTGCAACCTTTGAGCCATACCGATCTCACTCTCAGACCAGCGTCTTCGAGTTATACCGTCTCACTCTTGCACCACAATCCACGAGATCTCGGTATCAGGGAAACTACTCATCCCCTCAGGAGAACATCATCCCCTCTGCCGCTCTCGGAGCATCCAGCCCCTCGAGCTATTGGTATTCAGGGGAATCACCATCCCCTCAGGAGCAACAATCCTTAACGACTATAAACATCTCCTGACGAAAAGTACCTCATGTGGTCTTATTATAACTTTGCAATGTTACACCTGCCCATTCAACTTCTAATATCCAACAGGATTACCAACCAAACAGAGAAATATCTGCTCCAACTGCATATGTCCACCTATCCGCCTCTCTAGGCTTGATACCTCTCGAAAAGAATATTGTACCGGTCATCTACAACAGCTCCATCCTCCTAACATAAGATAGAAACTCCTCAACATCGGCAGCCCTCGGCTGCACCCCGCCACATGAGGCACAACTGGAGCCTGCACTAGTACCCCTCTCGGTAACCGCTCCAACAGCACGTCAACAGATCCGCCAAGCGATCATCTCGACCCTGAGCTCCACCTGCTGCAACCCCACACCTGGGTTCCCAGCACGTCCAGCACGCTCAACGGCTAACCCCCTATGGTCCCTCCTGATACGCTTGCGACCCTCTGACGTACCTCCTCGTGGAACTCTTGACCACTCGCTGGCCTCGGTAACCTGTCTGACCACAACCACGACCATGCCCACGTCCACGACCAAAAACTCAAACACCTTTAACCACTGATCTTCCAAGATCAAAGGCTAACAAGCATAAAAACAAACCAAAGCCACGCAAATAAACATAACATACCTTCAAGGCTCGAAGAGGATGTTCTAGGACTTCATACCACACACAATTGACTAACTCACATAATCAATCAAAGGCATGCAAATCCAAACATCAACAACAGAAACACAGTGAACCCTTACCTAGAACCGTAAGGGCTCTGATACAAACTGAAACGACCTGACCCATTTTTTTAATAATAATATATAATATATAATAAATAATAATATTAATAAATAAAAAATAATTAATAATATATAAATAATAAATAAATAATCCGATAATAATTATTTAAATACGCAAAAACTCAAATCACCAAATAAGAAACGGAAAATACCAATAATAATAAACCAATAATTAACCAGAAACATATACCAAAAACTAGCAACTTAAATCATGATCTAACACAAACATTCCAATTCTCGCAACCTAGCAGGAACCAAAGCATAATAACTAAGTCCCTAGAACATCCTCCTCTTCATTACCATGATCCCACGGTCACACTTTTCCTCTATCTGCACCACAAACACAATGAGATGCGTAAGTATTACCAGAAATACCCAGTGAGGCGATCTTCACATCTACGAGCTATACTCACAACCAATCAATAGTACAACCACAAATAAAACATAACAAACCAGCCACTAAATAGAACACCCAATAACACATTCACCACACCTACACATCATCACACAAAACAAATCATACAACCCAATCGCTCATATAAGCATGGTCACACACTCACCTTAACAAGCTGATTCTAACAACAAATATAACCAGGAGAGACTCTATTTGCATCTAAAACAGTCCAGAAACATCTTACAACAAATCACACAACCAAAAACAACCTTGAAGCAAACTAGACAGAAACATCAGAAAGAACAGTCTCAAAGGCGAAAGACTTAAATAATAACCAACCGTTAACTTTTCAATCCCTCCAGTGAAAAACAAGGAATAGACGTGTAGAAGCTTCCCACAAAATATCCACGATCAGATCGCAGATGAAACCGCAATCGATCCCGAAACACCCGCTGGTCTCAATCCGCGACTGAGAAGAAACGCCCCATGAAACTGTCGATATCTCCCAGAATATTAACTCAAATTCACTTCTGTAAAACGAAGAGTGTACGAAACTCTCTTAGCTACAACCCTACCAAATATAATTACCTTTAGAAACGATTTTCACAGTCGGATCCTCCTTCTCCCAAACCCTGCTGATTCTGTTTTCTCACTTACTCTAAGGAAAAGCAGCTTAATCTCTTTCTCTTCCTCCTTTACACTAAATAACTAAGAATTCTCTCTCTCTTTCTCTCCCTCTCTCTGATAACAACACTGGCAAAAGAAATAGAGAGAAGGCGTGATTTATGTGGGAGATTAGAGGTTCAACCACCACCATTCGCCCGCAAAACTCATTCAACCACCGCCATTCGCCCGCAAAACTCATTCAACCACCGTCGCAACGGCTCGAACCACCCAACCATCCAGTCTGCCGTAACCAAGACACCACTGGTCCAAACTACCCTGACCCTCATGGTCATTCCATCCCGACCCCACCAGTCAACACTATCATGGCCCCACTAGTCCACGCCTTCCCAACCCTGCTGGTCTACATAATTCGGACCCCACTGATTCACACAATCCTGATCCCACCGATCAAACAAATTCCTGACCCCACTGGTCAACGCTAAACCCGGGATTGAACCACCGTCAACCCCAGAACCCCCATTCAATCATTGTGCTTAATCACACGTTGTAGATATCATTTGCTCCGAACTCATCCACTATTAGGTAAACACCTTTAAGCCATACCGATCTCACTCTTAAACAACCGTCCTCGAGCCATACCGTCTTACTCTTAGGTCGTCACCCTTGAGATCTCGATACCAGGAGAACCACCATCCGCTCAGGAGAACCACCATCTCCTAGAAGAACCACAATCTCTTCTGCCGCCCTCGAGGCCCACCACCCCTCAAGCTATCGGTATATGGGGAACCACCATCCCCTCAGGAGAACCACCATCTCCTTATGAGTTGTTCAGGACCCACCGTTCCTAGAGCAAACAAGTCTTGACGTTTCTAAGCACCTCCCGACACTCCCGTGGTCCATGTAAGGCAACACAATGTCCTTCCAACCATCATATTCCCTCACCGGAATATCACCACCCCATGACCACTCTTTAGGACAACACTAGAACTTCTCAACCATTTAGGTGTTTACACACGCCCTTCCCAAAAGTAGACAAGTTCTAACTATTCATAGAGCTTTCTTTTTGCTTGCAACCGCACTTTCCATAAATAGGCAAGCTTTAACTATTCATAAAATTTCCCATTTTTAGAACCCACATATCTCGTAGCACCGTGACATCACCAATCAAAATTCCATGAGAACTTATCATCTCATTTGTGACCATTTTTCAGGTCAACCTCTAAACATTTCCGCCACTTCAGGCATTTCACATCCCCTTTCCAAAAGTAGACAAGTCCTAACTATTCATAGAACTTTCTATTTATGGAAACTTTCCTTTTCTAGAACTTCCTATTTAAGGAAACTTTCATTTTCTAGAATTTTCTATTTCTGGAAACTTTCCCTTTTCAAGAAACGCATAATCCCTTAATTGATTCATTTCCACATTAAGATTCAATAAAAGATAATCATCTTATTAAATCCTCTCCAACAACATTGTCAATAAATCCGCAGCATGGTCATCTCGGTCTGAGCCAAAACCTGTTGACACACTCACAGCACCCGCTGGACCTCCAGCAACACCAGTAAGCACACCGGCCACACCCTCAGGTCCCCACCTGACAGCATAAACCTGACCTTCCCGCTCAACACACATAAACTCCTCCCCCGAGATCCATATCCGGTCTCAACCGAAAACCTGAGATTGAAACCCCATCAATCACCAAAATCCACATCCGGTTAAACTAGGAAATATGAGATTGAACCCCCATCAATCTCCTTAATCCACATCCAGTTACAATGCTTATCCCCACGTCCTTGAACCTTTTTCCCCCAACTCATCCGCTCTTAGGTCGCACCCTTCAAGCCATACACTCACTCTCAGACCCCCCCCCCGTCTTCAAGCAGTACCGTTTCACCCTCAGGTCTCACCCTCGGAATCTCAGTACCAGGAGAACCCCAATATCCTCAGGAGAACCCCCATCTCCTATGCCACCCTCAGGACCGCAGTCCTTCGAGCTATCGGTATCTAGGGAACCCCCGTCCCCTTAGGAGAACCCCCATCTCCTCATGAGTTGTTCAGGACCCCCCCTTCCCTATAGCAAACGGTCATAACGTCTATAAGCATTTCTCAACCGGTACCACCTCCCGTGATCGGCGTAGAACATCTCAATGTCCTACCAACACCATAATCTCTCCCAGAATATCACCACTCTCATGGCCACCCCCATGCCTCAGTCCAAACATCTCAAACACTTTGGATGTCCCCCCACATCCTTTCAAAAAATGGACAAGTACAAGTTCTACCTCCCGAAAAACTTTCCATTTTAAAAATATCTATTATAGAAACTTTCAAATTTTAGAAGTCTCGCGTAAATTCCCTTCCACATGACACACAAGTCAAAAATCCAAAAGAACTTCATTTTCAAAACATCCACTCCCACAAATCACCGCCAACGGTATTTCCCAATACCTGCGTGATCCACCACTTTCCAACAACTATTCAATAGCCAACTGCACCTCGCGCAAAGAAGCTAAAAATAAACACTACAAACTAACAACACACAGAACCACTTACCGTGGAATCTCATTGAAGGCTCGAAGAGAATGATACTAGGATTTCATACCACAAACAAATTAACTAACTACTCATAGACAATTCCATCACACAACAACATGCATCCAACAACAAGAAAAATAATTCAACCAATTAAATTCTCTAACCGCTCTAAACCATCCACTTAACCATCCTAGAATTGTAAAGACTCTGATACCATACAGATACAACCCGACCCGTTTTTTTAATAATAAAACATAATTAAATATCCCATAATATTTAATTACAACTCAAACTGTAAACCAACATCTACAACTCCAATTAACATAAAACCAACCATCAACATGCACAGCGGAAACATATAAACCTAACTAACATAACCACAACACAATAATTGAGACCCTAGATCATCCTCCTCCTCAACGCCATGATTCCATGCTACACATTCATTACCTGCACCATAAACACAATGAGATGCGTGAGTATTACCAGAAATACCCAGTGAGGCGATCCTGCCATCTATGAGCTATACACACAAGCAAATCAAGAGTACAACCACAAACAAAACATAACAAACCAGCCATTAAATAGAACACCCAATAACACATTCACCACACCTACACATCATCACACAAAACAAGTCATACAACCCAATCGCTCAGATAAGCTCATGGTCACGCACTCACCTTAACAAGCTGATTCTAACAATAAATACAACCATGAGAGACTCTTTTTGCATCTAAAACAGTCTAGAAACGTCCTACAACAAATCACACAACCAAAAACAACCTTGAAACAAACTAGACAGAAATATCAGAAAAAACAGTCTCAAAGACAAAAAACTTAAATAAAAACCAACTGTTAACTTTTCAATCCCTCTGGTGAAAAGCAAGGTCTAGACGTTCAGAAGCTTCCCACAAAATTTCAGCACGATTAGATCACAGGTGAAACCGCAATCGATCCCGAAACACTCCCGGTCTCAATCTGCGACTGAGAAGAAATGCCCTACGAAACTGCCAATATCTCCTAGAATATTAACTCAAATTCACTTCTGTAAAAGAGAGTGTACGAAAATCTCTTAGCTACAACGGTACCAAAAAATAATACCTTTCGAAACGATTTGACCAGTCGGATCCTTATTCTCCCAAATCCTGACAGTTCTGTTAAATTTCTTTACTCTAAGGAAAAAGATTGATCTCTTTCTCTTTCTCTTTCTCCTTTATACCAAATAATCAAGAGTTATCTCTCTTTCTCTCCCTCTCTCTAATCACAATGTTGACAAAAGCACAAAAGGAGAGGAGACATCGTCAATCAGAGGGGGAATTAGGGGTGTTTGGTTTAATTAGATTAAACTAGAATTTAATTAGACTAAAAATCAATGAAAAATGAGAAATACCCTAGACTAGCACTAATTTATGTTTTTTCTTCCAAATTTAGCACACAAGTTCAAATATTCCAAAACTAGTATTATTATTTTGTTACTTACAATTTTGAAAGCTTAAGTAAAGCTTCCATCGATGCTTGACGTGAAGCTTCTGATCTTCTTCTTCTTCATGTATCAGTTTTGATCTTAGATTTTGAGATTTCTGAATTAATTGAAAAATTAGACAAATTTGCAGTCAATCTGATATGATGATTATTGGAAGAAGATGAAGAAGAAGAAGCAGAACGAAGATGGAAGAAGAAGCAAAGGAGGAACAAAGATGGAAGAAGAAGAAAAAAGATGAATGAAGATGGAAAAGTTTTGAGGAGAACGAAGATTGGTCGGAGAAGCCACGTCGTTACCGTGTAACGGAGACGCGAGGTCCTCGTTACTCTGTTCGTAGCAAGAACCTTCTTTGAGATTCCAGAAGAAATTCTTTTACGATATGTATGTTTGATTAAGAGTGGTGGTTTCAGAGCTAAACCAATGTTTAGGTATTGAAATTGTTGGGAACTGTTGGGTAATGAATAAAATCTGATTATGAGTGGTGGCTTGAATTGTTGGGTATTGAAATCTGAACTGTGAATGAAATGGAAAATCATGGGTAGTCTTGAAGCTGAAATGTGTATTTGAGTGCTACTCTCTCCTATGTGGACACCAAAGTTGTTGCATACCAAGTGTTTGATATAATGTCATTGATAACAAAGCAGTTGGTAAAGAGTACGAAAGTTTGTCATCGTCTTCGATGTCGATGTCTTCGGCTTCTTCGGCTTGTACTTTGTCGATGATGGAGTTGGCTAGTAGTGTTGATGATGCGGAGTACAGCGGGGGAGGATCTTCTTGTTATGATCATCGTCATTTTTGGGGTTTCTGAATATTTAGGAAAATCTTCCTAAAGTGCAAGAATGTCTTCCTAGACATCGTGAAATCCTTCCTAAATCTAAAGAAATGGGTTTTTGGATCTTTTAATTTATGTTTTGCCATAATGTATCACATATTACTCTATTTGGTGAGTGATATTTGATTTTATTTTGTGCACATTATGATATTTTATCTATATATGAAAGATTAAAAATTTGATTTTGTTTCTTCCTAAATATTTTATGAAGGCTATCATGAAGTTTAAGGTTTTCTTCCTAAATATTATTGAATCATTCCTAAAATTTAAATAAATGTGTTTTCGGTGTTTTGCCTCAATATGTGAAAGATTACTCTATTAGTGAAAGGTAATGATATCACTTAACAATATTTAGACTTTTTATGAAGGTCATCCTTAAGTTCCAATGTTTTTATGAAGCTCATCCTAAAGTTTAATGACGCTTTCCTGAATTTCGTAAAATCTTTCCTAAATTTCGTGGAAAGTGTTGTTGGATGCTGGGTTTTCAAGTTGCAAGAAATCAGAAAGGATTCTAAAAAATACATAGAACTTAAACAAGAAAGAAAAACAGAATAAAGATCCTTGTTAATAGCACTTAAAACAAATCTAATGCTATGAACATAAGAGATACTACATAAAAATAAGTTAGAGGATTACATTACTAAAATTAAACCTAAGTGGTGATGAGATTTTCAAAGTCACCAGCATGGTGGTGACTCCAATTTCCTGCTTCTGTTAACATGCATTGGGATGAAAGTCACCTTGAAGTTTAAGAAATCTTTCTTTAGTGTCCTCATGAAATCCTAACTTTTTATGAAAGTCACCTTGAAGTTTAAGAAAGTTTTCATGAATTTTGCGGAATCCTTCCTAAGTTTTCATAAACCTTTGACTCTGAAAATTCCGGCAACCACTTCAACGCTACAGCTTCAATCATCACATGAACAACAAAATTACCCAAACTATCAGTCACATTACTTGTATACTTAATCCAAAATATGCCTTTCCTCACTAAAATCTTTTTGATAATCTCCTTCGTCAATTTTCTCCTACTCTCAAGCGTCTTAAATATCATCTCCCTCTCACTCTCTCCATCGTTATCACCATTAGAGGGAGAAAATTACGAATCAAAGGAAGAGAGGAAGCAACATCTGCATCAGAAACAGATTGAGCATAGATTGAATTAGGAAACTGTGGAGTTCTTCAGGTTAAAAGAGACAGCCTGTTATGGAGATCCAATTATCCGATGAGAGAAGCTTCTCAAAATCAGATTTATCTTCCAATTCGATCACATGCGACAGCTCGGAACTGCGAATGTCAGCAGACATGAATGCTTCAATAGATCGTCGGCGATTTTGTCAAAGCTCCGATCTCATGTAAGCACTCAAGAACGAGACGACGGATATGTGGAGAAGAGGTACGTGATTTTCACTTGGGCTAAGAAAGCGCGTAGAAAATTGATAATGAATTAATAATTTTAGTATTTTAATATTCAATTAGAGTATGTGTGCTAGTTTTGGAAAATATGAGAGTGTGTGCTAAACTTGGAAGAAAAACTTACATTTGTACTATTTTGAGAATTACACACTAAAATTATATCCTTCGGTTTTTTCTCTATATCAATTTTAGAAAGCGGATGTTACAATTATCCAAGGTTACCGTAAATTATGATCTGAAGTTACACAACGATTACAACATAGAAGCCTTTCGAACATCAAAATTTTTCTCTCTTATGAAAAAACCTTTTCAATAGATGATCTAAAAAGTGTAAAATCACTTTAAAAGCAATAGATCCCGGGCTAATTTTTTACCTATATGACAAGAGCCAATGCCCTTTTTATCTTATGTTGAGTGTGAGACCTCTATCATGCAAATTGATTAAAGAGAAGGGAGAACCAATTTATTGTAAGTTCTTATCGATTTGCCTAAGTGAGATAACATACATAAGTTTAACAAATCGCTCAGTGTGTTGATAATAGTAAATTACTAGCTCCTGACTATATTGAAATAATCTTAATATAACATTGTTTTATTCGATCAGACCTCTATCACATATCGTTACATAAAATCATTCGCTATATAAATAACAAATTTATCTGACATATTTTCTATGAAAATGGATATTATATTCCGAAACAACCATTGACCTTGTTAGCATTGATAGACTTTCCATACACATTCTTTCATTCAACAATTGGCTTATTTCCATCGACCGTAGCAATATTGATTTTAGCAAGAACAATGTCTTTGCAATATGTGACTACTGCAATCAATCTTTATAATCTCATCGAGTTGTGAAGTTCCATGAATATAATGTCACGTTACTAATTGCCACAGCTGATTCCTACACACAAAAAAATTTTACAAATATGTTCGCAGCCTAGTTATTGCAGTTAACATTATAATATTTTTTATTTAATAGAAAAAAATAATTTTAAGATGAATTACCTCCACATCTAGGCGACCCTTATCGACATAGTTTTGGTCGATTATTATCGGATTTTTGGTTTCTCTCAATGTGAGACCCTTAAAATATATATTTTTGCGTATCCTTTTCTATTATTTTCGTAATTTATTTAGTTTTAATTCTAGCTCCATTTTCCGTCCCAACGAAGGTGCAATCAGTCACTTGGATATTCTCAACCATATATTCTTCTCCATCTCTCCCTAGACTTCCCACACTGTAATTTAATCATATATGTATATAAATAATAAAATTCATTGTAAAATTTTTAAAAAAAATCAGTATTATGTATGTATATAATGATATTGGTCAATCAAACATATATATACCTTATTCCATGGCCCGGTCCACAATTCATCCTTGTAATGTTGATATTCACACTTCCGTTGTTTATAGCTACACAATCATTACCTGTAATATATTTTTAAGAAAACTTAAATTCAAATAACCATTTCAAATCAATTTTCAATTAATGAATGTGCAAGAGAGACATATAGCTATGTACCAGTTCCAATTACTGTGTCGTAAAATATCGACATCACTTGATTCAGAGATATCAATTCCATCAGTGTTAGAAATGTCGTCTGGTGCTGCGAGTTTTATTTTCATTATTTAAATTCTTTTGAATTCGTTAATTGCTATATGGTTTCTTGGACTGTTGAATGAAGTTATTCCAATTATATTGTGATCATTGCAATTTTGAAAATGCAATTGCTGTAAGAAAACAGGAAAGTAAATTCATCATGAACATCATTGTATATGTAGAAAAAGCTATCTTCATTTTAGAATTGAGAATAAATTTAGTGAGAAAGATATAAACTCACAATAGGCCGTTTAGAAGCTGACATTCTTGGCTGGATATATTGAATATGGAAAAAAATAAAAGTATTAGATTCACATATTAAATAGATATAGATAATTTATATAAACATATATACAAAATAAAAACTGTATCTCTTTCGTATATATAAATTTTTTCACCTTCCAAAATGATGAACCACGTCCATCAGTTGACCCCGAACCATTGACTGTTAAACAAATTATTTCCTTTGAAGGTGTAACATTTATTCAAAAGGATGAACTACTTCAGAGGAGCAGTGAACTGGTACAAGAATAGAACATCTAGTAAGATATGTCGGCGTTTAACAAGCAAGGAATCTTACAAAGGATTGGAAGGCCCAAGAAGATTCTAGAAGGTTGAAACTTCATGTTTACAATAGGAATGTAAACATGAAGAAAGAGGGAAATTTCCTAAATCACAAAGAAAAAGGAAATTGTCCAATTTCTATTAGGATTAGGATAGGTAGATTCCTAGTTCTATAAATAGGGTGCTAAGGCTGATTGTAAGTCTTAGCACAAACAAGAGAAAGTTAATCTAGCTTCTAAGTTTTAGTTTTAAGAAAAAGAAAAGGTAAGAACTTAGAGAGAGCGTGAGATTTCGTTTAGAAAGTCTTGAGAGATTAGAAAATTGTTTAGAACAAACTTGTAAACAGATTTTCTATCAATCTAAGAGAAGTTTAAAAGAAATCGTTGTTACATTGATTAGATCACAACTTCTCGTTCTTTCAATTGGTATCAGAGCGGCACTTGTTCAGAATATTACAGGTGAGATTCTGTGGACAAGATGGAGAGCTACGGAGATCTGATCAACAACAATAAAGTTGTTTTGGACGATGGAAACTATGGATTTTGGAAGTCAAGGATCAAGTCTATAATAGGAGGTATTGATCGACTTGCGTGGAAAACTGTTCTGGAAAAGTGGGAGGAACCTATGATCAAGGATGAATCAGGAGAGAAAATTCCAAAACCTGAATCAGAATGGACTGATGAAGAACAAAAGAAATCAAAATATAACTCAAGAGCATTAAGTGTGATTCATTGCAGTGTTGGGGGGAAGCAGTTCGATTTGATTCAGGGTTGCGAAACAGCAAAAGAAGCATGGGATATCCTTCAGATTCATTATGAAGGTACCACCAAAGTGCAGAGCTCAAGAAAAGACATGTTAGCATCAAGATTTGAGAATCTAAAGATGGAAGATCATGAATCGATCTCAGATTTCAGTTCTAAGCTGAGTGGTTTAGCACAAGAAGCCTTAACCCTAGGAAAAACCTATAAAGACCAGAAACTGGTTAAAAAATTTTTAAGATGTCTTCCATCTAGGTTTATGGGGTATAAGACAGCTTTAACTGTATCACATGATCTGGATAAACTCAGCTATGGAGAAGTGGTTGGAATGCTACAGGCACATGAGATGGAGTTAAATGGAATTAAGAAACCAAAAGGCATTGCCCTAACTGCAAGCAAAGATACGACTGATCAAGGAGAGGAGAATACTGTAAGTCTGCTGGTACGAAGGTTTGATCGAGCATTAAGAAGGATAGAACAGGGTCAAGGACAAAAGAAAACTTTCTCATCCAAAAGGACAAGTGAAGACAGAAAAGCGGATATGCAATGTCATGAGTGTAAAGGATATGGGCATTTTATTCGTGAATGTCCAACAAGCAAGATACGAGAAGCAAAGTGCACAATCTGCAAAGGTACTGGACACACACTTGATTTATGTGTGAGTAATTTGAAAGCTAAAAAGGAAAAATCCATGATCAGTGTTGAGGAAGAATCAGATAATGATAGCAGTAGTGAAGAAGAACTCATTAATCTTGTTGCAATGGTTCGGAATCGAGTTTGAGAATGGGGAAGAAATAACTGATTCTGAATCAGAAGGGGAAGAGATTCTTGACATTGTTCAGAGTTACAAAGAAGTGCGAGATACACTCATAACTCTAGGTAAGGAGAATCAAGAATTAATGAAGGAAAAACTTCGTCTTGAGGAACTGATCGTGACTTTACAAAATGAATTAGAGGATGAGAAAAAGATTGCTAAAGACTCACTAGTTTTGATGAAAGAAAAGTTGGCTTTATCTGCAAAAATAGACAAACTTGAGGAGGAACTAAGTAAAGAAAAGAAAAAAACCTCACAATTACAATCAGATTTGGATCAGCAGCATAAGAAGATACATATGTTTGCAGGCACCAAGCAACTTGATAAAATCCTGAGCTATGGAAGAACTGAGAAGACTCATAAAGGGCTTGGATTTACAGATAATGGAAGAGCAAATTCACAATTAACTAAGTTTGTATCTGCAGGAGTATATCAGTCTGAAAAAGAAACAATCCCAAACGTGGCTAGAGAGGCTGTGGGATGTCATTTTTGCGGAAAGTTTGGGCACTACAAACGATTTTGTAACAAATTTTGGGAAAAAGTGTGCGCACTAAAACATCAAGGAAAGTTCTTCTGGAATGGGGTAAGCAGACAAGTGTGGATGAAGAAAACTGATTTATATCAACCGAATTTAAAAGTGGGGTCTGGGTCAGGATTCAGGTGTAACATGGCTATGATTACTGAAGAACAAGTTGATTCAGAACCTTGGTTCTTTGATAGTGGTTGCTCAAGGCATATGACTGGAACCAAGAGTAATCTACAAAATATCAAGAAACTGAAAGGAGGTACAGTAACTTTTGGAGATGGGAGTCATGGTTTTATTCAAGGCAAAGGCACAACAAGTGATGCTGAGCTTCCACAACTGGTGAATGTGTATTTAGTTCAAGGGCTGAAAGCGAATTTGATAAGTATTAGTCAGCTTTGTGAAGAAGGATTATCTGTGTTGTTCACAAAAGTTGACTGCAAAGCTATGGATGAGGCAGGAAATGTCAAGTTGTATGGAAACAATTGTTATATGTGGGAAAAAGAGCCAATTAAGTGCTTTAGTGCTAAAGCAAGTATTGATCTCTGGCATCAGCGACTTGGGCATATGAATACAAGGAATCTCACTACCCTTGTAAACAAAGAGATAGTACGAGGGGTACCAAAACTCAAAGGGGAAGACAATATGGTGTGTGGACCGTGCAACCATGGAAAACAGGTTAAAATTCAGCACAAAAAGGTTCCAGATGTTCAATCAAAATCGGTTCTGGATCTGATTCACATGGATTTGATGGGACCAATGCAAGTCGAAAGTCTAGCAGGAAAAAAATATGTTTTTGTCTTGGTGGATGATTCAAGGTACACCTGGGTTCGGTTTATACGAGAGAAATCTGATACTGTGGACAGTTTCAAAATTTTAGCCCTACAATTACTAAATGAAAGAGGAGGAATCAAAAAGATAAGGAGTGATCATGGTGGTGAATTTCAGAATGAGGCTATGAAATATTTCTGTGACCAACAAGGGATTGTACATCAGTATTCAGCACCAAGAACACCACAACAGAATGGAGTTGTTGAGAGGAAGAATAGAACTCTTCAAGAAATGGCAAGAGCAATGATACATGGGAAACAGGTTCCTAAAAAATTTTGGGTTGAAGCTTTAAATACTGCATGTTACATAATTAATAGAGTTTATGTGCGAAGAAACACAACTAAGACACCTTATGAATTGTGGAAAGGCAAGACACCGAATCTGAGCTACTTTCATGTGTTTGGCTGCAAGTGTTATATCTTGAATGACAAGGATTATCTTGGAAAATTTGATTCCAGAAGTGATGAAGGCATGTTTCTAGGATATGCAGAGAGTAGTACAGCATTCAGGGTTTATAACAAACGAACTTGTGTCATAATGGAATCGGTGAATGTAGTCTTTGATGACAGATCTAGTTCTCAGAAACAATGATGATTCAGACAGTGATACAGAACCAGTATTTGCAACTAAGAAACGAGATGATGAATCTGAAGTAGAAGTGCCTGTTTCAGAGTCAGAAGGATTACAACTTGTTCACAAAAATCATTCAGCAGCTGATATTATTGGAGATCTGAATGAAAAGATGAAGACTAGAGGAATTAAAATAGATTTCCAGAAGATGACAAGTTACCTCACAGTTTTGGAGACAGTTTTTTATGAGTGTTTTGTGTCAATGATTGAACCAAAAAATCATGTAGAAGCTATTCAAGATGATTTTTGGATTATTGCCATGGAAGAAGAACTTGAACAGTTTGAACGGAATGATGTGTGGGAACTAGTTCGGAGACCACTAGATGTGAATATCATTGGTACCAAATGGATTTTCAAGAATAAAATTGATGAAAGTGGTGTGGTGGTTCGTAATAAGGCTAGATTGGTTGCACAAGGCTATACACAAATTGAAGGAGTGGACTTTGAAGAGACCTTTGCGCCGGTTGCAAGACTAGAGTCAATTAGATTGTTTCTAGGAATGGCCTGTATCCTAAACTTTAAAGTCTTTCAGATGGATGTCAAGAGTGCCTTCTTGAATGGGATCTTACAGGAGGAAGTTTATGCTGAACAACCCAAAGGATTTGAGGATCCTATTAAGCCAGATTATGTTTACAAATTAAAGCACTTTATGGGTTAAAGGCAAGCTCCAAGGGCTTGCTATGAAAGGCTAACTAGTTTTCTTATGAAGAAGGGCTATGCTAGAGGAAGTGTTGACAAAACCTTGTTTGTCTTAGAACAAGATGATGATATCATGATGGTTCAAATTTATGTTGATGACATTATTTTTGGTAGCACATCTAAGAAGCTGGTGGATGCTTTTGTGAGTAATATGACGCAAGAATTCGAAATGAGTATGGTTGGTGAACTCAAATACTTTCTAGGATTGCAAATTATTCAGTCTGATCAAGGAACTTTTATTTCACAAAGTACTTATGCAAGACAGCTCCTGAAGAAATTTCAGATGGATAAGTGTAAGGAAGCCAAGATACCTATGAGCACATCTTTGAAATTGTCAAAAGACATTGATGGAAAGGAAGTGGATGTTAAGCAGTACAGAGGGATGATTGGGAGTTTGTTGTATCTCACTGCTAGTCGACCTGACTTGAGCTTCAGTGTTGGAATGTGTGCTAGATATCAATCGAATCCAAAACAATCACATCTAGAAGCAGTCAAACGGATCATAAAGTATGTAAAAGGGACTGTTGATTTTGGAATTTGGTATTCTAAAGGCTCAAATCAAGGTTTAGTTGGATATTGTGATGCTGATTATGCAGGGAGTGTGACAGATCGAAAAAGCACTAGTGGAGGATGTTTCTTTCTGGGTAATAATCTCATTGCATGGTTGAGCAAGAAACAGAATTCAGTGTCTATGTCTACAGCTGAGTCAGAATATATAGCAATGGGGAGTTGTTGTACTCAATTATTATGGATGAAACAGATGTCAGCAGATGGTATGGATTCTGGAGTGTTACAGGGTGTTGTGATAACAAAAGTGCGATTGATATTTCGAAAATCCAGTTCAACACTCAAGAACCAAACACATTGATGTCAGACATCACTTTATCAGAGAATTAGTTGAAAGAAAGCAAGTTCAGATTGATCATGTTGATACTGATAATCAGCTAGCGGATATATTCACAAAAGCTTTAGATTTTAATCGGTTTGCAACATTGAGAAATTCAATTGGTGTGTGTGAGATGTGATTCTGGGTTGAAGCTGGTCAAGAACGAGTATAAAGAATTTATGGGGTTTGAGATTATTTAATTGAATAAACCGGGATGTTTACGGTTTAGTTGGGTTTTATTTTTAGGTTAAAGGTTTGTTGGATGATATCTTTGGTCATATCGAAAAAGGATAAAAAAAAAATAATACTTTTGTTTGATTAGCCTTGGTTGTATCGAAAAAAAAAGGAAAGAAAAAAAAAACGATGGTCAGGGCGACTCGACGAGGTTTGGTAAGAGGAGAAAGGAGCTCGAAGGTGAATCCGGGTGGTGATTCTCAACGACCTCATCTAATCGACGAATCAAGCAGTGATGATGATCGGCCAGTGCTCGATAAATCTAATGGTGATACTCAAATCGATTCGGTAGGAAGTGAAGATTCCACAAAGGACAAATCGGAACCGGTTCTTGTTGATGAAGATGAGGAAGAAGGGGGTCAAGATAAGGGCAAAGGAGTTGCTTCGGACTCTGAGGATTTCGGATTTGAAGAAGTCTCTGTGCAGGAACAGATTGCACGACACACGGTTAAGAAAAGGAAGATGAAGCAAGGGTCTACTTCTCTTGCCAAACGATCTAAGTCTGCAAAGCGTGTTAGAGCAAGAGGAGATTTTCGTTCTAATGTGTTTGTCTCAAGAGCTGCTCAATCCAGGTATTCACAGCTTATAACTAGGAAGTTTTTAGCAGAACGGAATTTAGATTTCTCACAACCTGATGAGTTTGGGATTTTCGATAAAATCATGGATTTGGGATTGCAAGAATCGGTTCAAGGGTTGTCGATATATGTCAAGGAGGTTGTGTGTGAGTTTTATGCCAATTTACCAAACGAAAAGGCCAAAGATGGTATTAAGGTGTTCATTAGAGGGCATTGGTATGAATTTTCTCCTAGGATGATCAATGAGGCGTTTAATCTGGAGTATATGAATTTAGATGAGTACAAAGCCAGTGATGTTATTGATAAGTTGAGTAAGAATGAACTTGCAGCGGTTTTAAGTGGAAGAGATAAGTTGCCTTGGTCAAAATTAAAAGTTAGAGATTTACCTGGAGACATTGCAGCTTTGTTGATGTTCGCAGCTTATAACTGGGTGCCTTCGGTTCATAGGAATCATCCATCAGTCAAGCGTGCTCGAGTTGTGTACAAAATGGTTAAGGGTATTCGTTTTGATGTAGGACAGCTAATTTATGATCAGATTATGGAGATGAGCTGGAGTGATCCTACAAGGTGTGTGATATTTCCTCGGACAATTTTTCAAACTCTTAAAATTCAGGATGGTCCACTTGAGTGGTCAGAGGAGGAGGTTGCTGCTAAGTTTTACACTAAAGATATTCGCACCGGGTTTGCTTATGCTGTTAGACACAATTTGCTTCCTGAAGATGGACATCCTACTCCAGTTCGAAGGCCAACAAATGAGGGATCTTCCTCGACTTCTGAGGTTATTCAGTTGGGTAGCATTCGTGTACCACAGTTTGGACAGATGGATGAGGAGAGTTCGTATGGAGCTTTGGTAGATACTGCTCAGGCACTTCAGCGACTCACTGATGTAGTTCACAGGCTGATTCAGAGTCATCCTATGTCCAAGATGCTTTGAGTTTTTAACTATTGTGTTCACAAGCAGGGGGAGAAGATTGGTATCTGAACTAACAGATCAGAGATTCTGGGGGAGCATAATTACAGATTGTGTTCTTGTGTTGGAAGCTCTTTGTTTTTTTTTGTGATGAACCTGTTCTGAATCTTTTCCAAGACTTGTCTTATGATGGATTAAAGACTTGTTGTTTCTTTTTGATAAAAGTTTTAAATTGATAAAAGTTTTAAAAGTTCTTTTTGCAAAAGCTTTTGACTGTTTTGATAAGAAGGTTCTTGTGAAGCACAAAGTTAAAAAGGGGGAGATTGAAGGTGTAACATTTATTCAAAAGGATGAACTACTTCAGAGGAGCAGTGAACTGGTACAAGAATAGAACATCTAGTAAGATATGTCGGCGTTTAACAAGCAAGGAGTCTTACAAAGGATTGGAAGGCCCAAAAAGATTCTAGAAAGTTGAAGCTTCATGTTTACAATAGGAATGTAAACATGAAGAAAGAGGGAAATTTCCTAAATCACAAAGAAAAAGGAAATTGTCCAATTTCTATTAGGATTAGGATAGGTAGATTCCTAGTTCTATAAATAGGGTGCTAAGGCTGATTGTAAGTCTTAGCACAAACAAGAGAAAGTTAATCTAGCTTCTAAGTTTTAGTTTTAAGAAAAAGAAAAGCTAAGAACTTAGAGAGAGCGTGAGATTTCGTTTAGAAAGTCTTGAGAGATTAGAAAATTGTTTAGAACAAACTTGTAAACAGATTTTCTATCAATCTAAGAGAAGTTTAAAAGAAATCGTTGTTACATTGATTAGATCACAACTTCTCGTTCTTTCATCCTTAAAACTGACCCATCTTAATGATTTATAGTCCGACCATGCTGTCGTATCACTTGGTGCAACAATCTATCCATCAAACTGCATAAATGATTACACATAATTTTTTTAGAAAAATATTTAAATTCACATAAAGTTGTGAGTGATTTAATTTATTTTTTTCGTCAGTTGTGAGTGATTTGTTTTAACAAAATATTGATAAGTTACCTTAACTTGCACGGATGGAGATATACAAGGCCCTTTAAACAGAAGATGTTGTGGTAAAAATGTTTTATTTGAAGGAATAAGGAGTGTTTTTGGATTCCCACCACTACCACACATAGCTTTCCATGCTTCGACAAAAGCCTATTTGTTTTATCGAAAGATCAAGTGTGTAAGACTTCTTTACTCAATAAATAAAATTTGGTGACAACGATTATGATCTCTTATCTTATAGGAAAATGAATAGTAAATTAGTAATAGTTATGCGTATATACTTGGATATCATATGATAATATTTTGGCTAAAAAGTGATTTGAAAACTTACACAATTTAGTCATTTTCACAGAGTAAATTCCAAGATAAGATTTTCAAATATAATACCTTTGTATCATCGGTAAGACCATCTCCCTTGGCACCAAATTTAAGCACATCATAGATTTGGCCATTTACAAGAACTGAATTCAATAAAGTCAACAACAAAACAATGCGTATTATAATTTCCTACAACATCCAAATATCAATGTTAGAAAAAAAGAAAGCATAATGATTTTTATTCAACCTCATATGCTCAAATTGTAATATCATATGGTACTAACAGCCATGCAGTTGTAATATTCTAGGGATCGAATCTACAGAGACTCTAGTTCACACAATAGACTTATGAATTTTTTAATTATGCTAAATCAAAATATTAATTTAAAAACAATGTAGAAACAGAATTAAAAGGTGTTGTAAATTCAGAAATTAAAAACGCTAGGCCTAGGGAAATTCTCAGGAAATCATGGAAAATCAGATCAATTAATTAAACAAGCAAGATTCAACAATTAAGCACCGTTCTTGCACTTTAAACACAATTATAAAATAAATCAGTTCTCACTGCAAATATTATCTAAGTTTTAAAACCAGAAAATCCAAATCTCTTTGCAAAATTCAAGTTAAAAACCAGCAATAAAATCAGGTTTTGATAAGTTCACAAAATCACTAATTCAAATCTTTTTTCAAAGAGTAATTTTGCTCACCAAAGGTTTTATCAGGAAAATCAATTATATTCTCATATCAATCAATAATCCTAAGATCTAAATCCAGATGACTAATCAAAGATCTAGTATTAAGAACAACCTATGGTGAAGAACAAGAAAGATAATGAATCCTAAACAATTAATCAATCTAACAATCCATGAAATCCCTAATGAGAAACCCTAAACCTAACAAGCAGATTTACTCAGACATTATTGTAAGAACACAAATCATGAATAAAATAGATAGCATAAAGAGATTAAAAGAAGAAGAAAAGGAGTTTTGAATCTTCTCTGAAGGAGTCTTGATTCTTCTCTCCAAAAGCTCTCTAAAAATCTTTCAGGGTTTTGCTCTCAAAAGTTGCAGGGAAAAATAAAGCTTAGGTCTAAACAATGACCATAAAAATCCTATTTATATTCTTAAACACGTCCAGGGACTAATGATGCAAATATGGAAAACTTTAGGGCAGCTTTGTAAATCTTCAAAACTTGTGAGGAAAACTTCCAATTTTGTATTTGGCCTAGCATCGATCGATGCTATCAGTGTGTCGATCGATGCTGGATT
>CM043881.1:33042795-33242150 GCA_024034495.1 Camelina laxa
TAGTACAAAGGGTTATCAATCCAAATGGTTGTTATGCTAGCAGATGAGATGCTTAACTATGCAAGTCAAGCCAAGCAATGGATGATTTTGATCTAACAATCCTAAAAAAAAAAATATAAAAGAAAGTAATAAACAAGAACCACATGACCTAGGCACTCATGCAAGCATTTGTGTGATTGTGGGGTAATCGAGTAAGCCATGAGTATGAACAGCTCGAAGGGTTACACGAAGCCGGTGATCAAGCTTTTTGGTAATGGGGTCGAGTTACGAATTAAAATGTAAACAATCAAAATGCGAAAAAGCTCCTAAGTGATGGCAAATCGACTCTTAAGTGTTCCCCGACCGTATGAATGTCCTACATGCCTCAAGCAAATTTTCCGTAGACAATGAATCTCTAAAATCTTGTTAAAACACTCTCGTGATAGAAACAATCAACCTTGATCACTTCCCCACCAAACTCTCGTTGGAGAAACATGACCAAGCAGGCAATACAAACCGATTCATTATTGTCAATAAACTCCTTACACATCTAATCTCTTAGGCTAAGTGAGTAAATTTCTAGCATTGATTGATTCAAGCATTTCATTTACACCTCTCGATGGTAAAACACCCTAGATCTAATCTCAAGCTCTTGGTCTGTTGATAGCATTAAGAACACCAATCTAGAAAGGAATTTATAAAACATAAACAATCAAGCTAAGACATCCTAACCGATCAAGAACACAAAATCATCTATCCCATCCCTAAAAACTTTGTTTCACTACTCAGATTTCATTGTCGAAAACATAAAAGCATAAATAAACTAAAATTGCATATTAAAAGATAAATTAGAAGTAAAGAGTACAAAGAAGAAATCTAAAAGGATAGCAAATAGATGTAAAATAAATCCTAACAAAGATAGTAAAGTGTTTGTGTCGCTCAAGATCTCTCTCAGAAGCTCTCGCTCTCTAGTTTTTTTTGGGTCTGCGGCGTGCTCTTGCGAGAGGAAGAAGAGGGGGGTTTATATATGGAAACCCCTTTGACCTAGCTTCCCAGTCCTGCCCAAGGGTCTGCTCGATGGGGTGCACGAGGATGAGATCGAGTTACTCCTCGGATAGTTCTTTCGGTTGTTCTTCCTTCTCCTTGATCTTCCTCGATCGGGTTGGGGTTCAGACTGTTCTTCCTGCTCAATAGCTCCCTCGGGTACATGCTCTGATTTGACCTTGTTTCTCCCCATTTTAGGCTCTAAAGCACATGTTTTCATCCAAAGTATGCAAATGCAAGAATGCAACACCCTAAACGGCCTAAATGAGAATTCCTACAATTAATGACCTAAAAATGCTAAGGTAAGGGTATAAACAATGCAAAACATGGATATAAAAGGATGCTTAGAACATGTAAATTAGAGAGTTATCAGGTGTAGAGGAGCAGATTTGGGAACCAGAGGCGAGGATGAAGGCAAGGTTCAGGAAGTGGTTTGAGAAGCAGGCTGATAACATCATTATTTTACCCATTTTAGCTATAGTTTTAGTATGCTATTGATGTTCATATATTTTACCCTGTTTTCCCTTAGTATATTCACATCTTTTGCATCTTTTGCTATCCATTTTCACCATTATTGCATAGCTTTAGGACTAATCATGCATTAGAGTTTAGTTGCATTGCATTTGCATCTTTTCATGCATAAACAGGTGATTTTGGAGCTTAAGGAGCATGGAAGCAATGTTGAGGAAGGAGTGAAGCAATCATGAAGGGAAAGCAAGAGAGTTAAGGCTGAAATAACAAGGTCCGGAGTCCAACTCGACCGCACACTCGACCAGACACTCGACCGTGTGCTGAGGAGGACTCGACCGAGTGGACAATGCACGAGAGAAGCCAGCTCGACCTGCCACTCGACCGAGCACAGGTCGAGTTGACCGAGCCGTTGACTATTTTGTCTTTTAGCATTTTTAGGGCTTCCACTCCCCTCCTATATAAAGCCTTGTACCTGCAGCCACAAAAGGAGTCAGCAGTCAGTTTTTAGATATTCCTAAAAACCTAGTATTTACCTTTTGGGATTTATTCCTTTTGCTTTTTATTCCTAAGATCTTGTACTTGAAAAAGACTAAATTTCTCTTTATTGTTAGTTTAATAACTTTCTTAATATTGAGAATTTAAGTTTCATTTCTTTTTCAATATTGTAGATCTTTGTTTTATCTATCTAATGATGCAAGTTTCAATCTTTTCTGGGTTTATGATTTTGATGTTTATCATGTGTTCTTGTGAGTAGTAGTTTAGGATCTTGAGGATGGGTTAGCGGGCTGTGAATGAGGTTTGTTTGGCTTGATCAAGCTTGATTGTTGTAGATCTCTTCTAGGTAGATGTTCTTAATGCTGATCCTATATCTGAGAGGTAGGATCTGATTTCAAGCATCTTAGCATCTCACCAATGTTTAAGAGGCATAGATAAGGCTAGATCTAGAGCTTACCATCTTGCTTGCTAAGAGATTAGAAGTTTTGTTTGGTATGAGACATATTTCTTACTGCCTGCTTGTGTAGATTCTTTACTATGTGAGAGCAAGTCTAGAAATGCATAGGTTTGATTGTTTCTTGACCATGAGAGTGGGAGAAACTTGTCTTGGATTCATATGTCTAGAGATTAGCTCATGTTGTTTGAGATTTGTTGATCAAGTTAGATAGCCTCAATCATTAGTCCAGCCCATGAATCCCTCCTCAAGTCCTTCTTTGTTTATTGATTTTTCAGTCTTAATCCCGTTGCTTGATTGTAGTTTGATCTGTCTTTGCATTACTCTGTTTTTATTGCATTGCTCGTTTCGCGTTTAGTCTAGCTCGACCACTCACTCGACCTACACTCGGTCGAGTGCTGGCTCGAGTTCATCCCAGAACTCTGTTATTTGTGATTTGTGATTGTCTTGTTTCATTCCTGTTCCATTTCTGCTGCATCCATTTAGTGTCCTGTTCATTATTGTCTTGCATTTGTTCTTTATCTAGTTTCTGTTTCGTTGGTTGCATCATTATGTCTTAATCATTCTATTTCATTTGCATTTAGTTCTTAGTTCATTTAGTTTACCTTCTGCACTTTACACTTTCATCATAGGATTGTTTAGTGGCAACATCCTTTTCATCTGGCTTAAATTAGATCTTTATGCATATCTTAACTGTTTACAACCACTCAAATTGGATTGATACCCCTTATACTGCAACTGCATAAGGGAATTGAAACACCTTACCCATCATTGCATACATTCATCATCATCCATTCCATCTTCACCTCATCACCATAAAATAACTTGTTTCAATTTGGCGCCGTTGCCTATTTGAGTGTGTTTTGTGACAATTAGGATCCATAAAAGTCTAAGAAGTTCGTTTATCCACTTGTTCATTACTGATCTTGTTTATTCTTCGCTTGTTTGTGCTTGAGTTTCGGTACTAGCTCGACCACCAACTCGACCACCACTCGACCGAGTGTGTGCTCGAGCACTGATCGAGTCAGAAGCCGGATACAAATAGACATCAGTTCCCAGTCGACTCGACCACCCACTCGAGCTCGCGCTCGACCGAGTGCCTGTCCGAGTCCGTACTCGACTCTGTTGATGCAAACAAGGTCCAAGGGTCCTCACAATCTTCAGAGACTCCTTGATCACATCAACAAACCACCAAGGGACCTGAGACAGCAGAAAACAAGGATCCATCAGAACAAGAACAACAAGTTCTAATGGAGAATCAAGCTCAACAACCTCCAAGAGCAAGAAACATTGGTGCTGGAGATGCACCAAACACACATAACCAGAGAGCTGGTAGCCTCCTACTGTTGCCAACAACAACTTTGAGATCAAAAGTGGATTGATCTCAATGATTCAAGCCAACAAGTTCCATGGGTTGCCAATGGAAGATCCCCTAGACCACCTTGATGAATTTGATAGGATATGTGGTCTTACTAAGATCAATGGGGTCGTGAGGATGGCTTCAAGTTAAGGCTATTTCCATTCTCACTTGGAGATAAGGCTCACCTTTGGGAGAAGACTCTTCCTACTGGAGCAATAACCACATGGGATGCTTGCAAGAAGGCTTTCTTGGCCAAATTCTTTCCAATGCTAGAACTGCTAGATTGAGAAATGAAATCTCTGGTTTGCTCAAAGGAATAATGAGAGTTTTTGTGAAGCTTGGGAAAGGTTTAAAGGATTCCAGACTCAGTGTCCTCACCATGGCTTCAGCAATGAGTCCCTTTTAAGCACTTTGTATAGAGGGGTGCTTCCCAAGATCAGAATGCTTCTTGACACAGCTTCAAATGGAAACTTCCTCAACAAAAATGTTGAAGAAGGATGGGAGTTGGTTGAAAATCTTGCTCAATCAGATGGCAACTACAATGAGGACTATGACAGAACCATAAGGTCATCCTCCACTGATCAAGAGGAAAAGTACAAGAGGGATTTGAAGATGGTCAATGAGAAGCTGGACAAGATTCTTCTTAGCCAGCAAAAGTCCATTCACTTCATTGGAGAGGAAGAGGCTCCAGTTCAAGAAGGGGAGACTGAGTTTGCTGAGTTGTGCTACATGCAAAACCAAGGAGGATTCAAAGGCTACAACCAAGGAGGTTTCAAAAACAACAATCTCTCATATAGGAGTACCAATGTGGCCAACCCTCAAGACCAAGTTTATCCACCTCAACAGCCTCCACAGCAACAAAGCTACATCCCTAAACAACAACATCAAGTGTTCCAGCCTCCATTGTGTCCCCCACCGTTCAGACCAAGGCCGGAACAAGACTTAAGGGCAATGATGCAACAGTTGTTGATTGGGCAAACACAAGGAAAGATTGAAGCAACAAACAGATTTGCTGAGTTGAACAGGAGGATATCAGATGTTTACAGTGAACTCCATGCCAAGTTTGATACACTTACTTCCAGGATTGTGACTATGGAGAATCAACTAGCTAATGTCCCAAATAACAAAGGCAAGGCCAATATGCAATCTATAGAATCTGTTCATGCTATCAATCTACGCAGTGGAAGGGTTCTACCAACAAGGGAGGGAGCTTTACCAGACACTGAGGACAGTGGTGATCAAGAAGGGGAGAGTTTTCAGCAAGAAGAAACTCAAAATGAAAACGCCATCGAACTCGACCCATCACTCGACCACCCACTCGACCGTGTGATCGAGCACCCGATCGACAGCTTCTCAAGAAAAACTAAACCAGTTGCCCCCAAAGAAAAGAAGTCCGGTTCATCCTCCTCCTTACAAACCTCCACTACCTTTCCCAGGAAGATTTAAGAAGCAGATGGTTGAAAAATACAAGGCATTGTTTGACAAACAAGTTAGAGAGATTGAGCTTAGAATGCCTCTAATAGATGCATTTGTGATGATTCCTCCTTACCAGAAATTCTTGAAAGATGCTGTGATGGAAAGAATCAAAGAAGTTCAAGGGATGGTGATTCTTAGCCAAGAGTGCAGTGCCATCATCACAAAGCAAGTGAATCCTCAAAAGCTAAGGGATCCTGGCTCCTTCACTCTACCTTGCTCTATAGGCCCTATAACTTTCAATAGATGCCTATGTGATTTGGGAGCCTCAGTAAGCCTAATGCCTCTATCAGTTGCTAAGCGCCTAGGGTTTACAAGATATAAGCCATGCAATATATCTTGATCTTAGCTGATAGATCAATAAGATTACCACATGGTGTTTTGGAGGATCTACCAGTTAGAGTTGGAGAAGTAGAAGTCCCAACAGACTTTGTGGTTTTGGAAATGGATGAAGAACCAAAGGATCCTTTGATACTAGGGAGACCTTTCCTAGCTACAGCAGGAGCAATAATTGATGTGAGACAAGGGAAGATTGATCTTAACCTGGGAGAGGACTTCAAAATGACATTTGACATTGTGGAGGCTATGAAGAAACCAACCATTGGAGGGCAAGTCTTTTGGACTGAAGAAATGGACAAACTATCAGAGGAATTGATGGAAGAACTAGCAGAACAAGATCACCTTAGAACTGTTTTAACCAAGAGTGGGGAGGAAGGATTCATTCATCAAGAAACCAAAGCTTATGAGAAGATATTGGACTCCAGTAGAGAATCAGACCACCCAGAGGTTTTTGAGGGATTACCAGCACAAAGAGAGGAAGTCTGGTCAGTTCAATTAGCAACTTTGGATAGCTCGACCATCAGCTCGACCACCAACTCGACCGAGTACCGAAGTCACTCGACCGAGTGCAACGCCGAACTGCACAAACGATTGGTCCGAGCTAAAGGCACCAAAAGTAGAGCTCAAACCTCTCCCATCTGGGCTAAGGTACGTTTTTCTAGGTAAAAACTCTACCTATCCTGTGATAGTAAATGCTAAGTTGAGTGAAAATGAACTTGATTTACTAGTTGAAGAGCGTTGAAGTATAGGAAAGCAATTGGTTATACCTTGGATGACATTCAAGGCCTTTCACCTAGTCTTTGCATGCATAGAATCCATCTTGAAAATGAATCCTACTCTAGTATTGAACCTCAAAGAAGATTAAACCCCAACTTAAAAGAAGTAGTAAAAAAGGAGATCCTTAAGTTGCTTGATGCTGGTGTAATCTATCCTATCTCTGATAGTACTTGTTTCACCAGTTCATTGTGTCCCAAAAAAGGAGGAATAACTGTGGTAAAGAATGATCAGGATGAATTAATTCCAACTAGAACCATTACAGGACATAGAATGTGCATTGACTATAGAAAGCTTAATTCAGCTACTAGGAAAGATCATTTTCCTCTTCCTTTTATTGATCAAATGCTGGAAAGATTAGCTAATCACACTCACTACTTTCTTGGATGATATTCTGGATTTTTCCAAATTCCTATTCATCCTAATGATCAAGAGAAGACAACATTCACATGTCCATATGGTACTTTTGCTTATAGAAGGATGCCATTTGGATTATGTAATGCTCCAGCAACTTTTCAAAGATGCATGATGTCTATCTTCTCTGATCTCATTGAGGATGTTGTGGAAGTTTTATGGATGACTTCTCTGTCTATGGAGACTCTTTTCCTTCTTGTCTTGCTAATCTATGTAGGGTTTTAAAGAGATGTGAGGAGACAAATCTTGTTTTGAACTGGGAAAAGTGTCACTTCATGGTTGAAGAAGGGATAGTTCTTGGCCATAAGATTTCAGCAAAGGGGATTGAGGTTGATAAGGCAAAGATTGAAGTAATGGTTCAACTCCAACCACCAAAACAGTCAAGGACATAAGAAGCTTTCGGCATGCTGGGTTTTATAGGAGATTCATCAAGGATTTCTCAAAGATAGCTAGGCCATTGACAAGGTTGCTATGTAAGGAGACTGACTTCAACTTTGATGAAGATTGCTTGAAGGCTTTCAAGGAGATCAAAGCTGCTTTGATTTCAGCTCCGATAGTCCAAGCTCCAAACTGGGATCTTCCATTTGAGATTATGTGCGATGCTTCAGACTTTGCAGTAGGAGCAGTCCTAGGTCAGAAAAAAGATAAGAAGCTGCATGTGATCCACTATGCAAGTAGAACCTTGGATGAGACACAAGGAAGATATTCAACAACAGAGAAAGAGCTCCTAGCAGTGGTATTTGCCTTTGAAAAATTCAGAAGCTACTTAGTAGGGTCCAAAGTGATTGTGTACACTGATCATGCTGCTCTGAGACACATCTACTCAAAGAAGGATACAAAACCAAGGTTGTTGAGATGGATTTTGCTTCTCCAAGAGTTTGACATGGAAATAGTTGATAAAAAGGGATAGAGAATGGAGTAGCTGATCACTTGTCTAGAATGAGGATAGAAGAGGAGATTCCAATTGATGATTCAATGCCTGAGGAGAAACTGATGTTGATTGGCTCAACACGGCTCCCCACTCGACCTCTCACTCGAACAGGCACTCGGCCGAGTACTTTTGGGCACCCGATCGAGCAGGACGAGATGGAGGAGTGGATGGCACTTGAGAGTGAAGATCTGCCTTGGTATGCTGATATAGTCAATTACAAGGTATGTGAAGAAGTTCCAGCAGATATGGACTCCTATAGGAAGAAGAAACTCCTCAAGGACATCAATGGATACTATTGGGATGAACCTTACTTATACAAGAAGGGATCAGATGGATTGTTTAGAAGGTGCATAGCAGAGAATGAAGTTGAAGGAGTATTAGGACATTGCCATGGTTCTGCCTATGGAGGCCATTTTGCAACTTTCAAGACAGCCCAAAAGGTCTTACAAGCTGGTCTATGGTGGCCTACATTGTTCAAGGACACTCACAAGTTCATCACAAAATGTGATGCTTGCCAAAGGATGGGGAATATCACAAGGAAGAATGAGATGCCTCAAAATCCAATTCTTGAAGTTGAGATATTTGATGTGTGGGGAATTGATTTCATGGGACCCTTTAATCCCCCTTCAAATGGGAATGCCTACATCTTAGTAGCAGTGACTATGTCTCCAAATGGGTGGAAGCCATTGCTAGCCCCACTAATGATCACAAGGTAGTGCTTAAACTCTTAAGAACATAATCTTCCCAAGGTATGGAATCCCAAGAGTTGTCATAAGTGATGGAGGATCACACTTCATCAATAAGATCTTTGAAGGAATGCTAAGAAAGTATGGAGTCAAGCACAAGGTGTCTACAGCATATCACCCTCAGACAAGTGGGCAAGTTGAGGTGTCAAACAAACAGATCAAGGCCATTCTATCAAGAATAGTAGGAGCAACAAGGAAGGATTGGTCTAGTAAACTTGATGAAACACTTTGGGCTTATAGAACAGCTTTCAAAACACCTATAGGAAGAACCCCATTCCAGCTTGTGTATGGAAAATCTTGTCACCTTCCAGTTGAAGTTGAATACAAGGCTCTATGGGCAATCAAACTTCTGAACCTAGATCTTGAAACAGCACAAGCTAAGAGAAGCCTTGATTTGCATGAACTTGAGGAGATCAGATTGGAGGCCTATGAAAACTCCAAAATCTACAAGGAAAGGACTAAAGCTTTCCATGACAAGAAGATTCTCATAAAGGACCTTAGACCTGGAGACCAAGCCTTGCTTTACAATTCAAAACTCAAGTTATTCCCTGGAAAGTTGAAAAGTAGATGGGGAGGTCCTTTTAAAAAAGGAAGTTTTACCATATGGAGCTGTCACACTTCTCAACAAGGATGGTAGTGAGTTCACAGTTAATGGTCAGAGGGTTAAGAAGTATTTGGGAGAGAAAGAGACACATGAGAAGTGCTCAATACTTCTCATGGATGCCCCTCAAGTTTAAAGAGTCATAGAAGTCAAGCTTAGTGACTATAAACAAGCTCACTAGGGAGGAAGTCCCTAAGGTATCTCTGTATATATTGCTTAATGTTTTGGTATTTTGACTTTTGTTTTGATGTTTTCATGGTCAGGGAAGCAAGGGAGTCTAAACAGAAGAAGAGAGGGACATCCGGTCCAGCTCGACCCCCACCGGACATGCACTCGACCGAGTCACGGTCGATCGCCATCGTCGAGCTGCCCCAATCCCCTCTCCAAGTCACCAACAAGACCCCAGCTACACCTTTGATAGCATGCAGGAGGATGTGGATAGTTTCTTCTACAATCCTTGAGGTAACACTATCACCTTTCCATTGTAAATACCATTTGCATTTCATATTGTGTGTTTTGTTTTAAGTCTTGAATCCTCAAACAAATTTCTTTCACACAAGGGACTGTGTGATTTAAGTTTGGGGAGGGTTTGAGATAGCATTTGACATTGTGTTTTGTTTTCTTATTTCAAATTTTTAGCATCATCATGTTAATATTTGCATAGCATCTAAGGCATAGAAAAACCCTAAAAATTTGAAAATTTTTGCAAATCTTTATAAAAAAAAAAGAGTGTTCATGTAGTTTGCTTTGCATATTCAAGTATTTTGTTTATCATATAGGACTGCTTGCATTAGGGATCTATGATGAGTATTTCCTTGTTAGCTTGCTCATTCACTAGACTAGGATCAATGCCCAAGTTAATAGTACTTTGATGCTAGTTGAGTGGTTAGCATAAGATTGAACCAAGCATTGAATTCCTGCATTGCATTTGGTCTAAATTGAAGCATGTTGTGATTTGATGCCATTTCCTATCTATAAGAACTTAATATTGACTTTCAATTATCAATGTGTGCATTGCTTTAAACTCATGGATACCATATACATATTTGGATCATCTTTCTCCTTTTTACCACTCTTGTTGATCCAAGTAGCTGATTTCCTCATTAAGAATCAGTTTCCCCTACCCTTAACCAACCCTTCTTTCAAGCCATGTTTATTCTTGAGTGTGTGAGGCCTATTTTTAGGATTGAGCTTGGTAGAAAGTGTTAGGTTTGAACTGACAAGAGTAAAGCCTTGTGTAGTTCTAGTTTGCATTTTTCAAACTAGATAGGACTAGGTGGTTCATTTGTTGGGTTTGGGACTTGAAAGAAAAGAAAAGAAAAAAAAAAGGAGAAAGGAAAGAAAAAGGGTAGAGTCTTTAAGAGGAGATTGTGTTTAAGCAAGGTCTAGTGAAAGGATGGGAAGCAAAAAAATGTTGAAGATGGTTCTAGTTAAAGAAAAGAAAAGAAAGAAAAGAAAAGTCTAGCAAAAGCTTGTATGTCTTAAGAATAAGAAGAAAAGAGAACCATAGCAAATAAGTAAGAATCCCCCATCCCACTAGAAAGATCAAATAAGAAACCTCTCCTAAGACTTGAAAATCAAAAGAGAAAAGGGTGAAAGAGAAAAGAAGAAGTTAAAGGGTAGCACTAGGATCATTTGGGTTTAGATTGCTAGGATAAACACTTTGGGTATGGGTAGACAAGGTTTTATTCTTGTATGTGTCTAGGTGTTCTTACCTTTAGCATTCTTCTAAAGCTCAATCCATTTTTATGAGAGAACCTTGATATTGATAAGCCCCACTCTAAAAGAGACCATCATTGTCTCAAAGCCTTTACCTCCAAGCCAAATGAGTTTAAGCATTGCATAGAATTGATTCATGTTCTTGATTAATGAATGTTAAAGGAAATGGTTGATTTGAATGCATGTGGATATCTAAGGCTCAAATCAGAAGGTTGTGACATGCTTGTCTAAAGTCTTTAAGTACAGCTCATTCAACTTGCATCATAGTACTAGTAACTTGGACATTGATTCTAGATGGTCTGTTTGCAAGCTTTAGGAGCTGAGATCCCACTTTCAAACCTCACCTACATTCTTATGTCTTGCTTATTTGCTTGAGGGCAAGCAAAGACTAAGTTTGGGGGTGTTGATGTTCATATATTTTACCCTGTTTTCCCTTAGTATATTCACATCTTTTGCATCTTTTGCTATCCATTTTCACCATTATTGCATAGCTTTAGGACTAATCATGCATTAGAGTTTAGTTGCATTGCATTTGCATCTTTTCATGCATAAACAGGTGATTTTGGAGCTTAAGGAGCATGGAAGCAATGTTGAGGAAGGAGTGAAGCAATCATGAAGGGAAAGCAAGAGAGTTAAGGCTGAAATAACAAGGTCCGGAGTCCAACTCGACCGCACACTCGACCAGACACTCGACCGTGTGCTGAGGAGGACTCGACCGAGTGGACAATGCACGAGAGAAGCCAGCTCGACCTGCCACTCGACCGAGCACAGGTCGAGTTGACCGAGCCGTTGACTATTTTGTCTTTTAGCATTTTTAGGGCTTCCACTCCCCTCCTATATAAAGCCTTGTACCTGCAGCCACAAAAAGGAGTCAGCTTTTTAGATATTCCTAAAACCTAGTATTTACCTTTTGGGATTTATTCCTTTTGCTTTTTATTCCTAAGATCTTGTACTTGAAAAAGACTAAATTCTCATTATTGTTAGTTTAATAACTTTCTTAATATTGAGAATTTAAGTTTCATTTCTTTTTCAATATTGTAGATCTTTGTTTTATCTATCTAATGATGCAAGTTTCAATCTTTTCTGGGTTTATGATTTTGATGTTTATCATGTGTTCTTGTGAGTAGTAGTTTAGGATCTTGAGGATGGGTTAGGCTGGGCTGTGAATGAGGTTTGTTTGGCTTGATCAAGCTTGATTGTTGTAGATCTCTTCTAGGGTAGATGTTCTTAATGCTGATCCTATATCTGAGAAGTAGGATCTGATTTCAAGCATCTTAGCATCACACCAATGTTTAAGAGGCATAGATAAGGCTAGATCTAGAGCTTACCATCTTGCTTGCTAAGAGATTAGAAGTTTTGTTTGGTATGAGACATATTTCTTACTGCCTGCTTGTGTAGATTCTTTACTATGTGAGAGCAAGTCTAGAAATGCATAGGTTTGATTGTTTCTTGACCATGAGAGTGGGAGAAACTTGTCTTGGATTCATATGTCTAGAGATTAGCTCATGTTGTTTGAGATTTGTTGATCAAGTTAGATAGCCTCAATCATTAGTCCAGCCCATGAATCCCTCCTCAAGTCCTTCTTTGTTTATTGATTTTTCAGTCTTAATCCCGTTGCTTGATTGTAGTTTGATCTGTCTTTGCATTACTCTGTTTTTATTGCATTGCTCGTTTCTGCGTTTAGTCTAGCTCGACCACTCACTCGACCTACACTCGGTCGAGTGCTGGCTCGAGTTCATCCCCGAACTGTTATTTGTGATTTGTGATTGTCTTGTTTCATTCCTGTTCCATTTCTGCTGCATTCATTTAGTGTCCTGTTCATTATTGTCTTGCATTTGTTCTTTATCTTAGTTTCGTTTCTGATTGCATCATTACTGTCTTAATCATTCTATTTCATTTGCATTTAGTTCTTAGTTCATTTAGTTTACCTTCTGCACTTTACACTTTCACCATAGGATTGTTTAGTGGCAACATCCTTTTCATTTGGCTTAAATTAGATCTTTATGCATATCTTAACTGTTTACAACCACTCAAATTGGATTGATACCCCTTATACTGCAACTGCATAAGGGCAATTGAAACACCTTACCCATCATTGCATACATTCATCATCATCTATTCCATCTTTCACCTCATCACCATAAAATAACTTGTTTCAGCTATTAGGAAGAGTTTGACATGATTTCAAGGCTTTAATGTCTATTATCAAGTATTTTAGGTTTCAAGAAGGTTTTACAGGTTTTATTGCAAAAAAGACCAAAAGACAAGGAAAACATGTTTCATGACAGATTCAAAGCTCTTCAGTACGAGCCACTTTTGAAGAACTTCCAAAAATCACATTTTGACGAGCTTGGTGTCTATGGAAAGCTGGAAGAGTCATCTTTCTCTTAAAAGTGGAATCAAGTCAATCCGTTTATTCACTAGGAAGTTATGCCTGCTTTACCGATACGTGTCATAAACCAACGAGAAGATAAGTTTGAAGCCAAGTGTACTTTAATGACGGCCCGATTAGCAACCATCACGGAGGCCCGGCCCGGAGGAATCACGACGTTCCAGAACCTTTTTCAGCCGCCCCTTATCCTGCACTTAAGAAGAAAAAACGATTTTACCCTTACAAAACCCTAAGCCTTCAAAACCCTATAAATACTCATCTAAGACTAGGGTTTAAAGTGTGACTGATAACATCATTATTTTACTCATATTAGCTATAGTTTTCATATGCATTTAGAAAGAGTTTGATGAGATTCTAGGTATAAAATGTCTATTATCAAGTATTTCAGGTTTCAACAAGGTTTTACAGGTTTTATAGCAATTTGGACCAAAAAGGAAAGAAAATACGTTTTAGGAAAGTTTCAGAGCTTTACAGTACGGGCAACTTTTGGAGAACTTCAAGAACTCAAAATATATCGTGTTTGGTGTCTATGGAAAGCTGGAAGAATCATCTTTCTCCTCGAAGTGGAACCAAGTCAATCCATCCAGTCATACGAAAGTTATGCCCGATTTACCAGGACGTGCTATAAACCGACATAGGAAGAACCGACTTAACGATGGGCTTTTGTTCAAGGCCTGACCACTGACCACCACGGCGGCCCAGTACAAGCCTCCTCCACGGTCCATAAGCCTATTTCTCCGCCTCTAAGCCTGCACTTAAGAAGAGAAGACGTTTCTACCCTTACAAAACCCTAACCCTAAACAAAACCCCAATCTCTTCTTTAGTCTTAGCATAGTTCTTACTCTTTAAATTCAATTTGTGTTTGCTATTACTCTCTGTGGGATCGATCCTTAAATACTACAATTGATTAACTGTGCACTTTCAGTCGTCGTGTAGTCTTTTCAGGTAAAAGATTTGGAGTGAAATTCTACACACATCAGTGACTACAAGTGCAATCCTTGGAGCAGTCAAGAGACACGACCAGAGAAGCAGCCACGACCAGATCCCGCTATTGTCCCTCTCCTTAAAGCTTTGAAGTTCACCAAACTATTTAGTTTTCTATTTGCTTTGTTCTTTGTTTCTAAAGAAAGAAGATCCTACAACTTTGTTTGACAATCATTGAAGTAATATCTAAACCCTTTTTCTCTATTTATTCTTTTATGTTTATGAGTTTATTAAACCTTGCTTTGCTGATTCCCTTAAACATGCTAGAGTAGTTTTCTAGTTGGGTTTAAAGGGATAATAAAGGGGGGAGATGATCTTATTTTAGGTGGCAATTTTTAGGGTTTGTTAGATTTAAATTCTGTTTATTCTATGCTTTAATTCTAAGTCTTTGCTTGATGCTTTAAGTTAGCCTCATAAACTAACTATGATCTAAAGTGTGTGTGCGTCGCCAAAAACTTGCATGTGTGCTTGATCTAACTTAGATGTGTGTCATGTCATTGGAAGCACATACCACTTACCTATGGAACTTCATGGATTAGAATCGAACCTATTTTAAATACTTTGATCTATGCGCCTTTGCCTACGAAAGTTGAGTCTCGGAGTATAGGGATCTTTGACGGTTAGCTTGTGACCTATAAGTTAACGGTTCATTCATGTTTCGTAGTCCGAGTTTTAGATAAACAAACTAATCCTTAACTTTCCTAGACAGATAGATGATTGATCCCCTGCAATTTCCCTTGATGCCCAACGCTTGTCTGATTTATTTTACTTACTTTTTATTTACGTTTATTGCTTACTACGACCATGAGAGTCAAAACCCCATTTTTATTGAGTCCTAGCCTTACTTAGTTTCGTCGGATTCCGTTAAACAACAACTCTCTCTATGTGGGATCGATCCTTAAATACTTCAACCGATTAGCTGTGCACTTACAGCCGTCGTGTGATATTTTTAAGGTAAAATATTTTGAAGCGAAATATCACACGCATCACAAGCTTTTTGGCGCCATTTCCGGGGAGAGATTTTTGTTTAAAAGAGTCTAGGAACTAGAGTAACGTCTAGGACACCTTGCTTTTTAATTTTTCTTTTTGATTTTCATTGTTTGAGGAGACCTTGAGGATGAACCTCGACGCTCTCCTAGGAGATTTTAAGAATCTCACAATCGCACAGCTCATGTCACACTACCGAGCCAAGGACAGAGACCCATCTGGTCCGCAACCTCACTCGGTGCATGGTCCTTGCCATGGCCACTCTCGACCAGCCCATGTACCACCACTTAGGCGCCCTTGTCGCCGTTCGTCTACTCGACCATCTGAAGGCCGAGCAATAGGACCAGCTTACTACCAAGCTTACCACTCATACACTTCGTATCACACGAACGTACCATGCTTTTCCATGGACCAGTACCTTTATCCGCAAGAAGTTATGAATGTCGATGTCAATGAAAACTTTTTCTATGACACTCGAAAACCAATCAATTCAAGAAGCTCTTACCCTACAGACAAGTTAATGAAGATGATGGAAGAACATATATCAAGTCAAGAGGAGGCTGATAAAGTTCAAAATGAAAAATTGGATAAGATGAGTATTGAGTTTGGAGCTAAACTCGAGAATATCACCAAAGATGTTACCCGACTGGAGGAACAAATCAATGCCACCAACAATCAAGTTTTGAACAACATGGAGGATATACAAGATCATGGAACAAAGCTTATCAACATTGGTTACACCATTGAAACCATCGAGAGCCGCCTAGAATGGAAGATTGAAGCCTTACAAACCTTATCAACAACTTTGATGAACGCAACAACTGGAGTTATGATCAAGTCTATCACACTACTAAAGCTGAAGAAGGACGTGGAACCTCAAATGATTATCCAACCGATCCTAACAAGTCCAAGGAGTGGACTAAAGAAGAAAACCTAATCGATGAGGAAGGAAGAAAAAAGGAAATCTTTGACGAAAAAGGAAAACACTCAAGTTTCCTTTTAGGAAAGGGAAACTCTGGCCTTATAAAAACGAGAGAGATCCCTACTGCTCCTCCACAACATCTCGACGTGATTGAACCTGCTTAAGCCACCAAAGAACCAAAAAAATATTTTTTGAAAGATAAGCTACAAGGTTTGATGGAGACCAAGTGTTCTAAACTCGATTTGCAAGAGACTTCGCGAGAATAAGAGGTTCCGATCCCTACCAGGGATTGTTTTGCTGTAACTACACTAGAAGCCTCACCACCACGAGACCTAGAAGGTCTAGGAGGAGAAGAAATCGCTATAGAAGAAGATGAGATATTCAAGAGGACACAGTTTCAACATGAACCACGTGGTCTCACCCTCTTGAAGAACCGTTGGTACCCACGCATGATAAGCTTACAAGATCTCGGTGATTTTAACCGAGCAGTTGGGAGACTTCCCCAAGGTACCACTTTCGTAGAAGCTTTTTCTATTTATCACATTGACCGTTTCTTTCTTGAGAGTTGTGTGTCAAGGAAAGAGATGAAAGAACTATATTATCAAGCCTTACACTATACACGGTCGTTCAACACACTACACAAAGTTGATAGCCCTGGCCGATTCCTCACTACTTGTTCTATCAATGGTATTACATTAGAAGATGCACTATGTGATTTCGGCTCATGTATCAACATCATGTCAACCGATGCTGCTTAGAAGATTGGCTTGAGACACTTACAACCATCAGACATACGCATAGGACTCGCCAACTCTTCATTCATAGTTCCTGAAGGAAGGTCCAAGACATTCATGTGAGAGTAGGAATCTGCAATGTTCCAACCGATTTTCAAGTTATCAATGCTGAGAAAGGAAGGTTCACACCACTTATCCTTGGAGGAGCTTTCCTAGCCAGAGTTGGAGCCATCATGGACTGGCGTAACCAAATAATGACTCTTACCAACATCAATGGAGACAATTTTTATGAAGCTAAACCATTAATTCCAACGACTCGACGATGTAGAGAAGAAGATTATGCAAGAGAGCCACCCGATGTCTACATTGGAGAAAGATCCAAGAGAGCTTGTCTAAGGGCAACCGACTCTCGTCACCTAACGTCGAGCCAACGACGTTAAACAAACGTGCTTCGTGGGAGGCAACCCATGTCTAGTAAGTTTTTATTTTTAGGATTTATTTTCTTTTACTTTTAATATTCTTGCATTTTAGTTTCAGGTTCATAAAAAACAACAAAAAATTGAAAAATTGAAAATAGAAAAAACAAAAAGAAGGAAGAAGAAGGTCCATGGATTGGCAGTGCACACTATGTCTAGTGGCAAGCACCACCTACTGACCGGCCATGTTCAACTTGACCGAAGCATGCTGAAGGTGACGGATCATCACCATCCTCGAGTGATTGATGTCGAGAGTCCCCACCATCCATACCAACCATAGCCAATGCAATATCCAAAGTATCGTGTACCATGTCCTATGTACCGCATACCACTCCCCACCGTACCAGCTGCTTATGTCCACGACCGTTCATCCGTGTACCGCGAGACACCTCCAAACCACCACCATCCTACCACCAACCATCACCATTCTTTTACATAGGTATGTTTTTATTATTTTTATTTTCTCATTATTATTGATGGTTTTAGGTTTTTGTTTCAAGGAGGATGCATTTAGAGATATATCAAATAGAATTCAATTGAACTTAGCCTAGTTCATATTTGATGTCAAGAAACCAAAGAAAGTACAAACGGTTAATCACCACATTTTCATTACCCCGCCGAACTCTAGACAATTTTTGGGCAACCTGAAAACGTCTAAGAGTCGACACAACATCATTCCATCAAGGTGACATTGTTCTTAAACCCTACACTTTTCCTTATGATTTTTAATACTCAACTCTTTCTTTTTTCCCTCCGAGGATGGTGTGATTTAAGTCTGGGGGGAAGGATATTCCATCCTATACTAATGCTACTTTCTATTTTGTTGACTTGAGACCTTTTTCCACTTTTTACATCAACAATTTTGACGTTTTTATCGAGTCAAATTTTTCTTTATTGAGTCAAAACTAGTAGGGCATTATGATCTTATTCTAACGGTTTATTTGATTTGGATTAACACTCTTATGACTCTTGATTATGCTTGACAACAGAACCAAATTGTGGAAAGACTGTGAGCCGATTCAACAATCCCCAAAGTCCCTATTTGATGAATATTCAGATGATCTAACGTTATCTCCAACTTTTGTAGGACCTAAACCGGACTTAATTATCAAGCCCTGGGATTTGGTATACATTGGACTAGACCTCTACATTCAAGCCAAACAAGACATTGCACTTCTTCAAAAGTATGTTCCCCTCCCTCTTCCCTTAGAAACTCAAAAAACAAGAGAGAAAAAAAAAAAAAAAGAATAAGGATATAGGTAGCAAAGAAGTGAGCCAAGGGATGTCACATAAACCCGTGAATACTTTGGATTTCATGGAAGCCTGTCCAATAAACAAAAAGAGAAAAAAGAGCAAGGGATCTATAAAAAAAAATTAGGGAGAAATAGATTCCTTGGAAGTGAGAAAAAGGAGAGGAAATGAATCATACGAAGAAAGTCTTGACTTGAAGAGAGTCGACAAGCCTTTGATCGATCTTGCCTTGGTAAGATTTCACTTTTTATTATTGCTTTAATTTCTGTAAAGAGATGACAATTGAGATTCTGGACGCTCCAAAGAATTGAGGGATCAAGGAGCGTTGATGATTCTCATGGGAGAATACAAATGTAAGTTTCTAACGTCAAGGCGAAGAAGAGTGCAAAGAAGATATCCCCAAAGATAAGTGAATTACCGTGATTATCGAAACCTCTTTTCCATGATTTACTTTGATTGTTTGTTTGAGGACAAGCAAAGTCTAAGTCTGGGGGAGTTGATAACATCATTATTTTACCTATTTTAACTATATTTTTAGTATGCATTTAGGAAGATTTTGACATGATTTCAAGATTTAATGCCTATTGTCAAGTATTTTAGGTTTCAAGAAGGTTTTACAGGTTTTATAGCAAAAAAAAACCAAAAGACAAGGAAAACATGTTTCAGGACAGATTCAGAGCTCTTCAGTACGGGCCACTTTTGAAGATTTTCCAGAACTCACATTTTGACGAGCTTGGTTTCTATGGAAATCTGGAAGAGTCATCTTTATCCTCGAAGTGGAATCAAGTCAATCCGTTCACTCACTAGGAAGTTATGCCCGATTTACCGAGACTGTCATAAATCGACAAGAAGATAAGTTTGAAGCCAACTGAACTTTAATGACGGCCTGATTAGCAACCATCACGGCGGCCCGGCCCAGAGGAGTCACGACGTTCCAGAACCTTCCTCAGCCGCCCCTTTTCCTGCACTTAAGAAGAAAAGACGTTTTTACCCCTACAAAACCCTAAGCCTTCAAAACCCTATAAATACACATCTAAGCCCTAGGGTTTAAAGTGTGACTTCAAGTGCATTCATTGGAGCAGCCAAGAGACACGACCAGAGAAACAGCCACGACCAGAGCTCTCTCTCGTCCCTCTCCTTGAAGTTTGAAGTTCACCAAACTCTATGCTTTGTTCTTTGTTTCTAAAGGAAGAAGATCCTACAACTTTGTTTGACAATCATTGAAGTAAAATCTAAACCCTTTTTCTATATTTGTTCTTTTATGTTTATGAGTTTATTAAATCTTGCTTTGATGATTCCCTTAAACATGCTAGAGTAGTTTTCTAGTTGGGTTTAAATGGATAATCAAAGGGGAGAGATGGTCTTAGTTTAGGTGGCAATTTTTAGGATTTGTTAACTTTAAATTCTGTTTATTCTATGTTTTAATTCTAAGTCTTTGCTTAATGCTTTAAGTTAGCCTCATGAACTAACTACGATCTAAAGTGTGTGTGTGTCGCCAAAAACTTGCATGTGTGCTTGACCTAGCTTAGATGTGTGTCGTGTCATAGGAAGCACATACCACTTACCTATGGTACTTCATGGATTAGAATCGAACTTGTTTTAAATGTTTTGATCTACGCGCCTTTGCGTGCAAAAGTTGACTCTCGGAGTATAGGGATCTTAGACGGTTAGCTTGTGACCCATAATTTAACGGTTCATTAGTGTTTCGTAGTCCAAATTTTAGATAAACAAACTAATCCTAAACTTTCCTAGACAGATAGATGATCGATCCCCTGCGATTTCCCTTGATGCCCAGCGCTTGTCTGATTTATTTTACTTGCTTTTTACTTACGTTTATTTCTTACTACGACCGTGAGAGTCAAAACCCCATTTTTATTGAGTCCTAGCCTTACTTAGTTTCGTCGTATTCCGTTAAACAACAACTCTCTCTCTGTAAGATCGTTCCTTAAATACTTCAACCGATTAGCTGTGCACTTGCAGCCGTCGTGTGATCTTTTTAAGGTAAAAGATTTTAAAGCGAAATATGACACGCATCACAGGCCGTGACTTGAGCTTGTCTAGCCGAGTCCCAGTGGTAATCCGTGGCTGGAGCGGACAGTATTCTAGCCCATCTCTTTTGATACTTGGTCGCTTAGGGGTGGTTGGTTGTGCGACTAACTACCAAGATGAGGTGGTGTTCAGGATATGAGTTTCCGTGAAGGCGCACTTTTAAAGAGGAAAGTTTCTAAAAATAGAAGTTCCAAAAAATAGTTGTTTCCAGAAATGGAAATTGTTGAGGTAAATCTAGTCAGGAGATACTCGATGGCATCAGACTTGTTTGCTCAAGGCCGTGTGGGCCCAACTCATGTGATACCAATAGCTTGGTGGACTCTATGGCCAGAGAGTGGGAGTGGTATGTTTGCTTCGGATGACGATCTAAGAGCGCGCTTTAGGGTGACGACCCTAGAGCGGGATTTTGAGACTCCCTGGATACCGTAGCTGTGAGCCGCGGCTCGGCAGTGAGCCGGTATGTCTTGAGGGTTGCGACTTGAGAGCGGCAGGAGGAGGTGGTTAGCCTGATAGCGAGCCGTCATGATTCGTTGGTTGCGACCACGGACGGGGGAAGCACTGAGTTGTGAGCAATTAGCGTCTTGGATGTGAGTGTAGTGAATAGAGGGAGACCTCGAGGGTTCATTCGAAGATGTGCAGACTGTTGCGACAGTTGCACGGGAAACCTTGACTGACGGGTTCAGTCCGGTCAGAGGACGTGCGGGCCATGTTTACGGTGGCACGAAGGTCCTTGGCGGATAGATGGTGCTGCGGGATTCGAGGATGAATCCTTGTTGGTGGGAGAGAATTGTAACATCGGCAAACCGGAATCCCGATTTGGGATGTGCATCGATCGATGCTGGTGTTGCATCGGTCAATGTAAGGCCGGGTTGGTCGGGTTTGATTTAAGTTAAACGCTGCGTTTTGGGATTAGGGAAAAGCAGAAAAACCCTTAAGTCGAGTTTTTGTTCCCATTCGACGTTTTTGGCCGCTTTTCAGAGAAAACAAAAGAAAGAAAAAGATCTAAGTGTTCTTGGTGAATTTTGGGAGATTTGAGGCTTTTCCTTTAGAGATCTATAGCTGGGATCATTGTAGGAGCTTCCTAGGAGGGTGGTTTTGCTTGTTTGAGGTTTAGAAACTTCTTTTGAAAAGGTGAGTGCATGATCATGGCTTATCTAAGCTGAGATTTCTCTGATCTGCTTGTTTCTCTGTTGTTTGGCTTGTTAGAACGTTATTTGAGGCATTGGAAAGCTTCCTTGTGGCTTGCGATCAAATTTGGTGGTTGTAGGAACAAAGATCCGGCGAGAAACTTTGGGGTAATCGATGCTCGGCATATGCATCGGTTGATGCACTTGGTGCGTTGGTCGATGCAAGTGCGAGGACGGTGCGGTTTGACCTAGGAGCATCGATCGATGCCATGTGGAGGCGTCAGTCAATGCAACTACGGTTTTTCGTGAAATGTCGAGCATGCGTCGGTCGATCAATCTTGCATCGGTCGATGCATTCTCTGTTGGTGTCGGTCGATGCAATGTTGGCGTCGGTCGATGCAGTCCTTGTTTGTTTGTTGATTATTTTTTGATGGTTAGAGTATCTTATTGCTTGTGTGAATAGCCCAGTAGATGGGAGGATTGCCTCACTGAGTTTTTTAAAAATACTCATACATCTCAATTTACGTTTGTGGTGCAGGTAAAGGCACAGTGTTATCTTGAAATCAAGGCGATGAGGAGGACGATGTTTTAGAGGCTTAATTGAATCAAGGCGATGATTGAGCTGATAGAAACATTTTAGGATGTTGGAATTTGATTATTTTGTTATTGGTTTTGGATGATTGATTTAATTGTTTTATTAGATTTATTGGTTAATGGAATTATTTGTTATCTGCTATTATTGATTGTTGTTAGGGTATTAGTGGGTATGGGACCAACAGATTATTAATATTATTACTAAAAAAACGGGAAGGTTTGTTTCAAAAAGCAATCTCTTGGAGCATCAAAACAAATGGCACAAAGGCGTCTAGTTTTGTTACTTGCATCACCCACATGTCCTATATTATCTTCTAAATCAGCATCATCATTTGCAAAAGGCTCATTACATGAACCCATGAAAGAACCATTGTCATCTTTGTTTTCAAGTAGATATGCTATAGCTAATCATTCCCGGTTAGATATCCCTCTTTATAAAAGCACTGTAACTGGTTGCAGAATCGTAAAGTTACCAGCATGAAGCAAGTCACCATACATGCATTTGCAATAATACTACATTTAACTGCTTCCAATTCTTGTCAAAGAAAAACTGACCAATGCTCAAATTCAATTATCAACTTGACTTTGATAAGATTGCAATGTTTACCAATGAAAATTACATATCCAAATGGTGTAATCAAATGATATATCTAAAATGAGACCATCTCCCTACCAGTCCAGAATTGTGAAGCATTGAATCATGAAATGAGTTTTGAAACCCTCAAATAAATTTTTCTTTATATAAACAATTACACCTATAGTTTATCTTTATATAAAACTTAGTTTAAATTATACTCAATGTATCAAAAACTAAATAATATATATATATATATTATAATTATAGAGTATATGTATATATATATAAATATATTTGAATCATGTTTTGTTCATATATTTCATATGTTTTGCTTATTTTTTTGTTAATATCTACTCAACATTTCAAAGAACCATAAAATGATTATTTGCTGCCATATATAAATAATTACACCTATAGTTTATCTTTATATAGAATTTAATTTAAAGTATACTCAATGTATCAAAAATTAAATAATATATATATATATATATATATTTATAGAGTATATATATATATATATATCTTTTTTTAATATTCCCACTGTAACGCATATTCCCACTCGACTTACCATTTCAGGGCTGCGACCCATTTTGGTATATTATAGTCAACAAACAATGATTCACAATATTTGCTTAAACCTATGGTGGTTTTAAGTTTTAACAAATGGTGTAATCAAAAAGATGGTCATGGGACGAAATGAAATAATCATGCATAGAAAGAAATGAGAATTGTCAAGATCAAATGATAATATATTATTAATGGCTCTATATATAATCATGTTAGAGAGGTTATATACTGACTCATCTTACACTGTATAGATTCCCTTTACTTTCTTTATATTCCTTCAACATATTGGACAACTCCCACCAGCTTCTACCATCCTACACATTCATTAGGGTTAATATTCAGATCAGTCCCAATACAGTAAACAAATTAAGCAAATACCCTTTTGCAATCAAGTAGTTTTGATATGTCTAGTTGTATATTATCAATTGTTCTTGGACAAATAAAAAACTTACTTTGTTTTGCATTCATAACAGAACACACAGTGGCCACATGGGAGGAAAAAGCAATCTCTTGGAGCATCAAAACAAATGGCACAGAGGCGTCTAGTTTGGTTACTTGCTTCACCCACATGTCCTATATTATCTTCTAAATCAGCATCATCATTTGCAAAAGGCTAATTACATGAACCCATGCTTGAACCATTGTCATCTTTGTTTTCAAGTAGATATGCTCTAGCTAATCATTCCCGGTTAGATATCCCTCTTTATAAAAGCACTGTAACTAGTTACAGAATCGTAAAGCTACCAGCATGAAGCAAGTCACCATACCTGCATATGCAATAATACTACATTTAACTGCTTCTAATTCTTGTCAAAGAAAAACTGACCACTGCTCAAATCTAATTATCAACTTAACTCTGATAAGATTGAAATGTTTACTAGTGAAAATTTGAAATAATCCGACCCATTTTTTAAATACTAATATTCTAATTAAATACCCCATAATATTTAATTACAACACAAACAAAAATCAACAACAAATCAACATGCAAAGCGGATGAAACGACCGCATCCGGATTCTCAATCCACACAGAGGATCTGCGGGAAAAGATCCCACCGGAACCCCATAATCCCGATGAGACAACCGGCGTGGAAATCGATCCTTACAAAAGCTTCTACAAATACACCAAACACCAACTCGTCTAGTTATTGAGTCGCACAACCAACCACCCCTAGCTACCGAGTAACAAGAAAGGTGGGCTGGAATATATGATTCCGTCCAGCCATGGACCAAAACTTCTCCACAATTATTCCAACTCACTATCAACTCCTTTAGTGTCGAACGGCACCTCCACCTGGTGTCGAACGTCACCCATCGCACCACTTGCAAACCAACACACACACCGATGCTCACGGAATCACTTTTTCAATCTCTCCTCATCCAAACCTAACTCCAGCTGTCCTCCTAGGACCCAAACACACAACAACATACTGGTGTCGACCGACACCACCTTTTTGTAGCTCGACACCCCAACTTTACCACAAAACCGTCTATACCAGACCACAATACAAACACTTGATTAAATCACAAACCAACGGATCATTTCACAAACCCACCGTCGGATATGAATCTTATAGCACCACGAACCTACCTACCAAAATTCAGCCAAATCGAACTCCGTTTCATCCTCCAAACATTGCCCCAAAGTAGCCTTTTCAAACCAGTTCACGATGTCATCCGCAGGTGTTGGTGTTGACCGACACCAGAATGGTGTCAAATGACACCAACCCAGAAATCATGACCAAGCCTCTCTTCAAGCTCCTTCTCGCCGCAAAATCAAAATCCTTCACAACACTCTATTCCCTAATCGATTAAACATCAAACAACACGACTTACCTGGATAACAACCATGAGAAAGCCTCTTTGACTCTCCTAAACCACCAGCAAGTAATCACATCCTTCTCCTTACACATTAAGAGGATGGATCTCCTTTCTCCTCCCTTCCAAGTGAGAGCACCACAACTCTCTCTGCTTCTCTCCTCCTAGAACCACCAAAACATGATGCCTCTGCTCCTTTTAACCCTCCTTAAGGCTTCCTTTTCTCTCAGGATAAAACTCCCAATCTTTCTTTGTCTTTCTCCTTCTCTCAACGGTGACCATCTCTTCCCTCCACGACCAAACTACTCCAATTCGACACTTAAAACAATCTGGTCAAACCAGAAGTTGCTGGTGTCGATCGACACTACCCTGGTGTCGATCGACACCCATCCCCAATATTCTCAATTTTTGTTCGCGGATGTTACAGCGGAAGACAAATCAATTAGTATAAATACCAAATCGATTATAACCAATTAAAAACCAGAAACCTAGCATACTTCTAACAACATTCTAACAACAAAATAACATAAACACAACACAACCATCGAGACCCTAGATCATCCTCCTCCTCTTGCCATGATTGCACGCTTACACATGCATTACCTACACCACAAACACAATGAGATGCGTGAGTATTACCAGAAATACCCAGTGAGGCGATCCTCCCATCTACGAGCTATACACACAAGAAAATCAAGAATATAACCACAAATAAAATATAACAAACCAGTCATAACTAGAACACCCAGTAACACATTCACCATACCTACACATCATCACACAAAACAAGTCATACAACTCAATCGCTTAGATAAGCTCATGGTCCCACACTCACTTTAACAAACTGATTCTAATAACAAATATAACCAGGAGAGACTCTCCTCGCGTCTGACACAGTCTAGAAATGTCCTAAAAGCAACCTTGAAGCAAACTTGACAGAAACATTAGAAAAGACCAGTCTCAAAGACAAAACCCTAAAATACAAACCAATCGTTAACTATCAAATCCCTCCGGTGAAAGCTAGCCCAATATGTAACGAAGCTTCCCACAAAATCTCGTACATATCAAAAACCAGACGAAACCACGATATCATTTACAATCCCCGATGGTCCCAATTCGCATTTGAGAAAACGGGTCTCAAGAAACTGCCAATAACACATCGATTTTAAATCCAAATAAACTTTTGTAAAAAGGAGAATGACGATGAAAGACGTGGAAATAACTCTACCAAATTTTGTTACCTTTGACAACGATTTGATATTTCAAAATTGTTTCCTCCAAAATCCTAACGATTTTGCTCCTTTTCCTTCTCTCTAAAATAAAGCTTTGTTGATCTCTTTCTCCTTCTCCTTCACACTAAATCGACCAATGCTCGCTCAGGAGGCGTCACTCTTTAGAGAGACTACTAGGGCTTTTGGTTTAATTTGATTAAACCAGGATTTAATTAAACCGAAATTAATTAAAATCCACTCCTTTAGTTTAATCAACACTACCCAAAATATAATTCAGGAACATGGATGTTACAAAATTACATATCCAAATGGTGTAATTAAATGATAGATCTAAAAAGAGACCATCTCCCTGCCAATACAGAACTGTGAAGCATTGAATCATAAAATGAGGTTTGAAACCCTCAATTAAAGTTTTATTAATTGCATAATACAACTGATACAATATATGTTATCCAAGAGATTAAATTCTTAAAACCCATACTTTAGTAGAAAATGATTAATTATCGATAAACAGTAGTTAGATGGACTAGCAAATTGAAGAACCAAAAAAGAAAACAATATTGAGTAGATTCACTTAGGGTGCACAAAAAAAAAAGAGTAGATTCACTTAATTTTATATGCATATGCAATTTTTATTTCTTTTCTTCTCTTTTTTTTTTTTTTGACAACTTTTCTTCTTTTTTTCTAATATTCGAAAAAACATAATATGATATGATCGTTATAAAAACATATACATAAATATATTTTACTTATGTTATGTTCATATTTTTCATATGTTTTGCTTATTTTTCTGTTAATATCTATTCAACATTTCAAATAACCAAAAAATGACTAATTTACTGTCATATATAAATAACTACACCTATAGTTTATATTTACATAAAAATTAATGTAAACTATACTCAATGTATCAAACAATTAAATAATTTATATATATATATATATATATATATTTATATTTATAGAGTATATATATATATATATAAAATACGTTAGTATGTGTCATTTTTGTCGTTGGTAAAAAAAAAAAAAACATACTGTTCGCCTATTATTACGTTACTATGTGTCATTTTCTATGTTTTTATTTTTTTATTTTGTTGTTTCAACAACTACCCAGCTGTAATTAATTTATATGGATTAATTTAAGACTCACTCAAATCCGGTCAACTTGTTTAGTTGTCTTTGTAGATCAGTGATCAATAATCATGGAATCAATTGTGATTAATTCAAAACACATTGAAACCATTAAATCAATTCCTTTTTTTTTTTTTCTACAAATAATTTTCTCAAAGACCATCATCACCTTCCATGGGCTCCTCCTTATCCCTCTTTACCAACGTTGGACCGATCCCACCTCAGTACCAAGTGTTCATCAACTTCCGAGGCGAAAAGTTGCGTGATGGGTTCCTAGGTTTTCTAGTGGATGCTCTTTTAAAAGAGAATGTAAACGTCTTTATAGATGATCATGACTCATGAGCTTAGAGGTAAAGATCTTTTTTTTGAATTTTAGAGGTAAAGATCTTGATCATCTCTTCAACAGGATCGAGGAATCGAGAGTGGCGCTGACAATCTTCTCCAAGAACTTCACCGAGTCGAGATGGTGCTTAGATGAACTTGCTAAGATCAAAGAATGTGTGGAAGAAGGAAGTCTTACAGTGATCCTGTCTTCTTTTAGATGAAAACTGACGATGTGAAGAAACTGAAGGGAAAGTTCGGAGACAATTTCCGGGACCTGAAGTCAACTCATCGCGGCGAGCAGGAAACGTTTCGGAAATGGAAGGAAGCTTTATTTTGTGTCTCGAGAAAAGCTGGCTTGTCTTCGTCACGATACAGGTCTAGACTTGTCTCTTTTCTTCTGTTCTTGGTTAGAATACTCTGTTTCTTGGTTAGTTCAGGACAGAATTTGTTCACTCATAGATATTTTGATCTCTGTTATCATGACAGTCGGCAGAATGATTTGGTGAGAACAATCGTCGAGGATGTTAAGAAAGTTTTAAAAGACATCTGCGATAGCGAACGCAAAAATTTTGAAGCGGAACGCAACCAATTGGCGGCAAGAACAGATGAAGTGATTAGAGTTGTTATACGTTTCCTAAGTCTGTTTCTTCTGTTTACAATAGTTTTTGGTCCTTATGTTTTAGGCCTTATGTCTGTTTTCTCTATTCTTCTTGGTCGTTTCATAATCAATCGAGCTGCGGAAAGTGAGTGGTGAATGGTTTCATTGTTGCATTCGATATTTTTTTATGAAATAATTCGATTTTGATTAGTTTGACCTTGCATCAATTATTTGACAGAGTGAAATGAGGGTTTGTTGTACTATGAAGAGTTGTCATTTCTCATAAAAATGAACATAGAAAATAAATTAATGTCTATAGAGACAGAATCAAATTAACATAAACTTTCTTGATTGGTAGTATATTTTACATCCCTCTACATAGAAAACGTTAAAATATAACTAAGAAAAAATTGACTTGGTTTCTTGATCATGCTTAGTAGTACATATTAACATGAAGACGACTTTTGCCAAGTGTAGACACTGTAGACTCTGCCTGTCCGTGAATGATTCACATTACCACCATACTACCTTTTTTTGTTAATTAATCATCATTTTCAAACCAAACGAACTTTTTTTACAAAATGAGTGTAAATTTAATTATTTACAATATCAAAAACATAATCAAAAGTTTTAGTTAGAGAACTTAACATCTCTACCAATCTACAGAAATTGTTTTTTTCTCTGAAAATGGAACCTTAGATTTGATAAAACAAACACACTAAACCTTTTGGCAACCACTAGATTGACTTTCACATATTTTGTGTAATGAACAACCCAATATGTCACATCATCTTTAACTTTAACCCCATAAGTTTATCTCCTCTTATGTGTTTTCCCGCCACTGTTGTGCTACTCAAATGAAGTGATGAGAAATGACAATTCTTCATAGTAGAACAAACTCGCAATTAAGTGTTGGATCGACCTACTAGATTGGGCGTAATCTAAATACCGGAACCGTTTGTTTGGATTAACCGGATGGTGCTAAACTATTTTCCTACAATACCCATTATTATTTTGTTATGTTTATAAACAAAATTAATTTTGTATATATAATCAAAAGTATAATTGAGATTTTAGTTTGATATTTGGTTTGGTTTATTAATGTTTGAAAATTTAAAATAATAATCATTTCACCAGTATTTTAAATTTAGAACAACATAACGGTTGGATTGGTAACAAACTAAATCCAATAAATGTTTGGTTAGATTCTATTAAATTTGTGAAGTATCAAATTGGATATATAACCGCTAACAGCGATGAAAACCCATTTGAAACATATACAAATATTTAGGATGACCGTAACTCTCTTTTCGTTTTGTCAAGTTCTATTATGTCTTACACCAATTCTCAAATTTTAGTTGCATAATAGAAAGCATTCTCAATATGGGACATTTCGGATATGAGAAAAATTTGTATTTCCGATTGAAAACGGGAGGGGACCGGATGAAAACATAAATTCTTGAACTCCCGTATGAAATAAACATAAATATAATTCATAGTATATCTATATATCATATGTTTTAATAAAAATATTACAAAATTAATTGACTTCTTTATTCTTACTATTTTATATATGTTTCACCTATATTAGATTATGTTTTTTTTAAATACTTTTAACTGTTATAGAACATATTTTATGTATTTTTTTTTTTTTGAACTTATGCAGTTCAATTGAAAATAATAAGATTTATTTGAAAAAATTAAATGTATTTTAATATTTAATAGAACACGTCAAGAATTAAAATTATTTATTTAGTATGTGTAAACATAATTATATAGTATAACGTCATTAACCCAAAATTTTGTCATTTTAGTTTATGAATATTTGGGTGTTTGAGTGTTAAATCAGTACTTTAAGATTTGGATTAGAATTTTTTATACTATGAGTCATCGTTACCTTGAATATTTCATTAGAGAATCAAGGTAACCATGACTTAAAAGTCTATAAAAATTTAAAAAGTATTGAGATTAACACTCAAACACTGAAATTTCAAGGAAAAATTTAATAAACTTTTTAAAGATAACATGATTTAAAAATAAATTTCAAGGTGCTCATGTTATAAAATTTTACTGCCATGAATGTGTTTTTTTTTTCTTTTCCATATACATCCCAAATTATAGTGTCATTTTAATAAAGACTGTTAACATCATATATTTGGAAAAATAAGAAAATAATATAATTGAATACATACAACTGATTACAATATAATCATAAAAGATTAATTGTACTTTTATAGATTATGTATACATACCCCTTGCTGTATTTTTGCTGGTTTCAAAAGTTAATTAATGTTAATGCAAAGCTCAACAACATACTCTAATAAGAATTTCTTACAGAGGTTTCTTAAATAAATCTATATAAAAACTGAAGACAACAGACACTAATATATTATTTTGTGACTTAGCGGGTTCATATAAAAAATGTGGACTTCTTTTAAGCAATCAAATGTAATTTTATTGTTGTGCAGATGCTATGTCAATTGGATGAACACCCGTTCATACCATAATTGATGTGTCTGCATTTTTATAGGGTTTTAACTATAGTTTATAGGTTTGTTTTGAGTCTTTTCCTAGGTCCAAGTGTGCTTTTAGAGTCCTTTTAGTCCTTTGTGAGTCTTTACAGGTTCTAGGTGACTTTGGAAGGAATCTGAACGTTTTGAGGGTGAAAATATGCATCTGGAGCTAAATTGGTTGAAGACTGATCGAGCTAGTCAGCAGATGGAGTGAGAGCAGAAAAACGTTCTGGATCGACTGATTCTTTCTAGATCGACCATTCTCGTCCCCGACGTAACTTTTCCTTATTTGTTTTAAACCGGATTTTAGGGTTTTATTTTGATATTTAAGTTAGAGGCTCGGCCTCCAGAAACATAAGCTTTATTTTTTCTGAGACTATTTTGTATTGAGAGCTGAAGGGAGAAGATCTCTAATCCTCTTGACACTTTGGAGAAGATTTCTAAACCCTATTTTCTATTCTTTTGCAATTCAATTATGTTATTTTCATCTTTGATTTGCTGTTTCTGCTTCTCCATGTCTGAGTAGTTTCTCAATTGGGTTTAGAGTTTCAGAAGGGTTTCTATGATTTATTGATGCTAGGTTTGTTAGATTAGGGATTGATCTTATTGTTCTTCATCTATTGTTGTTCTTAATGCTTAAGCTAGATTGATCACCTAGATTAAGGTCTTAGGTTTAATTCATCGGGGCACCAAAAGTGTTGTTGAGTTGCTTGAAAAGAACATAGGTGAGCAAGGTGATCCCTAGCCAACGAAAGTTGAAGTTAAGGCACCTTGTGAACATATCAAACTTGAACCTTTATTGCTTGCTTGGTTTGCTAGGTCCAAATGACGGTTTAGGGTTTAGTAAATTCATTGCTTAGATAGTTATCGCTGCGAAAGTAGGATAGCTTTACAAACGAGATTTGAGTTCAAGAACGGTGTTTAATGCATCCCTATCTAATTGTCTAAATTTGTTATCATAGTCCCTAATGATTCCCTGCGCCCAATGTTTCTCTTTTGATTTAAAACACTCTTTTATTTACTGCTTTTTGTTAGTCACTTTCAAACATAAACTTATTTTGTCTTAGCTATATTTGACCTTGATAATTTCATAGTGCAATTGTTTGGTCTCTGTGGATTCGATCCTGAAGTGTTACAACGATACCACTAGATCGTGGTGGAATACACATTAGGTTTTAATTGACCTGTTGATCAATTTGGCGCCGTTGCCGGGGACCAAAACAATTGCGTTTGAGATTTTAGAATTGAGTATAGTCTAAGTTTCTTTTTGTTTTTACTAATTATTATTATTTTCTCTTTTTTGTAGATTTAGAAAAAAAAATGAAAAATGTTTTTGGGGCCATGGATTACGATGACTGGCAGCAGGAGGAGGAGACCACATTTGATGAAGACATTCTAGTTGAGCATTATGTGGAGCCACCGTTCGATGAGAGTGTTCTTACACCGAATCAAAAAGTTAAGTTGGATGAACTTTACATGGAGCATCCAACAACGACAAGGAGAAACTTAGCAGCAATGATTCGGTTGAATCTCATCTCACATCGAGCAGTACTTGAAGGGAGGGAGCCCACTTTCACAGAGATTAGGGAAGCTCATGCTTGCGAAGAGGTAATATATTGGGTTCCACCAAGCCAAATAGAAGGTACATGCGTTTCTACCCTTGAAATTCATGATTTTGAGGATATTCACATCCCATGCATTGAAAATGTGACTTCTAGTTTGGATACTCCATTGCTCATTGATGAATGCTATGATTTGATATGTGAGTCTCAACGTCTAGACATCTTAAGAGCAGAAAAACTTGCTAGGGATTATCATGAAATATGTTTTGATATCGAATATCATTGTGTTTTGAATGTTCATGAGCTCGAGTTTAAGTTTTCAATGCCTGATGTATCTAGCTCTCTTCTTGAAGAATCTTACCTAGGGTGTGTTCTTGATATTGATACAATTTTGTATGAAACAAAAGACCCTGAGGTTGATTATATGAATGAGGATTTTGTGTTTTATGAAATTAATGGTGATGAAGTTCATTATTTTGTGAAAACCTCGTTTGAACCTGAAATTGACTTTATTTTTCCATTAAATGCATTTGATCCTCATGAGAATCCAACCATCAAGGAATATTTCAAAGTATATGCTACATTTATAGTAAACTTCCTAGATGTGAATTTTATTGTTTTGCCATGGATAATTGTGTGTTACTTGACACATATTGTTTATTGCATTATTAAGAGAAGGACTAAAGGTCCATTGGCTCAGCCTTTTGATACTCATGATTAACATTTTTGTGTTGAGCGGTCAAGCTATAGACCTTAAACAAGCGCTTATGGGAGGCAACCCATGGGATTTGTGCTGGCTTACCCTTTTATTTTTATTTGTCTTAGGAGTTTGGTTTTGTTTTTAGGATTTATTACGGTGAAATCACGTCCGGTGTTAAGTGTTTTCAGGAACAGGTTCCAAACGCAGAAGATGCAAAATTTTTTGTTCCAGGAGCTTCGGATCGATCGATCCTCTTTAAAGATCGACTGATCTCGGTGGTTTTCTGCGGGTGTCTAATGTTGCAGATAGGTCGATCCCACCCTAAGACTGATCGGTCCCCACCCTTGCCAACACTAGATGCGAGATCACCGGTTTTTCATTTTTTTTCCTTGCTTTTTCTTTTTCAATTTTCTTATTTTCTTTGTCGGAGGTTCTTTTTTCTTGGCTTTGCTTTCACACCGGGACGGTGTGAAGTAAGTCCGGGGGAGGGATATCTCCAAGTTACTGATGTCGTTTTCTTTGGTTGTTTTCTTTGAATTTTTCTTTTATTTGAGTCGTTTTCTTATTTTATTGAGTCAAAAATTGGGAAACTATGATCATTTCTAGGAATCTTTTGCTTTGAACTAACACTCTCATGATTGCTTTAGTACTTTTGATTTTTGAATGAAGCTTGGAATGAACATGAGCAGTCTCAACACGCCCCAAAAGACCCACACCGAAGAGAACATTAAGCTGATCCGATGTTGTCTCTAGCTTTGAAAGGACTTAACCGGATTTAACTTCTTGCCTTGAGACTTGGCATACATCGAACAAGACTCCTCCCTTAAGCAACACAAGACATGCATCTCCTCACAAAGTATGCTTCCCCTCTCTCTTCCCTTCAGTACTCAGTAAAAACAAAGGAAGAAAAAGGATATAGGTAATAAAGAAGTGAACCGAGGGTTGTGCGTAAACCGTGCATCCTTCGGAGCTCATGGAAACCTGTCCGCAAGAAAGAGCAAAGGATTGATAAAAAAAATACAATGATACCCTAGAAAATTAGGGAGAAATCAATCCTTTGGAAGTGAGAAAAAAGAGAGGAAAGGGAGCATATGAAGGAAGTCTTGGGCAATAAAAGGTTGAAGGAGTCAATAAGTTCAATGATCGATATTCCCTCGGCGAGACCACACATTTTCACTAATCTGACGTAGAGAGACAATAATGGGGATGCTGAAGGTTCTCTAAGGTTGTGGAGTTCAGAGTAGGAAGTATTGATCCTAATCATGGGCAGAGTACAATTCTCGATTTGATGTGATAAAGAGTGCAAAGAAGAGGTTCCCAAGAATATGTGAGTTTCCACTTTCAATCTTTTTCTCTGTTCCTGAGTTTTTGTCTGTTCTTGCTTGAGGACAAGCAAAGATTCAAGTTCGGGGGAATTGATGTGTCTGCATTTTTATAGGGTTTTAACTATAGTTTTTAGGTTTGTTTTGAGTCTTTTCCTAGGTCCAAGTGTGTTTTTAGAGTCTTTTTAGTCCTTTGTGAGTCTTTACAGGTTCTAGGTGACTTTGGAAGGAATCTGAACGTTTTGGGGGTGAAAATATGCATCTGGAGCTAAATTGGTTGAAGACTGATCGAGCTAGTCAGTAGATGGAGTGAGAGCAGAAAAACGTTCTGGATCGACTGATTCTTTCTAGATCGACCATTTCCGTCCCCGACGCAACTTTTCCTTATTTGTTTTAAACCGACTTTTAGGGTTTTATTTTGATATTTAAGTTAGAGGTTCGGCCTCCAGAAACATAAGCTTTATTTTTTCTGAGACTATTTTGTATTGAGAGCTGAAGGGAGAAGATCTCTAATCCTCTTGACACTTTGGATTTCTAAACCCTATTTTTTATTCTTTTTCAATTCAATTATGTTATCTTCATCTTTGATTTGTTGTTTCTGCTTCTCCATGTCTAAACAGTTTCTCAATTGGGTTCAGAAGGGTTTCTATGATTTATTGATGCTAGGTTTGTTAGATTAGGGATTGATCTTATTGTTCTTCATATATTGTTGTTCTTAATGCTTAAGCTAGATTGATCACCTAGATTAAGGTCTTAGGTTTAATTCATCGGGGCACCAAAAGTGTTGTTGAGTTGCTTGAAAAGAACATAGGTGAGCAAGGTGATCCCTAGCCAACGAAAGTTGAAGTTAAGGCACTTTGTGAACATATCAAATTTGAACCTTTATTGCTTGCTTGGTTTGCTAGGTCCAAACGACGGTTTAGGGTTTAGTAAATTCATTGCTTAGATAGTTATCGCTGCGAAAGTAGGATAGCTTTACAAACGAGATTTGAGTTCAAGAACGGTGTTTAATGCATCCCTATTTAATTGTCTAAATTTGTTATCATAGTCCCTAATGATTCCCTGCGCCCAATGTTTCTCTTTTGATTTAAAACACTCTTTTATTTACTGCTTTTTGTTAGTCACTTTCAAACACAAACTTATTTTGTCTTAGCTATATTTGATCTTGATAATTTCATAGTGCAGTTATTTGGTCTCTATGGATTCGATCCTGAAGTGTTACAACGATACCACTAGATCGTGGTGGAGTACACATTAGGTTTTAATTGACTTGTTGATCAACAATCTTCTCTTATATACAATCTCTAGGTAGAAAAATGTATGCTTTCAAAAAATATCTTGATTTATAAATGCTTATATACAAGACAGAAAATTATAAATTTAAAAATCATAAGAATCATAAATCATAAATTGGACATAGAACATATTATTGACGAACTAAAAAAAGAATATAGTAGATGTTAGCAAGAGGTATATTATGCATACTCAATATAGAGTCAGTTTTTTATTTTATTTTTGCAGAAACAAATAGATACAAAAATAATGCTAGAGTGGTGAATAATTGTATATGTTCCCTCTAAAATTTGGTAAATAATTACTGATTTTATTTCATGATTTCTTATAATAAATCATCTATTTAAATTTAAGTTAAGTTATTTTCATAAATACTATTCGAAATTAATTAAATTCATTTGTTTTGGCAATCTTGTTAAATAATAAGTTACATTTTTGGTATGTTATTAATTGCGGAAAACTTTTATTATTTTATTAAATTTTAATAACTATATAAATTCAAGAAATTATTAATAGAAATAATTTCGTTTTTATTATAATATTTTAAATTTCATTTTGTAATCTTGTTGACTTTAATTTCATTTAGAAAACTATACATGTTTAATATTTAATTTAGAAAAATATTTGAAAAACTTATTATATTCGAAATTAATTATTCATGTTTTATACCCATATCAAAAAATAGATACCAAATCTATAACCAATTATAAAAAGTTAATTATTTATTTTTTTAATAGTTGTTATCATTGTTTTAAGGAAGTTTAATTTTTTTTTTTTATTATGTAAACAAATGGGTCTGTTTGGCAACATGAATATATGTTATGTTTTTTTTTTTTTTTATCTTTCCGTATAGATTTGTAATAACGTTTTGGGTTTGCTTTCCTCTTCATTTATTAATTAAAAACTTTAGACGACCCCATCTTCTTCCAAAACAGGTAATTTATATTAGTTCTTTAACATTATTCTCGAATCCCCAAAACAGATCAAGATTCAACCTCATAGTCTTCAAACTTTTTTGGTGAGTAAATATAATATACCCGCTGTTCTTCGTTTCTGCAGGTTTGTAATCATGATTCGTTTCTTTTTGTGTTTTCCATGCCTCTAGTAACTTTTTTAGCCTGATTGTACTTTTTACTTTATTAGCATATCTTACAGACAAATTTTCAGTTCTTTGACTTCACTTTTGTTGTCCTTTTTTTGGTTCTTGAATATATATGAGAAGAGAAGATATGTAGCTGCAAATGAGTTTTTTTTTTTCATTTCAGTTTTCCACCAGGTTTTTGGTATATAGTATAATTTGAGATTTGTGTTATACAGTGACTTTTAGTTTTGAAATTTTTTTTCTGACAATTTTCCAGGTAATTGCTGGTAAAGTCAAACATTAAAATGGGAACGGCCTTTTCTCAAGCAGGAGACAGACGTCCTCAGGTTTTCCTCAATTACCGGAAAGAAGAGCTCCGCCACACTTTTATTAAACGTCTCTTGACTGAGCTCAAAAGAAATAACGTCAACTACTTCATAGATGACAAAGCGCAGAAGGGTAAACCAATAACTGATCTCTTCGAGAAGATCGAAGAGTCAGCGATTGCACTTGCCATCTTCTCTAAGCGGTACTCAGAATCAAAGTGGTGTTTGGACGAGCTTGTAAGGATGAAAGAGTGCGTGGAGGCTGGTGAACTCGTGGTGATCCCCATCTTTGTCAATGTGACCCCTAGCGAGGTGAAAAACTTCAATGGTGTGTTCGGTGTTACATTCCAGAGGTTGAGGAATAAATATGGGAAGGTGCAGATCCAGAAGTGGAAAGAAGCTGTGGAGTATATTGCAGGCATAAGCGGCATGGTCTGGAACGATAGGTAATATTTTGATTATTCTTCATCCTTTTATTCATAAATTCTAGAGGGTGGTCTGGTCTAGTCACTATAGGATTTGAATTCTGTCTTAAGAAATTAGCCTTGGTCTAGAAGAAACATTTCAAGCCAGTTCTAGGTTTAAGTATTGTAACTTTGTCGGCTTTTCTCCTTTCTCAGATATCCCGACTACGGTTTCACTCATCCATGTAGCTTATCAGATGACGTTCTTGTAATGCGTACAACCAGGGAGGTTAAGAAAGAGCTGCTGAGAAGAGATCCCAATTACGGAAAAACAGAACATGTCGGAAGTGGAGTAACTCTTCTCGTTTCCGCTACGTTGGCTTTTTTCTGTGGTTTCTTCTTACCAAAACTACTTTTCACTGATGGGAACCTTCGGTTCGCTGCATCATGGTTTGTCGGTCTTTTTGTTTTCTATAAGGCCTTTCAGATGAAAACCACCACATGTGACCACATCATCATTACCTCCTTAAATACATTAAGAAAAATGTGGTATAGATATTATAGAACCCCCAAAAATGTTGGCAAAAAAAACCACAAAATAAGAAGAAAGTTAGATTCGTAGAAAATGTTTTGCTATAGTTTGTCTGGCTTGTGAATGTTGTGTTCATTTTTTTTTTGTTTTTTTATGTAGTTCTGTGTTATTTGGTCTTAGTACGACCTGCCTTCTGAATAATTGTTTTCTGTTGTTACATTGTTCTGTCTTATATCAATATCATCATACAATTCTTGTTGTATGTTTTTTTGGTCATTGGCATGGACTTGTTTCTTCCCTTTTCAACTTCAGTTTTTGTTATCGATCAAAGAGGTGACCCTGTCGTGTGATTCTAGCATATATCCAAACAAGATCGCATGTTTCTGTCTTGTGTTATCGATTTTGATGATCAATATTTTTATTTACTTGGGCTCTTGGGGTTGGGGACTGTTCTCCAAAAGGTTGAGGCAATTTAGAACATGTGGAGTGAGAGTCTCTCATTGAGTATCTTACCACCAAAAATAATAAAAAGAAATAAAACATAATCTTTTGAGAAATTAAGTAAGAATCGATTCTCATTTGTGAGACTTTGAGAACTCATGAGAACCTCTTATGTGGGTTACAAATACAACACATGTCTTTATATAATAAATCAATCTCTAATAGTTTTTAAAATTAATTAAATAGTTTAGATGTTATTATTTTTCTGTAAATCACAAAATAAAATTATCTACATAATAAGTTCCATTATACATCAGTTTAAATTGTATATTAATATTAGTTTTAGTTAATGATAATTAAATTACAATACTTATTAAAATAAAATATTATAACTATTATTACTATTATATATTATATAAACAAATATGACTAATTAATCAAAGTTTAAAGATATTAAAAATGTAATTTGATATAATTTAAAATATATTAGCTATAAGTCTTTTCATTTTAAAAAAAAATCTGAGTATTCACGTTATATCTATTACAAATATTAATTTACATTTTTTTATAAAGTTATTTTGATGAGAGATTAAATCTATATCTAAATGAGTCTCTCACAAATGAAAGCATAAAAAGATGAAAAGACTAAATCTAAAATAAAAAAGAAGAGAATTTGTTACCAATGCCCCTTTTAAGATATTATTTTTCAAAAATACCTATTTTCTTTGATATTTTCATTTTTGATCTCTTTTACACAATTAAAATATATTAAATTAATTTATAGAATTTTTTTAGGTTAAGGTTCTTTATTTTGTATTTAAGGTATAGTTTTAAGGGGTATGATTTAATATTTGGAGTTTAGATTTTAGAATTTAGTCATTTTATATATTGAAAGGATATTTTTGAAAATGTACATGAAAATTTTTTTTTGAAAAATGACATATAAAAATTAATATTTTTAAAAGTACTCCTAAAAATAATAATACTCCCTCCGTTTCAAAATATAAGATGTTTTAGAGAAATTTGTTGTTTCATAATATAGGATGTTTTCAAGTTTCTATGCAACTTTTATATTAGTTTAGTATTTTATATTATGCAGTATTGTTTTTTATTGGTTGAATATATTAAAAGTAAAAATTTCTTAATCTGCGTGATTTAGTTAAAACATTCTATATTTTGAAACGGAGGGAGTATTATATTGGTGAGAATTCATTCATTTAAGATATTATTAGAGATAATTCAATACTATTAGAGATATTTTTTTTCTTTTTTAATTTAGAGTAGACAATCAAGAGGTTTTCTTCTTTCTTTTTGATTTACGTTTTTCGTAATGCTAATGTACGAGCGGATTCTTTAGCACGCCAAGTGCGTGTGTCTCCGCATCATGTTTTGTTTGTAAACAATTTCCCTCCTAATTGGCTCGTCTAAGCTGATTCTTTTGTTGAAAAAAAAAGTAGACACTCAAGAGAGTTTTTATCCTACGCAAATGCTCTTATCCGTTCTTGTCTGTAGCCCACGTAAATGTACAAGCATCAGCCTCAAATTTTGCGGATTACGAGAAAAACATTAAAACTGTGAAACAACCAGACCCATTTTTTTAATAATAATATAATTAAGCATCCCATACTACTTAATTGAACCACCCAAACCACAATTCATCATTTAACCAACAATAACCAATAAGCACATCGGAAGACACAACAACCATACAAAACCAACATATCATCAATACATTAACATTCCTAAACATTTTATCCAACAACCTAGCATAACTCTATCCAAGCTTCTAACATCAATAACATAACCATAACACAACATCAACACACAAACAAGCCCCTAAATCATCCTCCTCCATCACCATGATTCCGCGTCTCATACTTGCGCACCAAAATCAACAATTGCGATGCGTAAGTATTATCATAAATACTTAGTGAGGCAATCCTCCCATCTACTAGGCTATACACACAAGCAACTGAGATTCCAATGTCTAACAAACAAACAAACACAACAAACCAGGAAACCACACAACAAACAAGTTGGTGTCGATCGACACCAGAGTGGTGTTGATCGAAGTGACTCCCACTTGGTGTCGACCGACACCCAGCTGGTGTCGATCGACACCACAGTGGTGCTGATCGGCAGTGACTCCCACTTGGTGTCGACCGACACCCAGCTGGTGTCGATCGACACCGACTCCGCAGACACGTTCTACTCGAAGCCGATCATCGAATCTCTGTTTCTAACCATCTCCAATCCGTCCCAAACTCACCCAAAAGCTTCAGGAACCTATGAGAACCATAACACAACCACCACAAGCAAGAAAAACACCACAAACAACATAGAACAAGCAAAACAAAAGAGATCTCAGACTTAGATCAGCCATGATCATGCACTCACCTCTTTTGCAGGAAGATCTGGCTCAAAAACGAAGAATTGAACACCTTAAGAAGCTTCTCCTTCGTTCCCAGCAACAACACTCCCTTCCTCAGCAACAGATCTCACCAAAACCCTTAAGAACAATCCCAAAAACTTCTCAACTCATAAGCTTTCTCTTTTCTCTTTTTTTCCTCAAACGGCGACAAAAAGCTTATTTTTCCAAAACCCTGAGTCGATCTCCTCCTTAAATAAGTCGGTTCGGGCTTCAATTGAACCAAACCAACCCAAAATCAACAACTAAAATCAATCTGGTCAAACCAGAAAAGCTAGTGTCGATCGACACTAACCCCCAAATCACACTATTTTGTTCGCGGATGTCACAAAGTGTCATAATACGTTAGAAAAAGAAGACCTTTTTCATGCTAGGACGAAAATAGAGGACCAAGCGGAAGAAGGGAAACTCATGGTCATTCATCCTCTCTCAACTCGGAGGTGAGGGATGAGAATCGTGAAAAACCTCGAGAAGATTTTGGAATGAATTTTAAGGATTTGAAGAAAGAATATGTTCACATAGAACACGACAAGAATATGTGGACAAAGAACAAGACTAAAGGCCTTCTTAGCTCAGTGGTAGAGCGTGTGGCTTTTAACCACGTAGTCTTGGGTTCGATCTCCACATATTTTTTTTTTCAACCAAACATTAAATAAATTAAAAGATAACTCCAAGATTGGTTGCCCAAACCGGAGGAAAAGAGTTTACAAATGAATTTTCAGAAAATAAAGATCTTGAGGAATGGGCTAGACAATCTACCCTTACGTTGAGCTCTCGTGTGATCCTGGTCAGGGAGAAGGAAGGAAAACGTGATCTGAGCAAAAATAACTCCTCCAACAGATTCGAAAAAGCTGGCCAATCAACAGGCGTCTGCACCACCGCCACCAGTTCTGCACAGTCTGTCTCGAAGTTCTGACAGACAACTCCAGCCACCAATAGTGACTTCATGGCCCAGATCAAGGCTTGTAACTCTGCATGTAAGGATGTAGGACCGCGCCTATGACTCCATGCGCCCAGAAGAAGCGTCGAATCTTCACCACTACAACACCACCACCCCAGACCCTGCAGAGGATCTGAACCTTTCTATGAACCATCAATCTGACATTGAGGAAACAACCCCCTGTCCTCCAACAAAGGCGGAGGTTGCAAGTAACTTCCCGAGTAAGTTTTGGCCTCCTCCCACAATAGTTTATAATTATTCGCCTGAATTAAGATCTCCATCGGCTCCGCCTCTAAACCTTGGAAAAAAATTTTATTCCTATCTTTCCATAGTGACCACAGAATCCAGGGTAGACGAAAAGCTATATCAGGATCCCTTGATTGTGAAGCCGTCCGCCAAAAAATAAAATCTAAATTCGCATAGATTGAATCATATGGGAAACCGTCTGGAACTAACACAACCGGTGACAACACCCAAACATCTCGCGAACGAGGGCACTCAAAAAGAGCATGATTTATAGACTCTGTTGCAGACTCACACCGTTTGCACAGAGTGTCACACCGGACACCCCTATGCGCAAGCCGTTCTAACACTGGGAGAGTGCCCGAAGCAATCTGCCAGAAAAAATGTTGGACCTTCGGGGGAACATCAAGTTTCCACGACTGAGCCTTAAGGGCCGTACATGTCGGCCCATATTCAACTTCTGCCATTAAATCTCGGGCTAACCGATATCATGGTTTAACCGTATACTTCCCTGACTTGGTAAATTGCCATACTTATCTATCCAGTTTCTGGACTTTACTGACCGCCATACTTCGAATAATCGGTATATCCCCCGGATCCAGAAACTCCTCCAGAGTGGGCAAATGACAATTCTTCGTAACATAATTAATTAATTGGTTCACCATCAAACTTGATAACCCGAGCCTACCGCCCACCGCGCTCCATGTTCCACCAATTCTTTTGTTGAAAAAATACTCCTCCAAGCGAAGGAGGGATTATATGGTTTTTTGGCCATAAGAGGGTATTTATTTCTAAAATATCGGCCGTTCAACACCCGAACCATTAAGGACGTTGCATGTTGAATTAACCGCCAATAGTGTTTCAATAGCATGGCATCGTTAAATTATTCCAGGGCTCTAAATCCTAGACCCCCTTCACACTTATCTTTGCACAATTTATCCCAAGCTTATACATCTATAATGCGATCACTATCATAAAGAACTGAGAGTTTTATTTCATCCTTGTAAATAATGCTAAACCACCACTAACCCCGCGGGGTTCAACAGTATACATGTAACAACCGTGAACCAAAAATTGGGGATTTTGGGGATGGGTTTCGATCGACACCAGGGTAGTGTCAATCGACACCAGTAATTTCTGGTTCGACCAGATTGTTTTAATTAACATTTTGGACCGGTTTGGCTTAAGAAAAACCATAGAACCGAATTATTTAAGTGAGAAAACGACCTAGGTCGTGTTTGGTTGTTTGTCGCCGTTGAAACAAGAGAAAAGGAAAGAAAACATTGTTCTTGAGATTTTGGGGGAGATTGGTGAGATTTCTTGGTGTTCTTGGGAGATCTGAAGCTAAGGAAGTGTTAGAAGCTTGCTGGGGGTGAGGGATTCGTCATTGTTGGTCAGAAACTTCCTGCAAAGAGGTGAGTGCATGACCATGGCTGATCTAAGCCTGAGATCTCTTATGTTTTGCTTGTTTGGTGTTGTTTTGGTGTTTTTCTTGTTGGATGTACTTGCTTTAAGGTCTCTAATGGTTCATGTGACGTTTGGGTGAGTTCTGGATGGATTCGAGATGGATTGGAAGGGAGATTCGACAATCGACTTTGTGCAGAACGCGACTGCGGAGTCGGTGTCGACCGTCACCAGGTTGGTGTCAGTCGACACCATGTTTGGGTCAGTGTCCATCGACACCACTCTGGTGTCGGTCGACACCAACTTGTCTGATTCGTGTTTTCCTAGTTGGTTGTGATTATTTGTTGATTGTTTAGCATTTGAATCTCAGATGCTTGTGTGTATAGCCTAGTATATGGGAGGATTGCCTCACTAAGTATTTATGATAATACTTACGCATCTCAATTGTTGTTTGTGGTGTGCAGGTATGTGACGTGGAATCATGGCAATGAGGAGGAAGATGATCTAGGGTCTCGTTTGTGTGTTGTTGGTGATGTTATTGATGTTGGAACCATTATTAGAGTTTTGCTAGGTTGTTAGATAGGATGGTTATGAATGTTATTGTATGGATGTTATATCTTTGAGATGATTAATGTTATATGTTTCCGCTGTGTTTGTTATTGGGTGTTGGTTTATTATTGGTATTGTAGTTGGTTTAATTAGGTAGTATGGGATGCTTAATTATATATTGTATTTATTTTTAAAAAAGAAAACGGGTCGGGTCATTTCAATACAAATTATTAAAACCAAACTTATTCTGAAATTTTTGTAAATAAGAAAACATTTCTTAGTTTCTGATAAAAAAAAAATGTATGGTCGATGTTGTTTCCACAAATCACCCAAATACTTCTCTGTCAGGTCAGCCCCTATGCCCTGACAATTCCAACTCAGGATCTTCACGTGTCTGCCAGTGGTTTCGGGAGAGCCACCGTCCCTTTCTTGATTTGACGACCACCATCCGCTGGTTTAGTCCTGCCTCCCTAGATTCTTCTGTTTTTCCCCGCACCTGCAGGTTTAGATAACGCCTTAGCCAATAAACGTTTCCCCGGAGAAGCCAAAGTCCTAGCAACAATTCCAGAACCACTAGCCCCTTTTCTAACAACAGGCCTAATAACTCGCCCTCTATGAATATTCGGTTCCTCTAGCTTGACATCAGCCATAGCATCATTAACAAGACCCAAAACAATATCCATCGAGACTGGAAAAGAGAGATAACTTTTGTGCTACCAGTCGTGTCAACCTGTGTATCAGTTCCCTGATCAGAGAGACTTGCATCCTCCTTACCCGACCCAGTTTCAACTAAAACCGCATCGTCACCTTCGGGATATTTTCCCTCCATAAACTCGGTCTCCTCACCCTCCTTGCCAGTTCCATCATGAGTATCATCCGGAACAACCGCAACAACCTGAGAAGTGGAATCCATACGGACAACACCCTCTTCCTCTTGGGACCTCTTCGCAACAACACCTTGTTTAACCTTGTACAGAGGTTTTGGCCACACCGGCCCCATTCCCTTCCTGTTCAGATTGAAAGAAGGAACCCGCCCCACTGAGTCACCACCTAGCATCTGCGAGCCTCTCTGTCCAGCAGAACCACTAGATCCAACTCCTGTGAGCTGCTTTTTCTGACCCCAAGCCGAACCTTGAAACCTCTCTTGATATCGGGAGCCATAAGAACCCCCATCACCAAGCATAGCATCCTGACCTTGAAAATCCAGAGCCCTCTTAACATGCTTCTTTGGTTTCTCCCAACAACCCTCATTTTTGTATCCCCCTTGTTTAACCTGAAGATGATGTTTCTGAGCAAACCTCTTATCCACTTTGCTCCACAGCCTGTTCACCAGCCCCCTTCTACAACTCTGCACACCCTCTCACATCGTGTATAAGTCGAGAGCAGTGCTCACAGAAAACCATAAGCTTCTCGTACTCAAGAGAAACAATAACCTCATTCCCAGACTCAAAAGTAACAACCATCTTGAAAAGGAGGGGATTAAATCCATTAACAGTCACGCAGAAATTCCCAGTCTCCTCATCGATCTCCCTAAGTATACCCACCTTCTTGCCTATTGCTCTCAAAGTCGCCTCCTCCCAAAGATGCATGGGAATACCTATAACCTTGACCCAGAAATTGATTGCAGAAGGATAAGTTGATGATATAATAGGCTCCCATTTCACCAACGAGATCATCCACCTGTCAAAATGATATGGACCTATCATCAAAACCGTCTGCAGTTCCTCTTCAACATCGAAATTAAACTGAAATAGACCTTGTCCCATGTCTGCTCCCACCACCTTATCCTCCAGCTTCCAAATCTTAGGCAAAATAGCCACCACGGACTCCATCTGCTGAACACTTGGATTCATCAATCGCCCAATAAGAGTCAAAGAGAATTGTTGTATTCCCATAACCAACCAAATAAAATTCCAGAAATACCAATTCGATATCTTGAACTGATCTCAATCCGACAAGCCAAAGAAAGAAACATAATCTCATGCCATAAATATCATACCAAGGGATCCTCACCGTATTAGATTCAATCGAAGCCTCAATCAGAAGGATATGGAAATCTCGACATTGTGGAGCGAGAAATACCAAACCCCACACAATCATGTTTCAGATCCTAACACACCAACAAATATCTCTCATCGAATCAACCAAAATCAACCAAATGAGATCCGACCCAAACATACCTCCTTCACGGGAAATGAAATCCCGCAAAACCCGAATGAACCCAGACCGAATAAGGGACGGATTTCCGATCCATCCCCAATCTCCAAACTTGACCAGAGCACACGAAAGGCCAACCCTCCGTCTCTCAACAGCACTGAACCAAAGCATCTCAAACCCTAAATCTAGTCGCCATCGCTATCGTCTCGCGGAGTTTTTATTTCTCGTTTGATCTCCACAGATTTATCATTAATAATATAGATATTTAGAAGTTTTTGTTATTTAAAATTATGATTCACCTATTATTTTTGTTTATTTCTCAATTGATTCGAACCATTATATAATAACTAATTTAATTAAAATCTAATTTCTTCTACATATGTTGTGATCCGAATTTGTAAAAGCAGATAAGCATAGCAGCTATTTCACATCCCTTTTGTTTCTCAACGATATAGATATTTTGAACAACGAGATTGACCTAATCCGTCCACCTCGTGACACTTGACAACCCCCTTTCAGCTTCAAAACACCACCACCACCTCCTCCCACCAGACTATCCTCCTCCAACCGGATTTTGAGTTAGAGCACCTAATAATATCGGACCGGCACTGCTTACAGCAGACCAACCCCATACAACTTCTTAAGACGACAACTACCTCCTCACACCAAACCACCATCCTTACTATCTTCTTGTTCGGTCACACTAGTTTACGAAAAATTATATAAACAGAAAATGGTTTGTATGTTGTTTATATGCACATGTATGTTTGTCCTTACTATCTTTAGAATAAGTGATTCTTGCATATGATCGGGTGGAATGGAATTTCCTAAGAGTTTTGATGGAAAAAATCGGATTTGATCAAAAATGGGTGGGTTGGATAATGCAATGCATTACTTCCGTCTCCTACCGCATTTTGATCAATGGGGATCCCAAGGGCCGGATTAGGCCAACACGGAGGATTCGTCAAGGGGACCCAATTTCTCCATATCTATTCATACTTTGCACAGAGGCGCTAATCACTCAGATCAAGAATGCCGAAAAAGAGGGGAAGATCCAGGGATTATGTATTTTGAATGCAAGCCCACCGGTTTCCCACTTACTTTTTGCAGATGACAATTTATTCTTCTGTAGAGCTGATCCTCATCAATGCAAGGAAATTATCGATATAATCTACTTTTATGGCGAGGCATCCAGACAAGAAATTAACTTTTCCAAATTTTCCATCATGTTTGGAACCGAGGTCCCTCCCTATATACGACAAGAGATCAAATCTATTGTTGGGATATCACAAGAAGGAGGCATGGGTACATACTTGGGTCTACCCGAGAAGATTCATGGGTCAAAGGCACAAGTCTTCGCATTCGTGAGGGATAAACTCCACAAGAGGGTAAACTTATGGACCTCAAAATCCCTATCCAAAGGAGGCAAGGAAGTCCTGATAAAAAGTGGCGCAAGCAATTCCGACATATGTAATGTCATGTTTTCTCTTACCAAAAGCTATATGTTCTAAATTAAGTAGCGCTATTGCTGATTTCTGGTGGAGCAATAAAGCAGATAGTAAAGGATTACACTAGATCTCATGGGAGCAAATGTGTACACAACTCTCAGAAGGCAGGCTAGGCTTCCGAACACTAGAAGAATTTAATCTTGCCCTGTTGGCAAAGCAACTATGGAGATTGCTCAGATATCCAGATTCTCTCCTTAGTCGAGTTCTTAAAGGAAGATACTTTCGATATTGTAGTCCATTAGAGATACAAGTATCAAATCGACCTTCATATGGTTGGAGAAGCATGTTGGCGGCAAAACATGTTCTCTCGTATGGAATCCGTAAGACCATAAGCTCAGGATTCAATACGTGCATTTGGAATGAACCATGGATCCCAGATACACCAGCGCGACCGCCACAAGGATTAACTAATGAGAGAAATCCCTTGGTTTGTGTTAACACCTTGATTGATTTAAACACAAAAAAGTGGAAAATGGAGCGTCTTTGGGAACTCTTCCCCCCGAAAGAAATTACCCTTATTTTGGGAATTAAACCGAGCTTAATTGCCTCGAGGGACGGGTATTCGTGGACCCTAACAAAGTCTGGGAATTATACTGTTAAGTCTGGATATGAAGTCGCGAGAGCTATCTCTCGCCCTGTTTGCGACCTCCCTCCTCAAGGACCTAGTATTACTACACTCAAGGCGCAAGCATGGAAGTTAAAAACATCACGAAAGCTGAAGCATTTCGTGTGGCAATGTGTGACTGGGTGCTTGGCAACATGCCAACGCTTGCATTATCGCCATACTGGTAGAGATAAAGATTGCCCTAGATGTGAAGCGGAGGAGGAAACTATAAATCACATGTTATTTGAATGCCCCACAGCACATCAAGTGTGGGCTTTATCAATGATCCCCACCCATCCTATGGTGTTTCCCTCATCCTCCCTATATTGCAACCTTGATTTTCTATATGGGAGCGGTAGAGACTATGGTGCACTTGATCAAAATCTGCAGACTTTTCCTTGAATGATGTGGTACATTTGGAAGGCAAGAAACAAGAAAGTGTTTGAAAACATCTCTGAGTCTCCGCAAGATACATTGGAGAAAGCTATCCAAGAAGAAGAAGTTTGGAGAAGAGCAAATAATAGAGACTTAGCACCACTGGTAGTAGAAGCATGCATACCTTCGACCTCAATTCCACAAGAATCTCTTGTATGCTTTATAGATGGATCTTGGCATAAAGAGGTGGATAGGAGTGGGCATGGTTGGATTGCATCTATCGGTGATAGAATCCTGTACATGGGGCTAAAAGGATCACGCAGAAGTTTAACCCCCTTACATGCAGAGTTAGATACCCTTATTCGGGCTATGGAATGCTTATTAGCGTTGGACCTGGATAAAGCTCTTGTTGCTACGGATTGTTCAGACCTCCTAAGTATGACGTCAAATATCGAGGATTGGCCGACCTTTTCATCAGTATTGAAGGATTTTACTCATTTCAGAGATAGATTTGCTAATTTTAGTATTATATATATTCCTCGAGAGGATAATATCTGTGCCGATAAACTTGCGAAATGTGCAAGAACACGAGGTTTCTGTTTTTCCCATTTAAGCTCGTCGGTACCTAACTGACTCTCTCTCGAAAAGAGTCATCTCCGATAACTTAATATATCGGGTTTAATTGTCAAAAAAAAAAAAAAAAAAAAGTGATTCTTGCATTTATCTGATTTGGTCTGTCTGTAGCCACCTAGGTAATCGTGGGATGGGCTGGTATATTCTAGTTAGGGATAGCAAATGGTTGTCCATGTTTAAATGGAAAGTTTCGTTTTCTGGACATCTTCGCATGATGATCAAAATCCAAATTAGACCAAATCTAAATAGTACCATGACCAACTTATTGTCAACAAGGTTAGGGATATGAACACAATTACCCGAGAAACTTCATCTTATTACCTTTTTATTACCTTTTAACATTTCATATCATCTTATCTCTCTTCCACCTCATAATTCTAACACTTATTCAACTTTTATTATTTACTATAGTTTTGTTTAATAAAATCCAGCATCTTATCCTACTATATTATATTTTCATATTTTTATCTTCTTTAATGATTTATGATACAAATTTAGTAACAATTAACGATTAAAACAAATTAAAATAATTTAAAATTAATTAATTTTATTTTCTATTGTAATGTACAATTAAAATGAATTTATATTTGCAAGTAAAATGAAAAATTTTAAACACAACAAAAAAAGAAACTGGTCCAAGAAAAATAGAAATTTCTAGTGAAAATGATGTTTTTTCTATGTCCAAATAAAACAAGACTATTGTCTATTTACAGGATTTTTAAATGATAAATTTTGGTATACTTTTTATTTTATAAAAAATAATTTAATATAAAATAAATAAGATCAAGTAATTAGGGTGAGATAAAAACTTACAAAACTATCATCTACTAATCAAAATAAAGCAAGCTTCCCACACAGAAAAAAATAACCGCCTGCCACCCACTCACCATCTTCTCCTCTAATACTTTGACATGTGGCAATACATGTCCCATTTTCTTCAGATTCAACCAGTTGAATCTTTTCAACTCAGTTTAATCTAAATATGTTATCTAAAAAAATCAACATTTTTATTGTATAAGTTAAACAGTTGAAAAATTTATTCAACACCCTCATCGTACAAGGTCTTAATCAATCTATAAGTGTTTTACAAACTAAAATTCATATTAAACATACTAAAATTCATACTTACAAGTTCATACATAACTTCAATACTTCATAAAATGAATAAAATTATAGTTTGTTTATGGTTTAATGGAGTTTATTTATTTATTTTTTTCTTTTTTAAAAAAGAGAATTTGTATCATTGTTATAATACTGATTTGTTTAATATTTCATGATTCAACTGATTTGTACAGTATCCTCATTTTTTTAAAAAAAATACAATGTATAATGAAGATTGGTATCTTTTTAATATTGAAAAATATACCTTTTTATCCATTCGACATTTAAAATTATATCTACATGTAGCAATTATTTTTTAAGAACGAAAAGCAATTTATAAATTCTTACTCCACTTTGTCTTTAAGAAAATGGAAATAAAAGAAAATTTTCATTTTTAAGAAAAAGAAAGTAAATGAAATAGAAAACAAATTCCCTCACATAAAGAACCCCTAATTTTAAGGTTTATTGGACGGTCATGTCTAAGTTCACGGGGTTGGGCGTTCGATTTTTTGGTTTGATTTCGATTTGGAATTTTCAGTTTACGGTTTTTTGGTTTTGTAAAATTGAAACCATATAGAAACCACATATATTTCGGTTTAGCTATGGTTTAGTTTTTTCGGTTTAAGGTTTTTTTGGTTTTATAAAAATGAAACCATATAAAAACTATATGTATCCTTGTTCGGTTTGGTTTCGGTTTAGTTTCGGTTTGGTTATGATTTTATTAGGTTATTCTATATTTTACAAAAAAAAAAGTTATGTTTACTGCATAAAATAAACAAAAAATAGAAATAATATATCAGTCAATAAGATATACATAAGTTAGAAAAATATAATCTAAATCTAGTTTCAAAACCTAAAGCTTCCGAATAATTTAAAAAGTAAACTCCAAAGAAAATAATTCAAATAACTATAAATCCAACAAAAAATAATCTTAAAGACATTATTAAATATTATATAAACTGCACATATATACATTATATATAGGTATTCAAAAAATTTATTAAAAAAAACTATTCGGTTTTACGGTTTTTAACCAAACCACACATAAACCATTCGATTGATAAATATGACCACTAAATGGATTTTTAGACTAAACCATAACCAAACCAAACAATTTATTTAGGTTTGGTTCGGTTCGATTTCTCGGATTACGGTTATTTTGCCCACCCCTGGTGAAGTGTCTGTTCACCCATTTTTTTGCAGCTTAAATTTGTTTTTCCCCATAACCAGACCAAAAAAATTTGGACTGGTCTAGTCCATGTTCATCAGATCCATTTGACATCTCTAGTTATGGTCATGTACATCCCAATCTATCCAAGCAACAATCAAAAGTGGTAAAACTTAAGAGCATGGATAATAATCTTCAAATAAGGACTATAAAGAACTATAAAAGGGAAATTTGACCAAAAAAGCAAAAATATCATTAAAAACTAATTCCAAAATGGGCATGTAGTGGAGCTTCCCTTAGACTATCTCCATTGTTCATATTATGGGTGTTCTAAGTAATTTATTTACTATAAATTTTAGACATTTTTGAAGAGAGAGAAGATAAAAATGTCTTGGAGATCTCCATCAATAATCTTTTTAAGACATTCTTTACCAACATATCATTTTCCTATTAGCTTTAGTTTTATTCTAGTTTACCAATTAAATTTTTTAATTAAACTAAAGACACTAAAATTTATTACCAATGGAGATGGTCTAATGATCGCCGTCACAAAAGATAACTTGTTTCTGAAAACATGAGTCAGGAAGAGGAATTAATGAGGACCCGAAGCAAGAACGCTTTGGCTATTTGTCAAGACATAAAGAGAGATTATTAATCTTTTTTATCTTCTTACCAAATTTTGACTCATTACCAGTCTACAGCCTACAAGACATACACATCTTTAAACATGTTTCTTCATCTATGCTAACTGGAAAAAAACCACTTCGTTGTCTCTTCGGATCATTAGATGCATGACCAAGCCGGAAGAAAAAAAAACAAATTGGTGAGGAGCTTGAAGCTCTGTTCATTATCTAAAAGTTGTTCATTTCTAAAACTGTTTTTTGCATATAGATGGATTGGTGCACTACAAGAAAACATTATCAGTTCTGACGAAGTTTCAGACCAATATAATGGTCGGTTTATATAACGACCATATTCCAACCGTTAAGATACGCGAGTAAAAATTGGTTGATAATCGGTTAGAAATTAGCGACACATTCATATGGTTGGGAATCAGTCGGAATTACCAACAAAACTACCAACGAATATATCCGTTGTTAAAGGCCTACTGATTTGCAAACAATTTCCAACGGATTTTATACTCTGTCGATAAACGGTCGGAAGGAGTATATTCGTCTCTGGCGTGATGAGAAAGTTGCAACAAACTCACAAAATAGGAAAAGCGACCTATATGGTGAAGGAACTTCAGTGCACTGCAATGGAGTAAATCATTCAATAGGCCTAAAGATGAGATGGTAATTTTGAATTTCTTTATATCTTTAAAAATTATAATTTCAATGGATATTAATTATGTTCCTTTTCCATGTATATAAGACTATTGAAAATGGTGGAGTGGAGCCCAACATGTTGGCTTTCATGAATATGTTTATAAAGGTAAAAAGACTGGCAAGATTGTCTACAAGAAGGGTAAGCGGGTTGTGGAGACTTTAAAAGAACATGTGCATGACCTCCAATCTAAAGAGCCACTTGAAGATGGACAAGTTCAGGCTACCATGCTCTCTTGTTCTGAGATCAACTATTTGGTTCGTAAGGTGTGGGAATTTCATTTTCATTCTTAACATGCTATTTACCATCTTAGATCAACACTTGGATCCTTGACACTTCTTAACTCTTTGATTCTTAGCATGATGTTTCTATATTTTTACATTATGTATGGTTGTTCTCAGAAAATACCCAAAAAAAAAAAGGATACCGATTTGGATTTGGATCTCTTCCAGACCATGAAGAGTTAGATGTTACCTTCCTACCCAGCTTGGATAATGAAAAGAAGCATACAACCAGATTTATAGGTTGGTTAATGAGAGAAAGGAAAATACCAAGACAATCCAATATTTGAAGGATGTTACTAAGAAGCTTCTTAGCAAGTTTCCGGAGTGTCGTTCAAATGAAGACGAAGTTGATGATGAAACTCAAAAATATACTTGAGTGTTTTAATTTTAACTAGTTTTTTTTTTGTCCGATGTCCCAAAAAGGGACTAAACTGAACATAAGAATCTATTATGTGGTTTTTTTGACAATGACTTATATTTATATATATGCCATGAGGAAACCACAATCATTTAACTTAAGTTTTGTTTTATTCTATAATACATGATAATAAATATTTATCTATATATATATATATATATATAGTATTTCCTGATCTTTAATTAATTTAACATTTTCAGATTTTTAATTCATTTTCATTTTCTGCATTTTAAACTAATTTGACAAAATTTTGGTCGGAATATTTTCAGTAGCCGGTTGGAAAATAATTGGTCGAAATATTGATTGGAAACTTAAACGGTTGTATAACCGTCAGTAATATAGTCTCGACCGGTTTATGCCATCAGAAAATAGTCGGTATTTTCCTAACCGAAATCTGATCAATTTTACCAACAAAATTCCAACTAATTTTTTGGTCGGAAATCTATGACCGAATTCAACCCAAACAAATTTCCAAATAACTATTTCTAACCGATTAACTATCGTTAGTTAATGGTTGGAAATGCTTTTTCCAACTGTTTTCCGACTGTTTCTGTCGTTGGAAACTGCTATGTTTTCCTATAGTGATGGTCCAAAACAGATCAAATTGTAAATAATGTATCGTGAACTTGGAAAATTTGATGATAGTAACAACACAAGTTGTATAAAAAGTAGAATTTCGAAAGTTACACGAGCACTAAAAAAAATTATATGATCAATTTAAATATATATATATATATGTAAATATAAATTTAAATAATCTATATAATAATAAAAAACCGAATAAATGCGACTAGCAGTTGTGTTTTTTCAATCGTACATTTTGGATATTTTCTGAAAAGTCGTGATGGATCATTAAAACAGTTATTTATGAAAAGTTACAACTGTTCACTATAAAGTTGTGTTGATTGGAACATTCTTATCTTTTGAAATCTATATATATATATTTGTCTGTTTGAACTGTTTTCATTTTTTTTTGCCATGACACAAAATTAACTAACATTTCAATCTCAATGGTTTATTCATTTTTCTAAATTATTTTCTAGCATTCATTTTTTTAAAAAATCAAGAAATTCCTCTAATTATTAATTTAACAAAAGATTTTTGGAATGATGAATCTATCTCGAATAAATGACACCAAAAGTTGTATGTTTTCAATCGTACTTTTTAGATAATTTTTTAAAAAATCTGTAGAAAATATAAAAAATGAATGCTAGAGTTCCAGCTGTTCATTGTAGAGTTGTGTCTATTCGAATTTTTGTATCTTTTGAAATCTATATATTCGTCTTTTTGAACGGTTCTTTTTTTTTTGCCATGACACAAAATAATATAAAATTTCAATCTCAACGGTTTTTACAGCTCTCCAAATTATTCTCTAGCATTCATTCTTTTAAAAGTAAGAATTCCTCCAATTCTTGATTTAACAAAAAAAGTTTGAAATGATGAATATAATTTACAAGTTTTAGTTAGTTTTATATAAAAAAAAATTAATGAAAGTGCCTATATATAATAGCAATCCGAATAAATGCCACCAAAAGTTGTGTTTTTTCAATCGTACTTTTTGGATAATTTTCCAAAAAAAATTTGTAGAAAAATTAAATTTTGTGTTTTACACAAAGTTGCGATTGTTCATTGTAACGGTTTTTTTTGTAAAGTTGCAACTGTTCATTGTAGAGTTGTGTCTATCCGAATATTCGTATCTTTTGAAATCTATATATATTTGTCTCTTTGAATTGTTTTTTTTTTTTTTCATACACCAAATAATATAAAATTTCAAATCTCAACGGTTTTTACAGCTCTCTAAATTATTTTCTAGCATTCATTCTTTTAAAAGTAAAGAGATTCCTTCAACTCTTGCTTTAACAAAAGATTTCTGGAATAATGAATATAATTTACAACTTTTAGTTAATTTTATACATAGAGTCTTTTTTCAAGAGTTAGATGGATTTTACAATGAGCTTTTGGATTTGACTTTTGGATATGGTAATAAAGATGCCTTCTATTTAAAAGCAGTTTATATGAGTTTGTAGGTATAATCAAGTGTAGACACAACAGTTGCGATTTTTCGTAGTACCTTTTCATCAAAAAATGTTTTTATTTCTTTTTTTAAATTCAAACGGTTGTATATGTTCATTGTAGAGTTGTGTCTTTTCACTATATTTTATTTATATTTTTTCATCACAACTTTTCGTTCTAATAGGTGTGTCTATTTAAATAGTCATGCTTTTTGAACTCTCTTTATATTTTTCTCTTCATCACTAACTAACAAGTTCCTTGAAACAAATTTTCCATTTTATGTTGAGTCTAGATAATTGAATATATTCTATAATCTAACTAAAATTTTAGAAATGATTATAGCAATAGAAAAATTTTATACAACTTAATATTGAATTTACAGTTGTGTATATTTATCTTAACTTTCCGTTAAAAAAATATTTTAATATTTAAAAGTAATAATAACAATCTGAATAAATGAGAACAACAGTTGCAACTTTTCGTAGTACTTTTTTGTAAAAAAAGTTGGTTTTATTTGTTTTTTTTTTTTAAACTCAAACAGTTGTGTTTGTTCATTGTAGAGCTGTGTCTTTTCACTATATTTTATTAATATTTTTTCATCACAGCTTTTCGTTTTAATAGGTGTGTCTATTTAAATAGTGATATCTTTTGAACTCTCTATATATGTAATATCCGCTTTCTAAAATTGGGATGTAGGGAAAACCGAATGATGGAATTTTTAATTAATTTGGTTTAATTAAATTCTGGTTTAATCTAATTAAATCAAAAACCCTTAATTCTCCTTTTTATTGTCGACATTTCCTCCTCTTTTATGCTTTTGTCGACATTTTCATCAGAGAGAGGGAGAGAAAGAGAGATAAGTCTTGGTTATTTGGTGTAAAGGAGAAAAAGAAGGAGATCAAACTTTTTCCTTAGAGTTAAGAGAGAAACAGAACTGTCACGGTTTGGGAGAAGGAGGATCCGACTGGTCAAATCGTTTCCAAAAGTACTGATTTGTTGTATGGTTGTAGCTAAGAGATTTTTGTACACTCTCCTTTTGACAGAAGTGAATTTGAATTAATATTCTAGGAGATATTGGCAGTTTCGTGGGACGTTTTTTCTTATTTTCGGATTAAGATCAGCGGGTGTTAGGGGATCGATTTCGGTTTCCTCTGATATCTGATCATGCTGAAATTTTGTGAGAAGCTTCTGGACGTCTCGAACTTGATTTTCACCGGAGGGATTGGAAAGTTAACGGTTCGTTTTGTTTTCGTGTTTTCACTTGTGAGGTTGCTCTTTTCTGTGTTTTCTGCCAGTTTGTTCCAATGTTTGTTTGTTGTTGTGATTGGTTGCAGGAGCGAGTTTGGTTGTTCTTGGATATTGGAAGGCTTCTCTTTTGGTTGTAGTTATTTTCGTGAATCACTTGTTAAGGTGAGTGCGTGACCATGAGCTTATCTAAGCGATTGGGTTGTATGACTTGTTTTGTGTGATGATGTGTAGGTGTGGTGAAAGTGTTATTGGTTGTTCAGTTTAATGGTTGGTTTTTTATATCTTATTTGTAGTTGTACTCTTGATTTGCTTGTGTGCATAGCTCGTAGACGGGAGGATCGCCTCACTGGGTATTTCTGGTAATACTCATGCATCTCATTGTGTTTGTGGTGCAGGTAGAGGTAAAATGTGACCGTGGGATCATGGCAGTGAAGAGGAGGATGTTATAGTGGCTTGCTTGGTTGTTGTCTGGCTTTTGTTAGGTTGCTAGAGTTAAGTCCTAGAATATTGTTTAGGATTGCTGGTTTCATGTTTTTGTTGATTGGTCATTGGCTTATTATTATATTTTGGAATATTGGTTACTATTTATTGGTTATTGGATTATTAGATGTTTATTGGTATTGTTATTTCCGGCTGTTTGGTGTGATTGTGGTTAGGTGGCTAGTGGGTATGGAACCACTAGCTGTAGAGTATTTATTTACTTATTATTCTTATTTTTATTATTAAAAAAAACAGATCGGGTCGTTTCAATATATTTGTCTCTTCGTCAATAGCTAACAAATCATTGTTCGTTGAAACAAATTTTTCATTTTATGTAAAATCTAAATAATTTGAATATTATTTTTTTATTTTTATATCTAATATTCAATGTTATTCTATCATCTAACTAAAATTTTAGAAATGATTATAGTAATATAGAAATTTAATAAAACTTAATATAGAATTTACAGTTGCGTTTATTTATCGTAACTATTTTTTAAAAAACTATTTTAATATTTAAAATGTATTTTGTTTTGTTCTTAAGACTTGTGTATTTTAATTTTAATTTTCCATTTATACTGTTTCACTCATTATTAAATATATATTTTTAATTATAGTTATTTAATTGAAAATTACATTATTCATAATAACCATTAGTTCAATGTTTTCAGTAAGGATCACTTTGCCATAATAATTTTTTTTAATTGTATCTCTTTACCATAATTCTTTATAAAATTATCTTATATTTATAATACTTTAAACAATATGTTTTGCAAAATTGCATCTATTTTACATAATATTTTATGTTATAAGTTTTCATTTTGATGATTATGTTTTTATTAACAGTTTATGTATTCAATTATTCTATTACATTCAAATAATTTCATAATGTATAATTTTATATTTTAATTACTTTTTTCTAAAATACTTCCTCTCCTCTGAGTCCTAGTATATTTAGAAATACTGCTATATTTAAAGACCTTCCATGGCAGTGCCTAGAACCGTAGCATCGTCCTCCTCAAATATTCATCAGTTTCCATGGATATGAATAGCGAAACAACTCCATCATATATATTGTGGTGAGGCATGCAACGTCCCCCTCAAGAGGTATACAAAGTCAGATACGTGCTTGAACGAACTTCAAAAGTTACACGAGCACTCAAAAAAAAAAAACCCCTTGTGGTGATTCTGGTCTTCTATGATGTGAGTATGACCGATGTGAAGAACCTTGAGGCGAATTTGGTAGACAATTTGAGGAAATGAGGGTAAAATATGCAAACGACCCGACTCAAGATCTTGAATTGGAAAGATTTCATTGAGTTATGTAGCAGAGAGCTTGACCTCGGAAGAACACGGACAACTATTTTCTTGAAAATTCTCATAAGTAGTGAAACACAAAAAGTTTTTAATTTCTGTGATTTTTTTTGTTTGATGATAAATCAGTTTAAAAGAATAGATGTTTGAGCTCATCCAACGGGTTTTTTCTCACTCATGTTTGCAGAACGGGTTTAAGTCCTGTCAAGTGTTTACTAGGTTTTCTGGTTTTGGTTGCTCTATCGTTTATGGACAACACCGAACAGACGTTACATTAATTGTTATTTACTACCATAATGAACCCAAAAAAAAAAAAAAATGTGTCGTATGTTAATGGTGTGAACTCAGATCCTTCCCTGATTTTCTTACCATTTAAGGGGGAAAAAAAGGAAAAATATCTCGTAGCTGAATAACGAACCCTCTCTAATCAAAGTGCAAATTTTCCTTTCTCATAGCACTTAACATCAAGACGACTAGGAAGGGAACCATGGGCCCAAAGCCCGTAAGTCCAGTTGGTTGGTCCAACAGCTACCAATAAGGGATCGTTCGTTCGTTACCGCACGTTGGAATCAATGACGCGTTGTCTAGTACTATGATAAATTCTTGTCAGAGAATGTCTCTCTTTCTTGTCGGTGTTTTGTGACTGTCTTTTATTTTTATTTTTATTTTTATTTTTCTAGAAAACTAGGTAAAGGATACTTTTCTTTTTTTTTTTTTTTTCTTTTTTTTTGGCTCCTTGGGGTCAGTGGTCAACAGTAAACAGCCAAACCCTAACAACAATGGCCGCTCTCACTAATCGCGCTCAACCCAATGCCCAAATCCGCCGCCGTCCTAAGGTTTTCATCAGTTTCCGTGGAGAAGACGTGCGCAAGGACTTGGTCAAAGATCTCGTAACTAACTTGAAATTTAAACAGATTAATGCCTTCATAGATACCTTCTTGCAAGGAGGGCGGAAATTACAAGAGCTCTTTTCTGAGATCGACCAGTCGAAAATCGCAGTCGTGATCTTTTCCAAGAAGTATTCAGACTCTTATTGGTGCATGGAAGAGCTTGTGAAGATCGACAAGCGAATGAAAGAAGGCAAACTCATCGTGATCCCAGTCTTCTACAAGGTGACCACGAGCGACGTAAAAAACTTTAAGGGAGATTTCGAAAAAGTTTCGATAAACTGAAGAAATGTCACGCAATGATAGAACCAAGGAAGGTCAAGCAATGGAAAGATTCCGTGAAGTCAATTGCAAACATAAAGGGCTTACCCGGGTACTGATTTCTTGATAAAAAAAAATATATATTTGATGATGTTTAGGGTCTAATTAATAAGTACTGCTAAATTGATTTCTGCGAAGCCGTGTGATGAATAGTTTTTATTTTTGCAAGTATTAAATTCGGTGAAAGCTAGTAAAAGAGGCAATTCTTTTAATACATATGCAGCAAAATTCTCTGGTTTTTGTTTTGTTACCCGGGATTAAATTGCTTTTTTTTTTAGTATAGCTAATACTGTTTGATTAAGTGTATCTTCTTTGTTCATTACAGTTAATGATATCAAAATAGTAGGAGAGGGTTAATTGATTAATTCATCACATCTTATTGTTCATTACAGGAACTTAGTAGTAATAAACAATGGTGTTTTACAAAAGGAGATCTTTTCCTAGTACATGTGCTAAAACATTTTCTTATCTTCTCTTTTGTCCTCTTTTTGATGTTGCAGCAGAACTGTCCCTCCTCTTGTCGGCCAGATTGTTCATGCTGTTGAAGTATGTCTAAAAGAAATGCCAGCAAAAGACGTCAAGGCTGTATTTACAGAACTTTGGTTGGGTGCCTTTCTTATAGTGTCTTTCCTTAGCTTTCTTTCATACATGATTTTCAATGATTTAAAACCTTTCAAAAGTGGCAAATGGATGCTTGGCTTTCTAACAATGGTTGCTATCCTACTCAGTATTGCGTCTTGTATTGATTAGTACACTTGAACCTCTCTCTCTCCGACTCAGTATTGTGTTGTGCAATGTTAACTACTTGAACCTCTCTCTGTCCAAACTCCAAAGACATCTTGGTAGTCCTGTAAGTCTTTGCTTCTTCATTTGGAATCATCATTTTTGTTTCAGTTTCCCTTTGTAGTCATCTTTAAAAAGGTTTGCTTCTGTATCAGAATGTATGATACCATTGGTGTGAATGTGAGCATGCATATTTGAGCACAGTTTTGCGTCTCTTGCTTACTTGCTTGATTCTTTCTTGTTAATGCATCTTTTCCTATATATGATCATTCTTATTGTGTTGTGGTACCTTACGACAAGGTATTTTCAGTACTACTGCGTCCATATTTTCTTTACAAGCCACTTCACAAAACAAGAACTACAATGCGGTGGTTCAAGTGGGACTGGTAGTCTGTTCTGATTTGCGTCATCTCAAACTCGCCAGATTACTTAAGAGCACGCGGATAAGATCCACACAAGAGCATAGATAAACTTCAAATGAGGAAAAAGGGACAATGATGAAACCAAAGGGAAATTTGGCCATAAAGGCCAATACATTTCTAGAAAAACTAGTTTTAAGGGGCCAACTCGTTTCCGCATATATCATTCACCAAAGGGCCCATAAACTTGAGTATAATGATAATTATGTTTTGAGTTATAAACTCAATACAATCATTAATCACCTTGTTGTTTCCTCTATAAAATAATCAAATCCTCAAGCCGCCATCCTCTCCAAAGCAGAGAAAAAAAATGATATATGGTCAAAGCACCCATTCTTGAAAACCCAAAATTCGTATCCTCAGAGATCATCATCAATTCTCACCGTCTTCAAACTTTAGGTGAGTATATCTTTACCCGTACTGATCTTTGTTTCTGAATATTTCTAACCTGATTATTATGTTTTTGATTTCTATGTTCTATCTTGGTACGTAGGCTATTATTTTCATTTAAATCACAGCCCCTCTAGAACTCGTTTATAGCCAGATTATACCTATATCATCGTATAGTATTCGTATGGTTTTCAGATATTGACTATTTTGAATTTCAATTGTTTTTGAAACAATACTTATAGATACCTTGTTTAGAAATTCAAAAGACCGACGACTTTCATATACATGTAATTAGCTTCATTTTTCTTGTCTTTTGACCTTTTATATATATATATCAAGATATGTAAATAAGATTTCAAATTTTGTAAATATTATGATTTGAGGGCCAAAACATCATCGATGTTTTCCTTGGGGTTTACGATGTTACAGCATTGTTTGTATTCAGAACTGAACAGATTCAAGTGTATAGAGAAAACTTGCTCCATAGATATTACCAAAAAGAGAATTGTTTGATGGAGGTTCTCCTATTACACACATATATTTATCTTTTTGATGAATTTATAATACAAGATTACAGTACCAAATAGTGTAACAACAAACTCAATTTGCAATTTATGAGAAAACAAAATTACAACATATAACCTTGAATAATATTTTCACATATAATTGACGTACGTAAGTCACCATAAAGCACATAACTTCTCTCAGAAGCAACAGATGATATAAACCTTATGGTAATTTCAAGTATTTATTTCCATATATTCCAAGTAATTAATCTACGAAAGTAGTAAAATTCCAAACCTTCCGGGAGACAGCATCAATAATGAGTTTGAAAAAGTCCGTGTCACCACAATCCAGATATGCATATTTAAATGTGGCTGACTTGTAGTTTTCAACTGCCCTTGTTTTAGATTGTTTGGGGGAAACTATTTTTGCGTTGCTACTATTTTGCTTACTGATAATGTTATGTCATTCTCATGCAATTGAGGAATTTTTTACCACATTTCCCATTATGTTTTTGTGGTGATATTACTTCTATAACCTTTGTTACTAACATTGAGGTAAAATTTAATTTGTATTTTTTGTTAGACAAGTGGAGTATTGTCAACGCTAATCAACAAACAACCATGCCCGATGCCTCCCCTCAAGGTGGATCCAATCCCCAACCCCGCCCACGCCGCCGCCCTATTCCTCGTCCTCAGGTTTTCATCAGTTTCCGTGGAGAGGACGTGCGCAACTGCTTTCTAAGAATGGTCGTGATGTTCTTAGGATCTCGAAAGATTAACTGGTTCACAGATACCCGCTTGCCAGTAGGGGAGAATTTAGAAGAACTCTTCACGGAGATCAAAAAGTCGAAAATCGCTATTGTGATCTTCTCCAAGAGATACCCAGACTCTAAATGGTGCATGGAAGAGCTTTCCATTATAGACGAGCTAGCGAGAGACGGCAAACTTAAAGTTGTCCCAGTCTACTACAAGGTGAGCCACAGCGACGTGAAACACTTCCAGGGAGAGTTCGGCGAAAGTTTCGAAAGATTGAAAGATAAATATGAATTCAAAGAACCAGAGAATATCTTGAAATGGAAACTTCTGTGGAGTCAATCGCAAAGAGAAAAGGCTTGCTCTCTTACATTCGCGGGTATAGATTTCTTAGTACAACTGTGGTGATCTTTACTTTTGACTATTTAGGATCTTTCATTGTGGCACCTTACCTTGTTTATTTTTATATTTTGTTTTCGACTCTGTGTTGCAGCAAAGTTCCAGCGCCTCTTCATTCCCAGATCGTTGATGCTGTTATAGCTTACCTAAACAAAATGCCAGGTGGAAAGGTCAAGCCCCTGGACACTAAATTCACGGTGATAGACGTGTTCATTTTGGCCTTTGTTGTAGCTTTTCTTTGTCGCTACATCATATCCCCTCTGTTTTTCAACAATGCGGATTTTTTCAATAATAAGAAGTGGCTGTTTGGTTTCCCGACAGCTGTTGCTTTCTGGTTCCACAAGAACAACAAGAATGATCAGAACAACACACCTCATGGCACAACCACACCAACCCCTTCCAACACCGAACCACCACCACCTCCTGGCACCAGACCAAGCCCTTCTAACGTTAAACCACCACCACCTCCTTTCACAAGACCAAGCCCACCACCTCCTTTCACTAGACCAAGCCCACCACCTCCTTTCACCAAACCAAGCCCTTCTAGCTTCAAACCACCACCACCACCTCCTTCTTTTACCAGACCAACCCCTTCCAGCTTCAAACGAAGACCACCACCTCCTCGCACCGAAACACCACCAACACCATCTCCTTAATCGGTTGAACTAGTTACTGGAGACATTATATAAGTAGGAAATTGTATGTTTGTTGTTAGTTTGTATGTTGATTGATATACACATGTGTGTGTGTTTATTACCTTCAGAATAAGTGTTGCTTGCTATATTACTTGATTCTCTTTGTCCAAAGACACCTTGGTAGCCTTGTATGTCTTTATGAACACATTTATTTTTCCTGTATCCTTTCTTGTTATGTGTTAATTAAGGCTTGCTACTAGTTTTGCTTGCTTGCTTAATTATTTTCTGTCATAGATGATCACTTTTACTAAGTTGTGGTAGTCAAATGTACAAAGTGTATTCACAACCTTAAAGCAGTTCACACTATTTGGTTGTACATTACATCTATGTATTATTGTTATTTACTACCATATAGAACAAAAAATAAATAGAGCTGTCCTGTTTTACTCTGCCAGTCATGTGGTCTAATTCTCCTCTGCTTTTCCATGATATGAAAAATTTCCAGACCGGTAAGTGGATCTTAAGCTTCCGTTATTCTGATCTGGTCTGGCAAATTTAGGATAAGGTCGATCAGAACAAACCACCAACACCAAGTTTCACCAGGCAACAGCGTCATTCATAGCTTGGTTTAGGAAACGTTTTCTTTGTCCTTTCAGTCTTTGATTCATCATTAATAGTGAGCTCCCTTGTTAATCCATTGCGAGATCCAGTAAGTCCTGAACAAATAATGTACTTACTGTACTTGGTTTAGTTTTCCGAAAGGCTTAAAAACCTATTAGACACCATGAATGATCTCGGTCAGGTTTGAGCATAAACAAGTGTAAATGCAGCTTTTGGAACAATTCGCTGTGAGGAACAAGTCGTTGTGCCGAACAGAGTGTTGTGTCAATCAGGAAGTTGCATCAGATCACAGGCGCCCGAGTTGCTGACATGGATGTGTGAGCTGACGTGACAAGACGTGAGTGGATGTGATGATGTGTCGAGGAAAGGTGATGACTTGGCATTGAAGATAGAGACAAGATGGTTCTTGGAGATATGGAGAATATTCTCCACAGCAAATTAAGAAAAGGATAAACTTGAGCAGCATGCAGCTTCTTTATCCTTGGAGATATGAAGAATATTCTCTACAGCAAATAAGGAAAGGATAAGGCTGAGCAACAAACAATTTCCTTATCCCGTGATACTTGGAGATTCGCCTTCTAGGGTTTCTCAAGTCGTGTATATATATTCTAGGAGTAGGCCACAAGCCAATTTGAGCACTCTAGAATATGTATACGTTTGTAAACTTTGAAGCCACAAAGATAAGGCTTAGAAGGGGTGTTCCCAGTTCTCTGTGACGTTAATCAGGGTGGTGATTAAGTGCGCAAAGAATTGTTTTTCTTTCTCTTAGATCTACTCTGGTGAGAGTTTAGATAGAAAAGAGAGAGGGTTGATTTTATTCTCTTAGATCTACACAGGTGTGTGTTTAGATAGAAAAGAGAGAAGCTTAGATTCATTCTTAGTCGGGTTCAATCCTATTGGGTAGAATAGGTTGAGTAAGGGCCGAGACAAAATTGTATCCTTGTAAAAGATAAATTTTGTTAATAAGATTGAATAGAAAAGCGTTGGCTTGGCGCGTTCCAAGTGTGAATCAGTGTGTTGTGCTTCTCTATACCCTTACAATTGGTATCAGAGCAGACGCCTGATAAAAGAATTGTTTATCTTTTCAACAGGTGAGATCTTGAGACAAGGTATGGAGAATCCACAACAGTTTGTTGATGAGAACAATCCGCTGATGCTTGATGCTGAGCATTATGATGATTGGAAAGCACAAATCAGACAGATGATTCAGAGTCGTGATATGGAAGCCTGGTTCGCTGTTGAAGATCATTGGTCACTTCTAACACTTACAAGCATGGGAGGAGAAACTGTAATAAAACCCTGTAAGCTATGGACGGCTGAGGAGAAGTTAAAGGGAAAACAGAACGCTGAAGCGTTATCTACAATTTTCAGCTGCTTGCAGATGGATCTGTTCGCGATGGTACAAGAGTGTATGTCGGCGAAAGAAGCTTGGGATATTTTGGAAGCCTTCTTTGAGGAAAACAGAAGGATGAAGAAGGAAAAATCTGATGTATCACCATCCTGTCGTTTCAACAGTCAACTATGCTCCCCTTGTCAGGAAGTTGTAGTGCTGAAGAAGGTATATAAGGATAAAAGGTTTGTCAAAGAATTTCTCAGAAGCTTATCACATGGATGTCTTTCTCACAAATCTGATGGTAAAGGTGCTTTAAGTTCTGATGAACAGAAGGTTGATCAGTGTGTGAAATTAGTTCAGATAGATGAACTGCAGATGAGAAAGAACGATCAGAAGGCTGAGGAATCATTCACTCTAAAGACTGTAGAAACTCAGACGTCTGTTCAAGGTAATGAGGGAGTACGGATTAAGAACCAGTTCAGAAGTCTGAAGGGTGTACAACGTCAGCATCAATCTTCATCATCCAGATCTGATGCAGAGAAAGAATCTCAGAGTTCTGAATATCAAGGTTATGGACACTTCCAATAAGAATGTTCTAGACTTGAAAGAAGAAGCGTGTTGAAGTGTTACAACTGTCAAGGATGTGTTCATACGAAATCTTGTTTTGACATGAAGTGATATTGATTCAACCAAAGAAGATGATGAGAATCAAAAGTCTGTTTTGAAGCCTAAGGATGATGTGGCTGGCTTATCTGTTGAGAAACAAGTCATCGCTCTGTCTAAGGATCTGATTCTGCAGAAGAAAGAGAATTATGATCTGGTGTTTGAGAAGAAAGAGCTGCTTTATAGAGTCTTCACTCTTGAGAAATTGTTGTCTGAGGAGAAAGTTATTACGTCTCCGTTGAGACAACGTCTTGAGGATTAGCTAAAGATTAACAAGAGGCTGAGTAAAGGAGCAAAAGATCTGGACAAGCGGCTGGTCACTCACAAGGCTACTATGATTGAAAACTGAGATTTAAGAATCGTGTAAGTCAACTCACACACCAGAAGAAGTTTCACAAGGTTGGAAGAAGAGGCAATCGAGTCTTCATTAGGAAAAATGATATGTATCGTTATACTGGATCTTCAAGTACCACAATTAACAATGGTTTACACCTCAAATCGATGAAAGAAAGGACAAAATTAGAAGTTGAGGCAAGAATGTGGAGTGTCGGAGATCTGAACAAAAGAGCATGTCGCTGTTAGTATGCAAGTCAGAGCCTCCACAAAGCTGCATGTTTCAAGTGTCTGGATTATACTATACCACTCACTCATCTGAAGGAGTGTCACAAAGATGTTCGAAGATACAGGCGAGTAAACATCAAGAAGCGTGACATGAACTGTTATGTTGCACACACTGTTGATGGTCAACAGACTGTTGTATTGAAGCACTATGGTTGTTCAAGGTACATGACTGTGAATCAAGGAAGGCTACACAACTTTGAAGAAGGCATATCTAACATGGTCACTTTTGGAGATGAAGCTGAAGGTAGAATCAGAGGCAAATGTGCATCTCGGGGTAAAGATCAGCCCATTATGGTATCTACCTTTTCAATGGTCTAAAAGCCAATATGGTTAGCATCAGTCAGTTGTGTGACGAGGGTTTAGATGTTACCTTCACCAAGGAAAGATGTCAGGCGGTTGATGAGCACGACAATATTTGAATCCAAGGTCAGCGCTCTGATAATAGCAGTTATATATCGAAGTTGTCCAATCCACAAGCAAAAGAGTTCAATCAGTAGTGTTCTATGATGTCTAGAGACATGTCTGAGAAGGAGTGTATTAACTAGCTGTTGTCAAGTGTAAGTTGTAGCACTCAGGAAACTGTGAGAATCACTTCCATCAAGAAGCTGCTGGAAGGATTCAGGAGGGCAGAGTTGTTGTTCCTGTTGCTATTACACAGAGTTGTTCGGATGAAGTTAGTGGCATTGCATGTCAGAGCTTTGCACATGGGCGAAGCTACAGAGGTGGCTAGCAAGTCTATAAATGTTATTTTGGCGTTAAGTTGAAACATGGGCGAAGCTACAGAGGTGGCTAGCAAGTTTATAGATGTTATTGCAGGTCAGCGCTTGGCTGATGAATTCATTGTGCTGAAGGAACTTTGTTGTCTGTGAGTCACGATTGTGGAAAACATAAGTTGGATAAGTTGGACAAGTTATGGAGAACAAGGCACGATTGGTCGTACAAAGCTCTAAGTTGAGTTTGCTAGACACAACACCTTCACTTCAACACGAGACTGTTTTCTTGGAGCAACTGTAAGGTTCTGAGGATCTTAATCTGTGATTAAACATTCGTCAGACAAATGATGAAGTATTCATATACCGATGCAAGTATGCCAAAGGTTTGATCAGTACATGTGAGTTACAAAGAAATGGAGATGAAGCCACACCCATGAGAGTTGGAACTGGTCTATCAAGAAATTGTGTGAATGGTAACTAGTACAGTTGGCTGATCAGTGTTCTGAAGATGTGTTGTACCAGCAAACCAGACATCTGCTATGTACTTGCAAGCTGTGAGTGTTTCTGTGACTATCGTAAAGTATCACACTTGCGAGCTGTTGAAAGGAGTGCCAAGTATTTTAAAGGCACTAGCAGAAACTTGAAGAGATCTCAGTCTCTGAATCACCGTTAAGGATCTGGTGGCTGTTGCCTTATGAGAACAAATCTGATCTTCTGCTACGCTCAGAAGCTTGTCAAGGTACCTCGTTCAATTTTTAATTATGAGGATAATGCCTTGGGAACCTGTTTTCATCACATGATGAGAATCAAACAATTGAGAACAGCTTACGGTACATTCTTAGACCTTGCATCAATGTTGTGTGATAATCGTTTGTTTGTTAGTATTGTTGTAGATCATGTGTCACATACTAAAATTACAATTACAGGATCCTGGATATTAGTTTTTCATAGTATAGTTGTGGAGAATTTGATAAGTAATAGAACATTAGAGTACTGATTTGCAAATTGCTGATTTGTTTACAAAACCATTGGACTTGGATCAACACATGATTCTGAGAAAAGTCATTGGTGTTTGTGGGATCTAATATGTTATGTGAGTTGTGTTGATCAGATACAGGGACATGCATCTAAACAGGCCATGGAATTCCTAGAATGTATAAAAGAGCAACACTCTGTCTAAACGAAGAATCAGTGGAAAATAGGTGCCTGTCATGCCAATTCATATGGGGAATCTCGTAAAACGTTGTCGTGAAGGAGGAGGTCAAAGAGATGAGGAGTGCCATTATTATGCATTCCGTTCTGAAAGAAGTACCAGTTGTTTGCAATTAAAAAAAAAATGTGGCTGGTACGTCTGCAATAGAGCCCTGAAGAATAATAACAAGGGAGTGCACAAATATCTGCGGTTGAGAAGTCAAGTGATATCGCTGATAGAAATCAGAAGATTCAGCAGAAGATCGTTCATATCATCAAACTATTGAAGATCACTCGTGTATCATGAAAAGTTAAAAAAAGAAAAAAAAAAAGGACTTGATACACTCCTGTCAATTCACTCTCCAAAGGAATTTCCAGCTGTCTACTTCATGTTGATGGTGAACCATGAGAATCAAAGGCATGCCAGAGCGAAAGACTAGCCACTGATCATAGAGGTGTTCTTTGAAGATTCACAAAAGGTTGTGGTAGTTTCTGGTGAAGTCCTGAACAAGTTGTTGGCAAACATCACAGAACAGATCTCAAGGTATGAAAGCCTCTTACTTTAAGAAGTAAAAATTAATATAAAAGTACTCTTGATGGTCTATTGCTTTTCTGGTTCCCTCACCTCCTGTGATTAACAATGTTTAGATGTCTGAGGTTGTGTATAAAAGGCTGAAAAGAAAACAATGTATTGTAGAATCAATGTTTTGTAGTTAAATTCATATGATTGATTGTTGAAACACGAGGCTGATTGTAAATATTGTTTATGAGAAACGTTTGTATGTTTTCAACAAGTGTGCACTGATGTGTGTGTTAAGTGTTTCAGGTTTAAGCTCAATTGGTTCAGCTTATAGGAATGATCATGACTCTCTAAGAGGTAAACTCCAGAGAGCAGCAATGGATCAAGGGTCTGACATCTTGAGTGATGGATTGATCATGGAAGTAGGATCAAAGAGCTGCATGTTCATCTAATTTTGTCGGTTGTGAAAGTGCTTTAGAGGATTGTTGTTGAAGTTTCATGTGTCTGAAGGCGAATCGAACGACTGATATTGGTCTCAATCGATGAATGAGTATAATGTCGGTTCGATGATGCAAAGGAATGAAGCGACCTCTTCCAGAGGCTGATGAGTGTTCCTAGACAGAAGATTGTGCTCACAAGTTGTTATGTGGCTATCATGTCAGTACAACAGGTGGTCGTTCATTTGAGTTCCATCTTTGATCAAAGTATTTGATGCAGGGGACTGTTACCGGAAGATGGTTTGTGCTACGAGGCAAGTGTCTATGTCCCACCAGCTGCTTGACGTGTGCATTTGATGTTCATATATTTTACCCTGTTTTCCCTTAGTATATTCACATCTTTTGCATCTATTGCTATCCATTTTTACCATTATTGCATAGCTTTAGGACTAATCATGCATTAGAGTTTAGTTGCATTGCATTTGCATCTTTTCATGCATAAACAGGTGATTTTGAAGCTTAAGGAGCATGGAAGCAATCCTGAGGAAGTAGTGAAGCAATCAGGAAGGGAAAGTAAGAGAGTTAAGGCTGAAATAACAAGGTCCGGAGTCCAACTCGACCGCACACTCGACCAGACACTCGACCGTGTGCTGAGGAGGACTCGACCGTGTGAAGAATGCACGAGAGAAGCCAACTCGACCTGCCACTCGACCGAGCACAGGTCGAGTTGACCGAGCCGTTGACTATTTTGTCTTTTAGCATTTTTAGGGCTTCCACTCCCCTTCTATATAAAGCCTTGTACCTGCAGCCACAAAAGGGGTCAGCTTTTTAGATATTCTCTAAACCTAGTATTTACCTTTTTTGGGATTTATTCTTTTTGCTTTTTATTTTCCTAGATCTTGTACTTGAAAAAGACTAAATTCTTCAATATTGTTAGTTTAATAACTTTCTTAATATTGAGAATTCAAGTTTCATTTCTTTTTCAATATTGTAGATCTTTGTTTTATCTTTCTAATGATGCAAGTTTCAATCTTTTCTGGGTTTATGATTTTGATGTTCATCATGTGTTCTTGTGAGTAGTAGCTTAGGATCTTGAGGATGGGTTAGGCTGGGCTATGAATGAGGTTTGTTTGGCTTGATCAAGCTTGATTGTTGTAGATCTCTTCTAGGGTAGATGTTCTTAATGCTGATCCTATATCTGAGAGGGTAGGATCTGATTTCAAGCATCTTAGCATCACACCAATGTTTAAGAGGCATAGATAAGGCTAGATCTAGAGCTCACCATCTTGCTTGCTAAGAGATTAGAGGTTTTGTTTGGTATGAGACATATTTCTTATTGCTTGTGTAGATTCTTTACTATGTGAGAGCAAGTCTAGAAATGCATAGGTTTGATTGTTTCTTGACCATGAGAGTGGGAGAAGCTTGTCTTAGATACATATGTCTAGAGATTAGCTCATGTTGTTTGAGATTTGTTGATCAAGTTAGATAGCCTCAATCATTAGTCCAGCCCATGAATCCTCCTCAAGTCCTTCCTTGTTTATTGATTTTACAGTTTTAATCCTGTTGCTTGATTGTAGTTTGATTCGTCTTTGCATTACTCTGTTTTTATTGCATTGCTCTGTTTCTGCGTTTAGTCTAGCTCGACCACTCACTCGACCTACACTCGGTCGAGTGCTGGCTCGAGTTCATCCCCAGAACTCTTGTTTATGCTTTGTGACTGTCTTGTTTCATTCTATTTGCATTTCTGTTGCATTTACTTAGCATCTTGTTCATTACTTGTCTTGCATTAGTTCTTTAGCATAGTTTCTATTTCTGTTGGTTGCATCATTACTGTCTTAATCATCCTGTTTCATTTGCATTTAGTTCTTAGTTCATTTAGTTTACCTTCTGCACTTTACATTTTCATCATAGGATTGTTAGTGACAAACATCCTTTACATCTGGCTTAAATTAGATCTTTATGCATATCTTAACTGTTCACAAACACTCAAATTGGATTGACACCTCTTATACTGCAACTGCATAAGGGGAATTGAAACACCTTACCATCCATCCATTCATTGCATACATTCATCATCATTCATCCATCTTTCACCATCCATACAAAAATATATTGTTTCAGCATTATCGTCTGTTTCACCAGTATATTTGCTCCAAATTCTGTTTCACCACGGGTCACTACGTCCAAAGCTAGGGTCTGTTTTATCTTCTACAAGTGAATCTAGAGAAGATGTCATCTTGCGGTTAAGGAAGATTATGTAGAAGTGTGTAGATGCTTCAGTTTCTTGAAGCCTACAGATGGATGACAAGAGATCAACTCATTTCTGATAGTCTGGAGGGGCAACAGATTGCAATGAGAATTTTGGTTCAGTTTCTACAGGAACAACAGAGATGTGATGCTTTGGTCATCATCGTACATGCATGTTTGGACAATGTTGTGTTAAAGAACAGACGATTGTGATTGCTCTCAATGATGCTAATTGCAACTGTTGAGTTTCTCAGGAATGTGTTTGCGTTGAAGACTTGTTTAAGAGAAGGTGTATGAGGTTCTTGCACTAATCTGTCAACTGCCAAGGGGGTTGATCAAGACAGTGAATGTTCTCTTCAAAGAACATGGATTTTATGAAGTCTCACTTATGACAGATTCGGGAAGTAGAACATGCCTTGCTCATCTGTTTATAAGGGCAACACGGTTCTGTGTAGAATCGATCGAAGAAACTGATTTGGATGCAAGGATGAAGGAGATCTACAGTGAAGCAGAGTTTTGAAATAATACACAAGAGACTTTTTTTTACTGGTAAAGCTTGTGTATGGTCACCTCATTACTGTGATTCGATCACAGTGCTACTTGTTGTTTGAATTCTCGACTATCAGCGTCCTATAGCCCAACATCCAGTTGTGGTTGCAAGGAGAGTCAAAACGCCTACAAACATGAAGCTGTTCCAATAGGTGAAGAGATTGATCATCAGAGTGCTTAAGGATGCAAAGCACTGTTAGCTGGTAAGTGATTCCCATAACTCAGTGTTTTGTTGTGATACATATGTCTGTTTTTGACTTAGTTGATCACTCAAGCTGGGGGAGAATGATTCTGGTTCTGATTTTTGAGAATGATTCTAGTTTTGATATAATTTTAATCAACGCCTAATGCTAAGGAGTTCTGTACCTGTGGGGGAGAATCCTTGTAGCTACTTGGTTTAGGGGAGAATCATTGTTTATGGGGGAGACTTAATGAATTAATTGGTTGGTTGACTTTAGGTTGTGAATGATTGAGAATATGCCAATTGATTGAGTCTGATTAAGAGAGCTATTAAGAACTTGGTTTCCGCTGCAGCCCGCTGGGGTTTCTGATTATTAGGTTCTTAATCATAGTTTTGTTTTGAACAAGCTGTTGATTGATTTTACTTGATAATGACTGTTGTTCTGTCTAGTTGTTGCTTGTTCTGTTTTTGGCATGTGTTTGTTGGAGTGTCTTTTCAGGACGAACCAGAGAGATGCTTGAGTATCAAACTCAGTCAAAAAGGGAGAGATTGTAAATGCAGCTTCTGGAACAACTCGCTGTGAGGAACAAGTCGTTGTGCCGAACAGAGTGTTGTGTCAATCAGGAAGTTGCATCAGATCACAGACTCCCGAGTTGCTGACATGGATGTGTGAGCTGACGTGGCAAGACATGAGTGGATGTGATGATGTGTCGAGGAAAGGTGGTGACTTGGCATTGAAGATAGAGACAAGATGGTTCTTGGAGATATGGAGAATATTCTCCACAGCAAATTAAGGAAAGGATAAACTTGAGCAGCATGCAACTTCCTTATCCTTGGAGATATGAAGAATATTCTCTACAGCAAATAAGGAAAGGATAAGACAGAGCAACAAACAATTTCCTTATCCCGTGATACTTGGAGATTCGCCTTATAGGGTTTCTCAAGTCGTGTATATATATTCTAGGAGTAGGCCACAAGCCAATTTGAGCACTCTAGAATATGTATACGTTTGTAAACTTCGAAGCCACAAAGATAAGGCTTAGAAGGGGTGTTCCCAGTTCTCTGTGACGTTAATCAGGGTGGTGATTAAGTGCGCAAAAAATTGTTTTTCTTTCTCTTAGATCTACTCTGGTGAGAGTTTAGATAGAAAAGAGAGAGGGTTGATTTTATTCTCTTAGATCTACACAGGTGTGTGTTTAGATAGAAAAGAGAGAGGCTTAGATTCATTTTTAGTCAGGTTCAATCCTATTGGGTAGAATAGATTGAGTAAGGGCCGAGACAAAATTGTGTCCTTGTAAAAGATAAATTTTGTTAATAAGATTGAATAGAAAAGCGTTGGCTTGGCGCGTTCCAAGTGTGAATCAGTGTGTTGTGCTTCTCTATACCATTACAACAAGAACATTGTGGGACACTTCCTTCTCTCTTGATCATGCGCTTCTCTCGATTGATCATCAGTTTGATTAGCGGTATCTTCTGAGTAACTTGTCTCCAGATTTCGTTCACACTTCCATTTGGATGCGTATAGTCGAAATACCGCCTAACCTACACGAATCAAGTCCAAAAATTTCACATATTTTTATTCATTAGATCTAAAGGAACTCCAAGAAGACAAAGCAAGAAACTCTTTTTACCTCTTTCATTGTCGTTTGGTACTTAATAATCTTTTCTGGTTTCACTTTTCTCAGCTTCTTAACCACAAAACCCGGTTTCAACGCAGCATCACTCCTCAAGAATATAGAGAACTTTTTGTAGTCTATAACATCTTCAAAAGGTAGCTCAATGCCATCACTTACAATCACCGGAACACATAAACTGGCAATTGAATCAAATAATCTGCAAGCAGAAGGAGTATCACCAGCTGGATGTAGACAAAACTTAGAACTATGCATTCCTTGTTTAGCTGCACGCCTATTCTCTCTTGTTTGAGTTCCATGTTTGATCACAACATCGTCTTCATTCTCAAGCAACTTGAAAAGCAAATCTCGGACTCTTCCTCCCTGTCAAACACACACAACAGATCACATTAGAAACAAACATTGTCAAAATCAGCATCCGTGTTACACCTTTCCGCAGTTTCTTCCAATCACACAAATGGGCAAACAAGAACACTAACTAGTAACCATGGCGGGATTCTCTATATCTACCTCAGAAGTACTCAACTTCTAAAAACTCTATTCCAAATGCAAGATTCAAGAACAGCAAAGATCACTACAATCTTACATCTTTACGATATCGATTTCCCATGAAGAACAACAAGTTGTTCCTCTGCTTTACTCCAAGTTCGCCTTCATAAGCATCAATCCTATGAGAATAAGGTATGATTACGTCTTTCACAAGCGACCCTTGGTCAGCTCTTAACCGGCCAAAATCGGCCACAAGCAAAACCGCATTCTTGACCCGATCCATGACCCGTTTCAACGCATTCGGGTCACCTGCAACAATCACGTGATCCCTCCCGTTGTTCCTCCTCCACCACTCTTGACCTTCCAACCAACCCACCAAACTATCCTGCATCTCCTCATCACTGTACCCAAACCCGGATCCAGAGTTACCGGGTCGACCCGAATTCACAATCAAGCTTAACGAAGAGAAAGCAGAGACATAGAACAAATCCGCCTCAGCCGGATCAAAAACCCTGACAATTGGAGACCCGAACCGTTCGCTTCCGGGTCGGTTAAGATCCGAGAAAAGATACCACTCATGCATATGCTGATGACCCGGATATCTCAACCCGGTGACGTCATCAATTTTCTTATCTCCGCCGCGAGCTAAACCGTGTTGCTCGATAACTCCGTAAGTAAAATTCGTCGGCAAGTCGTACATGTAAACCTTCGTTTTACTCGAATTCCCCGAAAAATCGAAACTTTCTCGGGAATCTGAGCCAGAATCAGAGTAAAAGCTTGGGTAGAAGAAGGTGTTAACAAAGACGAAGACTAAGAAAACAGAGAGAAACGAAAGACTGAACTTCTTGGAAGATGAATTATTATTACTGTTGGGTTTTCTGATTTTGGGGTTTAATCTCTCTTTCATCTTTGTGAAAGTTTTCTCTTTTACAGTTCCTTTCTTCAGTCGAAGAAAGAGCTTAGAGATAACAAGTACCAGAGGAAGAAGAGATTGAGTATTTGAGTTTCGTTTGGGAAAGATAAATAAATATCATGAAGATAGAAAAGCTCATTCATATTCAAAGACACGAGTGAGTTTTCGAAGTCTTGCGGAAATCGACGTTTGAAGTTCAAATCAAATTTTTGTTAATTTAATATTTTAAGTCGGTACCTAGTGACTAGGGCTACTACCTACAGCTGTTATGAAATGTGTATAAAACAAAATTTTTTTTTTTGTGAAATTTTATTGAGAATTATTCTAAAATAGCTTTGTTTTTCTTCCAAAATTAGCACATACCCTCAACTTTTCCAAAATTAACATTATTAATATTTTTTAAAATTAATTATTAAATTTATAATAAAATATATATATAAATTTAAAAATGGAAAAAGAATCAACCAAAACATAAGATGTGGATTTTAAAGTCTTGTAGGTTACTTTAAGTTGTTCTTGTAGAGAGAGAGAGAATCAATGGCAGAGGTTGTTCTTCACATAATAAGATGTGAACCAACAGTTGATCGGAGAAGACTAACAACACTATATGTGACAAGCTTGGTGTGCCAAAGATCCTAGGTAAAGCCATAATTTGGGAATTAGAGTGTTTGTGTTCATGTGTGTTGGCCTTCAAGGCTTATATGACTCCTTGGGTTCTGTCTCAATAGGTTGGGTGAATTGTTTTGCTCATGCTGGTGACACAGTCTTGGAAGTGGCAGGAGACACAACGATGCAGTTGGGTTCTCTCTCTTTTTGGTTTGTCCATGCTTCTTTCTTACAATGCTTATGGATGTTAAAGCCTTGTGATCTGGGATGTTTTTTGCAGGTAAAGCAGTTCAAAACTGAACTTGTGTCAGCAAGTAAACTGAACATAATGAATGGTTCGAATGACTCCAATGGATTTCCACAACGACCAAGAACTCTCAACAACTCACACAACGGTAGCTTTTGTGAACTGGGATGTTTTTTTTATGAAAGCTATCATGAATTTTAAAGGATGCTTCCTAAACATCATTCAATTCTTCCTAAATAATTTTGTTTGCATCCAGCTTGGTGTGTAACCTATATTAATGTTTATTGTTATACTTTCTGCATATGAACAGCTTTGCTTACTGGTTACACTCTTTTATTCCTTTCGTAATGTCAAAGAGCTCACTTTTTCTATTTTGTTTATGAAAGTTGTCCTAAATTCTAAAGAATCATTCCTAAACATGAACAATTTTTAAAATTTAGGACATCAATCTTTGAGTGAACAATGTAAGTTCTTTGTTTACAGGATGTGCTTGCATCCTCTATTCTCAAGTCCTTCTTTTCAAGAACAAAATAGAGAGTTGATGATGAAGATGAGAAAATAGGCACTTGAGTGGAAGTTTGAGTTCATGTCATTATGGACGGCCTTCCTAAAATTCAAGAATGCCTTCCTAAAGTTTTTACAAAATAAGTTTTTAATCTCTGTATATGTTTTTTTGCTTTATTGTATCACATATTACTCCATTAGTAGTGATGTATAATGATTTGATTTTGTGCACATATTTGTGTTTTACAATAAAGGTAGCAAACATGATTATCCAACATGATGTATTATTTTACTTTTATGATGTTCTTACTGAAATGCGAGATATCCTTCCTAAACTTTTTGTTGTGAATAAAAATAGTGTAATATAACTTGGTTATCAACAAAAGTTAAAACGTTTTGTAGTAATGATAGATGTTGTTGGTTTTCCAAGTTACAAGAACAGGAGGAATAATGACTTTATGAAAACAAATTTGAATTCATAAAACAAAGAAAAGTTCAACATAAAAACTCAGCATTACTAAAAAAAAATTGTAAAATATAGAAAGAAAATTCCATTAGTAAAGGGTATTGGTATCATTTTTGTGTTACTCTAGTGTTTACCAATATCCAGATTTTTTATGAAAGTCATCATGAAATCTAAACTTGTTATGAAGGTCATCATGAAGGTCTAAGAATCCTTCCTAAATTGTGTGTAATCCTTCCTGAATTTCACCAGTATCACTACCAAGTGACATCATACATTTTCTTGCTGCAACAGTTGTTGATCCTCCTACTGAACCTCCTAGTACGAGTCAAATCCCACAGATTCTCAGTTACCTTTAAACACAATCTAAGCACTCCCTTGACTGAACACAATCTCAACCACAATAGAGAAAAAACAAATCAGAAGTCAAACCTTCTCTTCCTTTTTCTTCTTCTCTCACTCAAGTTCCTCAACTATAAGGATCTTCTTCTCTGCTTTGGACTGCAAACTAAGAAAACAAAAACATTCCATTCTTAAAAGAATTTCAAAATTCAATGATAATGAATGATAATCAATGACAGTGTAAACAATAAGAATATAAGCATAAACGCAGAGACCAAATTCAAGCTACTCTTGGTGTAATCAAAATTCAAGCTCTCTTTGATTACAAGTGGTTCATGAGCCAAATGAGTAATCACAAAACCACTAATCATACACACAGAGACCAACAAGGCAAACAACATAATCCCCACATAAACAGCCCACAATAAATCCCATGCTAACCTACGAACAACCTCCAACACAAGCTTATCATCTTCTCACCCTGAGTCACATAACTCCACAATCCTAGATACTAAAAAGCGTCTACCACATCTCATTGTTCCATAGGGATCAGAAACAAAGCTCAAGCAGCTATGAATTAACAATGAATGAAACGTTATAAAGCTAATCATCAAACTAACTTGAAACTCGATTGACCTGAACACTAGTCCTGTCAATGACCAATCCGTCGAAGTAGGTTCCGGTCCGACATAACCCTCACCTTGTTCATCATTCAGGTGGTTGCTGTAAACGGGTCAATCCGACCCGATTCAGTTACGTCAAAGTCTTCTTCTTTTACCGGAACTGGGTCGATTAGGCTGCTTCCTGAGTCAGTTGCATCGACATCGCTCTCAGTTGTTCCGAGTTGAATCGTGTCGGTGGAGACAAATAATAAACAATATAAACTTTAATTTTATTAATAATTTAGTTTTTCTAAAATTAAGGATAAATAAAATTGTGCTAGTTTTAGAACATTTGTAAATATGTGCTAATTGTAGAAGAGAAAATTAAAATTGTGCTACTTTTGTCAATTGCCCATTTTTATAATGTTAAATGTCGTATCTAATTCATTATTTGACCGCAAAAATATAAACTGTTTCGTCGTATTCAATTAAATTTTTAATCAGTCCATTCATAATATCTCTTATCTTCAGCTTATTTTCGATTTCGTTGACGAAAAATTGTACCAATTTATATGTGTTTGTGGGAAAATCTAATTTAAAACTATAGTAGGATTTAAGTTCAAGTGTGCATTCTTAAGTCAGACAGAATATAGTGAGAATTGAAATAACATAGGATATATAAGTTTTATTTTGTGCCAATCAGATCTAGTATACAAACTTAAATTACCTAAAAATAAAGAGAGAAAACGTTCTCAGACCCGAGTATTACCTAATCAAGCTCTCCGGTGCCGATGAAGTCATGGCTCACCGGCGTCGAGACTGAAAGTGTGAGAACTTATTATCTGAACGATGGAATAATGATTTCTTTAAACTCTTGTTTGATTAATAGAAAATCTGTTTACAAGTTTGTTCTAAACAATTTTCTAATCTCTCAAAAACTCTCTTTAAAGAAACCTCACGCTCTCTCTAAGTTCTTAGCTCTTCTTTTTTCTTAAAGACTAAAACTTAGTAGCTAGGTTAACTTTCTCTTGGTTGTGCTTAGGCTTTCAATTAGCCTTTGCACTCTATTTATAGAACTAGGCATATGAAACATATATTTCAATTTGGATGGTGAAAGATGATGAATGTATGCAATGAAATGATAGATGGTAAGGTGTTTCAATTCCCCTTATGCAGTTGCAGTATAAGAGGTGTCAATCCAATCTGAGTGTTTGTGAACAGTCAAGATATGCATAAAGATCTAATTTAAGCTAGATGTAAAGAATGTTTGTCACTAACAATCCTATGATGCAAAATGCAGAAAGTAAACTATAAGAACTATGGACTAAATGCAAATGAAGCAAGATGATTATGACAGTAATGATGCAACCAACAGAAGTAGAAACTATGCTAAAGAACTAATGCAAGACAAGTAATGAACAAGATACTAAACAAATGCAACAGGAATGCAAATAGAATGAAACAAGACAATCACAAAGCATAAACAAGAGTTCTGGGGATGAACTCGAGCCAGCACTCGACCGAGTGTAGGTCGAGTGAGTGGTCGAGCTAGACTAAACGCAGAAACAGAGCAATGCAATAAAAACAGAGTAATGCAAAGACGAATCAAACTACAATCAAGCAACAGGATTAAGACTGTAAAATCAATAAACAAGGAAGGACTTGAGGAGGGATTCATGGGCTGGACTAATGATTGAGGCTATCTAACTTGATCAACAAATCTCAAACAGCATGAGCTAATCTCTAGACATATGTATCTAAGACAAGCTTCTCCCACTCTCATGGTCAAGAAACAATCAAACCTATGCATTTCTAGACTTGCTCTCACATAGTAAAGAATCTACACAAGCAGGCAGTAAGAAATATGTCTCATACCAAACAAAACCTCTAATCTCTTAGCAAGCAAGATGGTAAGCTCTAGATCTAGCCTTATCTATGCCTCTTAAACATTGGTGTGATGCTAAGATGCTTGAAATCAGATCCTACCCTCTCAGATATAGGATCAGCATTAAGAACATCTACCCTAGAAGAGATCTACAACAATCAAGCTTGATCAAGCCAAACAAACCTCATTCACAGCCCAGCCTAACCCATCCTCAAGGTCCTAAGCCACTACTCACAAGAACACATGATGAACATCAAAATCATAAACCCAGAAAAGATTGAAACTTGCATCATTAAAAAGATGAAACAAAGATCTACAATACTGGAAAAGAAATGAAACTTGAATTCTCAATATTAAGAAAGTTATTAAACTAACAATATTGAAGAATTTAGTCTTTTTCAAGTACAAGATCTAGGAAAATAAAAAGCAAAAAGAATAAATCCCAAAAAGGGTAAATACTAGGTTTAGAGAATATCTAAAAAGCTGACTAATTTTGTGGCTGCAGGTACAAGGCTTTATATAGGAGGGGAGTGGAAGCCCTAAAAATGCTAAAAGACAAAATAGTCAACGGCTCGGTCAACTCGACCTGTGCTCGGTCGAGTGGCAGGTCGAGCTGGCTTCTCTCGTGCATTCTCCACTCGGTCGAGTCCTCCTCAGCACACGGTCGAGTGTCTGGTCGAGTGTGCGGTCGAGTTGGACTCCGGACCTTGTTATTTCAGCCTTAACTCTCTTGCTTTCCCTTCCTGATTGCTTCACTTCTTCCTCAGCATTGCTTCCATGCTCCTTAAGCTTCAAAATCACCTGTTTATGCATGAAAAGATGCAAATGCAATGCAACTAAACTCTAATGCATGATTAGTCTTAAAGCTATGCAATAATGGTGAAAATGGATAGCAAAAGATGCAAAAGATGTGAATATACTAAGGGAAAACAGGGTAAAATATATGAACATCAACACCCCCAAACTTAGTCTTTGCTTGCCCTCAAGCAAATAAGCAAGACATAAAAAGGTAGGTGAGGTTTGAAAGTGGGATCTCAGCTCCTAAAGCTTGCAAATAGACCATCTAGAATCAATGTCCAAGTTACTAGTACTATGATGCAAGTTGAATGAGCTGTACTTAAAGACTTTAGACAAGCATGTCACAACCTTTACTGATTTGAGCCTTAGACATCCACATGCATTCAAATCAACCATTTCCTTTAACATTCATTAATCAAGAACATGAATCAATTCTATGCAATGCTTAAACTCATTTGGCTTGGAGGTAAAGGCTTTGAGACAACGATGGTCTCTTTTTAGAGTGGGGCTTATCAGTATCAAGGTTCTCTCATAAAAAATGGATTGAGCTTTAGAAGAATGCTAAAGGTAAGAACACCTAGACACATACAAGAATAAAACCTTGTCTACCCAAAGGTACCCAAAGTGTTTATCCTAGCAATCTAAACCCAAATGATCCTAGTGCTACCCTTTAACTTCTTCTTTTCTCTTTCACCCTTTTCTCTTTTGGTTTTCAAGTCTTAGGAGAGGTTTCTTATTTGATCTTTCTAGTGGGATGGGGGATTCTTACTTATTTGCTATGGTTCTCTTTTCTTCTTATTCTTAAGACATACAAGCTTTTTGCTAGACTTTTCTTTTCTTTCTTTTCTTTTCTTTAACTAGAACCATCTTCAACAATTTTTGCTTCCCATCCTTTCACTAGACCTTACTTAAACAAAATCTCCTCTTAAAGACTCTACCCTTTTTCTTTCTTTTCTCTTTTCTTTTTCTCTCTTTTTTTTTTTATTTTCTTTTCATAACAGCCAAGTCCCAAACCCAACAAGTGAACCACCTAGTCCTATCTAGTTTGAAAAGTGCAAACTAGAACTACACAAGGCTTTACTCTTGTCAGTTCAAACCTAACACTTTCTACCAAGCTCAATCCTAAAAATAGGCCTCACACACTCAAGAATAAACATGGCTTGAAAGAAGGGTTGGTTAAGGGTAGGGGGAACTGATTCTTAATGAGGAAATCAGCTACTTGGATCAACAAGAGTGGTAAAAAGGAGAAAGATGATCCAAATATGTATATGGTATCCATGAGTTTAAAGCAATGCACACATTGATAATTGAAAGTCAATATTAGGTTCTTATAGATAGGAAATGGCATCAAATCACAACATGCTTCAATTTAGACCAAATGCAATGCAGGAATTCAATGCTTGGTTCAATCTTATGCTTCTAACCACTCAACTAGCATCAAAGTACTATTAACTTGGGCATTGATCCTAGTTTAGTGAATCTAGCAAGCTAACAAGGAAATACTCATCATAGATCCCTAATGCAAGCAGTCCTATATGATAAACAAAATACTTGAATATGCAAAGGAAACTACATGAACACTCTTTTTTTATAGAGATTTTTGCAAAAATTTTCAAATTTTTAGGGTTTTTCTATGCCTTAGATGCTATGCAAATACTAACATGATGATGCTAAAAATTTGAAATAAGAAAACAAAACACAATGTCAAATGCTATCTCAAACCCTCCCCCAAACTTAAATCACACAGTCCCTTGTGTGAAAGAAATTTGTTTGAGGATTCAAGACTTAAAACAAAACACACAATATGAAATGCAATGGTATTTACAATGTAAAGGTGATAGTGTTACCTCAAGGATTGTAGAAGAAACTATCCACATCCTCCTGCATGCTATCAAAGGTGTAGCTGGGGTCTTGTTGGTGACTTGGAGATGGGGATTGGGGCAGCTCGATGATGGCGATCGACCGTGACTCGGTCGAGTGCATGTCCGAGTGGGGGGGGGTCGAGCTGGACTGCGGATGCCATAATTCTGTCCTTGCTGCTGGGAGAACTGGTGGTAGAGTGCTGGATCCGTGAAGTATTGGGGTGGGATGGGAGGGTAACCTGGATAAGCAGCTGGAGGTGGGAAGCCATATGGTTGTGTGGGCTGGAACTCGGTCGAGTGCGTCAGTGGTGCTCGGTCGAGTGGGGGCTCGAGTGACCCGGTCGAGTGCCTCGAAAACTGCTGTTCTCGGGTACTTGAGCTCCTCTTCCTCTGAATTGGCTCATACATTGAAGCCCTAGCTGGTTCCACATGATTCGCAACCCTTGAAAGTGCTCTAGTTGAGCTACTTCTCCTCAAAGGGCTTGAATGGCTAGGAGATGAGTTTCCACTCTTCAGCTCAGCAATCTCCTTCTTTAAGCCTTTAATAGACTTAGCCATGTTGGTCACCTTCTTCTTCAGCTTATCAAACCTCTTTCCTTGCCACTTGCCCCACTTTTGCAAAAGAGTTAACCTCTTGGCATTCTCCCTCACTCCTCTACTATCTCTTGGGTTGGGCTCATATCTTCAAAGTAGAACTGCTCCTCTCCATCAGCTACGTGTGCATTTCCAGCTTCCTCAACTCTAGGTTGAACCACTCCATCAAACCAATGCTCCTCAGCTGGCCAAAAGTCAATCTTGGCTCCCTCTTGAATGGTGGTGAGTTCTTGGTTGGGCAATATGAGTTGCTTTTTCCCAAGTGTTGGAATCTCATAGTTGAAAATGTGGTTCCCTTGATGCATTTCCTTGGCTAGGATGAGAGTAGAAGTGAGGTAGCTTGAGTCAATCCATCTTGGTGAGACACTTTCTCCTCTAAGTGAAACTTTAGCAGCTTGAAGGATTGGAGTGATGATGCCTCCAATGGTAAGTGCTCCTCTTGACCCTTTGTTTTCCAACTTTCCTACCCAACTTCTCAAGTAAACCATGTGGTCAATGAGCACCATTGCAAGATCAGTCTCTACAGTGCTCCCAAGGATGATGGTTCCATCTCTTGCCTTGAGGATGATCCCATTGAGAGCCAAGTCAATCATCTTCAGCTCTCCCTCATTGATGTTCCCAGTTTCCTTCCTTGGAAAGAAGGTGTTTGCAAGAGCTTTATGGAAGTACCTTAAGACTGGGCTCCTTATCTTTGAGCTCTTGGAGTTGGAGGATGAGTAGAGCTTGTTGTCCCCAATGGTTTCCCAAACTGAGTAGAGCTCCTCTCTTGGTATCATCAAGCTCCTATGGCTCCCAACTTCAAATCCAAACACATTGGCTATCTTTTTTATTGAAAGCTCATGCCTCTTCCCCTTGACTGTGAAGGTGATGTGACCAGCTCCAAACTCAGGATTTTTCTTTGCATATGTATGCAGCTTGACAGTGGCAAGGAACTCACAACTCTCCTCTTTGTATCCCTCCATGCAAAGCCCCATAAACTTGGTGAGATTGCTCTTCTCAAAGAGATATTCTACATCCTCATCAATAGCAAGCTTCTGCATGGTCTCCTTGTGTGGATACCTAGTTCCCAAGAACTCCATCCTCATGAAAGCATCATAAAGTTGCCTTTTTGTCAGCCCACAAGACTCAGCTTCTCCATCATCCATCAATTCTTCTTCTTCACTTTCTTCCTCACTCTCCACTTTCACTTTCTTCTTGCTCAACTTCAACAGCTGGCCTCTTCCCCTTGGCCTTTTGTTTCCTCATAAACTCATTGAGAGTAGGCTCTCTTTCCTCCTCACATTCGGTCCTCTCAGGATCTTCCTCAACTTGCTCTCTCCTTGGACGCGGCACCTGGCTCGACCGGTTGCTCGAACCGCCACTCGGTCGAGTGGTCGATCGAGTGGTCCGTCGAGTGACTCTCCCAGCTTCACCTCTTGATTCAAGGTCAGCATCACGACGTTCCATGGAGCTTGCAGCGGTTTGGTGAGACTTCTTGGTTATCTTGGAAGACATTTTCAAAAGAAACTTGAAGGGAATAGACTCAAAGTGCAAAGTTAATAGGTTAGTGACCCAAAAACTTGAAAGAACAAAGCTTGAGCAAGAGATGAACTTTGAAAGAGATTTTAAAGCTTGAATTTAAATATTTTGAGCAAATGAGAGAATGTGAGAAGCATAGGATCGAGCAAGGACTTTATAAAGAAGCTAAGGGGACAAGGAGACAAGGGTGGAGCGTCCATACCATTCAAATTTGAATTGGGAATCTTTGACTTTCTTTTGGCTGCCACTCGACCCCACACTCGACCAGCACGTGGTCGAGCTCCTTGATCAATTTTGAAATTTCAAATTTTTTCTCCTTGTTCTTCCCTCCACTTGATCATTCTAGAAGAATGGGAATCAAATGGGCTTCAATTAGTATCCAGCTCGGCCGAGTACCTCTTGTGGCCTTGGTCGAGTGGGCTTGCGAGTCTCCTTCTCCAAGTCCAAATCTTTCTTTATCCAACTACATTCTTCCTAAAAAGCCTGTCCAACACAATCATAAAATAAAACACATCAAAACTACAAGGAAAATAAACTATATTTACAAAGGATACCTTAGGGACTTCCTCCCTAGTGAGCTTGTTTAGAGTCACTAAGCTTGACTTCTTATAGCTCATTAAGCTTGATTCAGAGACCAAGGAGGTGATAAAATCCCTCCTGGTTCTGCTTGATAACCTTGGTGTTCCTTCTTGATCACTACTTCCTTGACACTTGAACCATGTTTCTTCTTAAACTTGAGTTTTGGTCTTGCCTTCTTCAAAGACCTTTTGTTGAGCTGAACTTGAAGTTCCTTCACTAAACCAGCTAGCACTTGAACTGAACCCTTTAGCTTCTCCACTGAATCTTCTTGAAAGGTTAGCTTACCCCTTGAAGCACTTTCCTCACTTGAGACCTCATGATCCTCCTTTCTTTTTATAGTGTAAGGTTGATCATATTTGGAAGGCATATTAGTGGGATTGTTGATGTCAAACTTCATAGTGAAGTCTTCAGTCAAGTGGAGCTTGACAGTCCCCATCTTCACATCAATAACAGCCCCAGCTGTAGCTAAGAATGGTCTTCCCAAGATAAGAGGGTCTTTAGGCTCTTGTTCCATGCTCATGATTGCAAAATCAGTTGGGATCCTTGCTTCTCCTATTTTGATAGGGAGGTTTTCAATCACTCCAACCACATCCCTCTTGGATCCATCTGCTAGACTGACATAGAAGTTGCTATCCTTGAAGTCTTTATACCCTAACTTCTCAGCCACTGAATATGGCATCAAGCTCACTGAAGCTCCTAAATCACAAAGGCACTTATTGAAGTGCATGTAGCTGATGGAACAGGGTAAGTTGAATGAGCCTGGATCTTCAAGCTTTGTTGGGACAATAGCTTTTCCAATCTCTTTCAAATCCTTCATATCTTGGTCATGAGCCCTTTTCTTTGACATCTCAAGTAAAAAATTCTGATAGAGAGGGTATGGAGCATACTGTTCCAAAGCAGGTCCTCTCTCTTCTTCTTGGTAAGCAATGATAGCTTCTTGTATAGCCATCACTTCCTTCTTCTCAATAACAACCTCTTCCTTCAAGGCTTTCTCCTTCTCTTGTTGCAAAGCTATCTTCTCCTTGTTCTCAATGATCTCCCTCAATTCCCTTATCCTTTGAGCCTTGAAACGTCCTGGGAATGGTAGAGGCGGTTTGTAAGCAGGAGGAATGTATCTAGCAGGCTTAACAGCTTCTGTATCTGCAACTCGATCAACCACTCGAGCATGCACACGGTCGAGTGGCTGTTCGAGTACCTGGTCGAGTGCAATGTCGAACTCCAGTTGCTTTGCAAAAACGTCACTTGGGGCTTCAGTAACTGATAAATTCCCCCAAACTTGGACTTCACTGTCCTCAGTGACTTCTTCCGCATGAACTTGAATGGCCTTGGCTGTGAACTCTCTTGGATTTTGAACAGCTTTTCCAGGGAGTTGGCTGGGTTTAGGAGCTGAAGTAGAGGCAATGTTACTCTCCATATACTTCACTCTTGAGTTAAGACCCTCAAACTTCATGTTTAGATCATTGTACTGTGATGTGAGTCTTTGATTCAACTCAGCAAACTGTTTGGCCTCCTCAATCTTTCCTTGTGTTTGCCCAATCAACAACTGTTGCATCATTGCCCTTAAGTCTTGTTCCTGGCCTTGGTTAGTCTGAAACCCTAGTGGGGGACACAATGGAGGCTGGAACACTTGATGTTGTTGTTTAGGGATGTAGTTTTGTTGCTGTGGAGGCTGTTGAGGTGGATAAACTTGGTCTTGAGGGTTGGCCACATTGGTACTCCTATAAGAGAGATTGTTGTTTTTGAAACCTCCTTGGTTGTAGCCTTTGAATCCTCCCTGGTTTTGCATGTAGCACAACTCAGCAAACTCAGTCTCCCCTTCTTTAACTGGAACCTCTTCCTCACCAATGTAGTGAATAGACTTTTGTTGGCTAAGAAGGATCTTGTCAAGTTTCTCATTGACCATCTTCAAATCCCTCTTGTACTTGTCCTCTTGATCAGTTGATGATGACCTTATGGTTCTGTCATAGTCCTCATTATAGTTGCCATCTGATTGAGCAAGATTTTCAACCAACTCCCAGCCTTCTTCAACATTTTTGTTGAGGAAGTTTCCATTTGAGGCTGTGTCAAGAAGCATTCTGATCTTGGGAAGCACTCCTCTATACAAAGTGCTTAAAAGGGACTCATTGCTGAAGCCATGGTGAGGACACTGAGTCTGGAATCCTTTAAACCTTTCCCAAGCTTCACAAAAACTCTCATTATTCCTTTGAGCAAAACCAGAGATTTCATTTCTCAATCTAGCAGTTCTAGCATTGGAAAAGAATTTGGCCAAGAAAGCTTTCTTGCAAGCATCCCATGTGGTTATTGCTCCAGTAGGAAGAGTCTTCTCCCAAAGGTGAGCCTTATCTCCAAGTGAGAATGGAAATAGCCTTAACTTGAAGCCATCCTCACTGACTCCATTGATCTTAGTGAGACCACATATCCTATCAAATTCATCAAGGTGGTCCAGGGGATCCTCCATTGGCAACCCATGGAACTTGTTGGCTTGAATCATTGAGATCAATCCACTTTTGATCTCAAAGTTATTGTTGGCAACAGTAGGAGGCACAATACCAGCTCTCTGGTTATGTGTGTTTGGTGCATCTCCAGCACCAATGTTTCTTGCTCTTGGAGCTTGTTGAGCTTGATTCTCCATTAGCACTTGTTGTTCTTGTTCCTGATAGATCCTTGTTTTCTGCTGTCTCAGGTCCCTTGGTGGTTTGTTGATGTGATCAAGGAGTCTCTGAAGATTGTGAGGACCCTTGGACCTTGTTTGCATCAACAGAGTCGAGTACAGACTCGGACAGGCACTCGGTCGAGCGCAGGCTCAAGTGGGTGGTCGAGTTGACTGGGAACTGATGTCTATTTGTATCCGGCTTCTGACTCGATCAGGTGCTCGAGCACACACACGGTCGAGTGCTGGTCGAGTTGATGGTCGAGCTGGTACCTGAAACTCAATCACAAACAAGCAGAAGAAGAAACAAGATCAGTAGTGAACAAGTTGATAATCGAACTTAATCTTAGACTTTTATGGATCCTAATTGTCACAAAAACACACTCAAATAGGAAACGGCGCCAAATTGAAACATATATTTCAATTTGGATGGTGAAAGATGGATGAATGATGATGAATGTATGCAATGAAATGATAGATGGTAAGGTGTTTCAATTCCCCTTATGCAGTTGCAGTATAAGAGGTGTCAATCCAATCTGAGTGTTTGTGAACAGTCAAGATATGCATAAAGATCTAATTTAAGCTAGATGTAAAGGATGTTTGTCACTAACAATCCTATGATGCAAAATGCAGAAAGTAAACTATAAGAACTATGGACTAAATGCAAATGAAGCAAGATGATTATGACAGTAATGAGGCAACCAACAGAAGTAGAAACTATGCTAAAGAACTAATGCAAGACAAGTAATGAACAAGATACTAAACAATTGCAACAGGAATGCAAATAGAATGAAACAAGACAATCACAAAGCATAAACAAGAGTTCTGGGGATGAACTCGAGCCAGCACTCGACCGAGTGTAGGTCGAGTGAGTGGTCGAGCTAGACTAAACGCAGAAACAGAGCAATGCAATAAAAACAGAGTAATGCAAAGACGAATCAAACTACAATCAAGCAACAGGATTAAGACTGTAAAATCAATAAACAAGGAAGGACTTGAGGAGGGATTCATGGGCTGGACTAATGATTGAGGCTATCTAACTTGATCAACAAATCTCAAACAACATGAGCTAATCTCTAGACATATGTATCTAAGACAAGCTTCTCCCACTCTCATGGTCAAGAAACAATCAAACCTATGCATTTCTAGACTTGCTCTCACATAGTAAAGAATCTACACAAGCAGGCAGTAATAACTATGTCTCATACCAAACAAAACCTCTAATCTCTTAGCAAGCAAGATGGTAAGCTCTAGATCTAGCCTTATCTATGCCTCTTAAACATTGGTGTGATGCTAAGATGCTTGAAATCAGATCCTACCCTCTCAGATATAGGATCAGCATTAAGAACATCTACCCTAGAAGAGATCTACAACAATCAAGCTTGATCAAGCCAAACAAACCTCATTCACAGCCCAGCCTAACCCATCCTCAAGGTCCTAAGCTACTACTCACAAGAACACATGATGAACATCAAAATCATAAACCCAGAAAAGATTGAAACTTGCATCATTAGAAAGATGAAACAAAGATCTACAATACTGAAAAAGAAATGAAACTTGAATTCTCAATATTAAGAAAGTTATTAAACTAACAATATTGAAGAATTTAGTCTTTTTCAAGTACAAGATCTAGGAAAATATAAAGCAAAAAGAATAAATCCCAAAAAGGGTAAATACTAGGTTTATAGAATATCTAAAAAGCTGACTACTTTTGTGGCTGCAGGTACAAGGCTTTATATAGGAGGGGAGTGGAAGCCCTAAAAATGCTAAAAGACAAAATAGTCAACGGCTCGGTCAACTCGACCTGTGCTCGGTCGAGTGGCAGGTCGAGCTGGCTTCTCTCGTGCATTCTCCACTCGGTCGAGTCCTCCTCAGCACACGGTCGAGTGTCTGGTCGAGTGTGCGGTCGAGTTGGACTCCGGACCTTGTTATTTCAGCCTTAACTCTCTTGCTTTCCCTTCCTGATTGCTTCACTTCTTCCTCAGCATTGCTTCCATGCTCCTTAAGCTTCAAAATCACCTGTTTATGCATGAAAAGATGCAAATGCAATGCAACTAAACTCTAATGCATGATTAGTCTTAAACCTATGCAATAATGGTGAAAATGGATAGCAAAAGATGCAAAAGATGTGAATATACTAAGGGAAAACATGGTAAAATATATGAACATCAGCATATGCCATACAATAGGCAAACTACCTATTCTAATCCTAATAAGAATTGGACAATTTCCTTTTTCTTTATGTTTTAGGAAATTTCCCTCTTTCTTCATGTTTACATTCCTATTGTAAACAAGAAGCTCTTTGTCCTTCTAAAAGCTTCTTGCACCTTCTAGTCTTGTGTAAATCTTCCAGTTTGCTAATCGCCAATATCCTGATGCTCTGTTCTTCTGAAGTAGTTCACCCTTTTGAATGCCGCATCTTCAATCTCCCCCTTTTTAACTTTGTGTTTCTCAAACATAAGATTCCTTAGATATAAAACAAATATCTTTGAACCATAGTCAACCATTCAAAAACATAAACCAAAACGATCATCAAACCATAGTCAATCATTCATACATAATGAACCAAATCACCGAAAATCTCTCAAAGTTTCAATGAAAAACACAAAGCTCCCCCAGAATCTCAGACTAGCTAGACTCCCCCAGAATAGCTAGACTCCCCCAGAATCTCAGACTAGCTCCATCTCCTTCTCCCCCTGCTTGAGAAAACAAAAGTTAAAAACAACTCAAATCATCTTGGAAAGTGGATGATTCTGTATGAGCCTCAGTACTACTTCCGTAAGTCTCTGTAGAGCTTGTGTTGTATCGACCAAAGCTGCATATGAACTCTCCTCATCTTCTTGACCTAACTGTAGCACATGAAGGCTACCCAACTGAATTACCTCAGAAGTCGAAGAAGATCCCTCATCTGTTTGTCTTCGAACTAGTGTAGGATGTCCATCCTCAGAAAGTAAGTTGTGTTTAACCGCATAAGCATATCCAGTTCGAATATCTTTAGTGTAGAACTTCTTCTGCATTTGACCACTCAAGCGGAGAATCTTAAGTGCTTCGAAGATTGTTCTTGGAAAAATCACACACCTAGTAGAATCATTCCAACTCATATCCATAATTTGATCATAGATCAGCTGTCCGAGATCAAAACGAATACCCTTAATCAGAATGTACACAACTTCAGCACGTTTGACTGATGGATGATTCCGATGAACAGATGGAACCCAGTTATATGCCGCAAACATCAAAAGAGCTGCAACCTCTCCAGGAAGATCCCTAACTTTCAACTTCGACCAAGGCAACTTATCTTTCCCACTGAAAACTACTGCAAGCTCATTCTTACTTAGCTTATCAACAGAAGCATCGGCTTTTTTCTCTGCTAATGTCAAGAAATCAAGATTAAACGCCTCATTAATAATCCTAGAAGAGAATTCATACCAATGACCCCTAACAAACACTCGAATACCATCTTTGGCTTTCTCATCCGGCAGATTAGCATAAAAATCACAAACCACCTCCTTGACATATATTGGTAAATCTTGTACTGACATATGTAACCCTAAATCCATAATCTTATCAAATATCCCAAATTCATCAGGTTGTGAAAAATCCAGTTGTCTCTCAGCTAAAAACTTCCTCTTCATAAATTGGGAGTACCTTGCTTGAGCAGCTCGTGATACAAACACATCGGACCGAAACTCACCCTTTGTACGAACACTCTTTCCACTTGTAGCTGCACACTTAGATCGCTTGGTCGTAAAGGTGGACCCTTGCTTCACCTTCCTCTGTTTTACTGTGTGACGCTCGAGTTGCTCTTGCGCAGAGATTTCCTCAAATCCAAACTCCTCAGCATCCGAAGCTATTTCTTTACCTTTATCCTTTCCAAAGAGCTCTTCTTCCTCATCGACAGAGATATCCTCACCGCCAATCTCTTGTGCCGATTCATCTTTTGAGGATTCTTCATCTCTCATTGAAACAAATTGATCAGCTTCATCGTCACTTGATTCGTCAACCAGATGAGGTCGATGAGAAACACCATCATCTCGAGTCATCTCCGATTTTCTTCTTCCTTTCACCAAACCTTGCCGAGTCGCACTCACCGTTTTTTTTTTTTTTTTTTTTTTTTTAATAATACACCCGAAGTTAGCAAACACAAGATCCCCTTTTTTTCGATACACTCGATGTTAATACAAGATCCTTCCTTTTCGTTGTTTTTTTTTTCTTCTGTCGATACACTCGAGGCTACCACAAACCATAAGTTCAAAAATAAAATATCAAACCTTAACCAAAAAACCGGTCTTTGTTTAAAAAACATCTTGTACCAAAACATTGATTTAATCAAACTTAAACCCAAAATTTCCTTGAATTCGCTTCTGAACGGCTTCACCATAAGACTCACATCTCACACACACCAATTTAATTTCTCAAAGTTGAAAATCGATTAAAATCTAATGCCTTTGTGAATATATCTGGTAACTAGTCTTCAGTATCAACATGCTCAATCAAAACTTGTTTTCTCTCAACCAGTTCTCTGATAAAGTGATGTCTCACATCAATGTGCTTGGTTCTTGAGTGTTGAACTGGATTCTTAGAAATATCAATCGCACTTTTGTTATCACAATACACTTGTAAAACTCCTGAATCCATACCATAATCTGCTGACATCTGTTTCATCCATAACAATTGAGTACAACAACTCCCCATTGCTATATACTCGGACTCAGCTGTAGACATAGAAACCAAATTTTGTTTCTTGCTTAACCATGCAATGAGATTATTTCTCAAAAAGAAACATCCTCCACTAGTACTTTTTCGATCTGTCACACTCCCTGCATCACAGTATCCAACTAAGCCTTTCTTTGATCCTTTAGAATACCAAATCCCAAAATCAACAGTCCCTTTCACATACTTTATAATCCGTTTAACAGCTTCAAGGTGTGATTCTTTTGGGTTTAACTGATACCTAGCACACATACCCACACTGAAACACAAATCAGGCCTACTTGCAGTAAGATATAGTAAGCTACCAATCATCCCTCTGTACTGCTTGACATCCACATCCTTACCATCAATATCTTTTGACAGTTTCAATGAAGTACTCATAGGTATCTTGGCTTCTTTACATTTATCCATCTGAAACTTCTTAAGAAGTTGTCTTGCATAAGTACTTTGTGAAATAAAAATCCCTTGATCAGTCTGTGTAATCTGCAACTCAAGAAAATATTTAAGCTCTCCAACCAGACTCATCTCGAATTCTTGTGTCATGCTGTTTACAAAACTGTCCACCAACTTCTTTGAAGTACTCCCAAAAATAATATCATCAACATAAATCTGAACCATCATGATGTCATCCTCTTGTTCTACAATGAATAAAGTCTTGTCCACACTTCCTCTGTTGTAACCCTTTTCCATAAGAAAACTAGTTAGCCTTTCATACCAAGCTCTTGGAGCTTGCTTCAATCCATAAAGAGCCTTTTTTTAACTTGTACACATAATCAGGCTTAACTGGATCCTCAAACCCCTTGGGTTGTTCGACATACACTTCTTCCTGTAGAATCCCATTCAAAAAAACACTCTTGACATCCATCTGGTATACCTTGAAGTTCAGAATACAGGTCATCCCTAGAAACAGTCTAATTGACTCAAGTCTTGCTACTGGTGCAAAGGTTTCTTCGAAATCCACTCCTTCGATCTGTGTATACCCTTGTGCTACCAGTCTAGCCTTATTGCGAACCACAACACCACTTTCATCAATCTTATTCTTAAAAATCCACTTGGTACCAATGAAGTTCACATCTATTGGTCTTCGAACCAGCTCCCAAACATCATTACGCTCAAACTGTTCAAGTTCTTCTTCCATGGAAATGATCCAAAAATCATCTTGAACAGCTTTTACATGGTTCTTTGGTTCAATCATTGACACAAAACACTCATAGAAAACTGTCTCTAGAGTTGTAAAGTAACTTGTCATCTTTTTAAAGTCTAATTTAACTCCTCTAGTCTTCATCTTTTCATTCAGATCTCCAATGACATCAGATGCTGAGTGGTTTTTATGAACATGTTGAATCCCATCTGACGATGTAACAGAGACTTCTACTTCAGACTCGTCATTAAGTACTTTAGTAGTACTTTCTGGTTCGGTATCACTATTTGAATCATCATCATTTCCCACCAAACAAGGCTTATCATCAAACACTACATTTACTTACTCCATAATAAGACCAGTACGTTGATTATACACCCTGAATGTTGTACTGCTCTCTGCATACCCAAGAAACATGCCTTCGTCACTTCTGGAATCGAATTTTCCAAGATAATCCTTGTCATTTAAAATATAAACTTGCAACCAAAAACATGGAAGTAGCTCAGGTTTGGTGTTTTGCCTTTCCACAACTCATAAGGTGTCTTAATCGTATTTCTTCGTACATATACTCTGCTGATTATGTAACAAGCGGTATTTAAAGCTTCAGCCCAGAACTTCTTAGGAAATTGATTTCCATGAATCATTGCTCTTGCCATTTCCTGAAGAGTTATATTCTTCCTTTCTACAACTCCGTTTTGTTGTGGCGTTCTTGGTGCTGAATACTAATGTGCAATCCCATGTTGATCACAAAACTCTTTCATAGCATCATTTTTGAAATTCTCCGCCATGATCACTCCTTATCTTTTTGATTCCTCCTTGCTCATTAAGTAATTGTAAGGCTAAAATTTTGAAACTGTCTACAATATCAGACTTTTCACGAATAAATTGAACCCATGTGTATCTGAAATAATCATCAACCAACACAAACACATATTTTTTCCCTGCTAAACTCTCAACCTGCATTGGTCCCATCAAATCCATGTGAATCAGATCCAGAACTGATTTTGACTGAACATCTGGAACCTTTTTGTGCTGAATCTTGACTTGTTTTCCATGATTGCATGGTCCGCACACCATATTGTCTTCCCCTTTAAGCTTTGGTACCCCTCGTACTATCTCTTTATTCACAAGAGTAGTAAGATTTCTAGTATTCATATGGCCAAGTCGCTGATGCCAGAGATCAATACTCGCTTTAGCACTGTAACACTTGATTGGCTCTTTTTCCCACATGTAGCAATTGTTCCCAGATCTTACACCATACAACTTGACATTTCCTGCTTCATCCAAAGCTTTGCAATCAACTTTTGTGAACAGCACCGACAATCCTTCGTCACAAAGTTGACTAATACTTATCAAATTAGCTCTCAGCCCTTGAACTAGATAGACATTCACAAGTTGTGGAAGCTCAGCATCACACGTTGTACCCTTGCCTTGTATAAAACCATGACTCCCATCTCCAAATGTTACTGTACATCCTTTCAGTTTATTGATATTTTGTAGATTACTCTTGGTTCCAGTCATATGCCTTGAGCACCCACTATCGAAGAACCAAGGCTCTGAGTCATCTTGTTCCTTAGTAATCAAAGCCATATTACATCTAAATCCTGATCCAGAAGTGACCTTTATTTCTGATTGATAAAGATCGACTTTCTTCATCCATACTTGTCTTCTAAATCCATTCCAGAAAAATCTTCCTTGACGCTTTAAAGCACACACTTTTTCCCAAAACTTGTAGCAATATCGTTTGTAGTGGCCAATCTTTCCACAAAAATAACAGCCCAAAAACTCTCTAGAAACACTTGTAGTTGTTTCCTTCTCGGAATGATATGTTCCAGAAGATACAAACTTGGTTAACTGTGGTTTTGCTCCTCTGTTTTCTGTAAATCCCAGTCCTGTATGAGTCTTCTCAGTTCTTCCATAGCTCAAGATCTTATCGAGTTGCTTTGTGCCTGCAAACATGTGAATCTTCCTATGCTGTTGATCCAGTTCCAATTGCAGTTCTGAAGATTTTTTCTTTTCTTTACACAGCTCCTCATCAAGTTTGCCTGCTTTTGCAGATAAGACCAACTTTTCTCTCATCAAATCCAGCGAACCTTTAGCAATATTTTTCTCATCCTCCAATTCATTTTGTAAGGATATGACCAGTGCCTCAAGACGAAGTTTTTCTTTTATCAATCCTTGATTCTCTTTTCCTAGAGTAATAAGTGTGTCTCGTACTTCTTTGTAACTCTGAACAATGTCATGAATCTCCTCTCCTTCGGATTCTGAGTCAGTTACTTCCTCCCCATTCTCAAATTCAGTGATTCCCACCATCGCCACTAAATTAATAAGCTCTTCTTCTCTGCTGCTATCATCATCTGATACATCCTCAACACTAATCATAGATTTTTCTTTCTTAGTTTTAGAATTACTTATACACATATCATATGTATGTCCAGAACCCTTGCAGATTGTGCACTTGGCATCTCGTAGCTTGCTCGTTGGACACTCTCGAATGAAATGTCCATATCCTTTACATTCATGACACTGCATATCAGCCTTTCTGTCTTCACTTGTCTTTTTAAATGAACTAGTCTTCTTTTGGCCTTGACCTTGTTCTATTCTTCTCAAGACTCGATCAAACCTTCGTACCAGCAAGCTTACAGCATCCTCCTCTCCTTGATCAGTTATGTCTTTGCTTACTGCTAAAGTTATCCCTTTTGGTTTCTTAATCCCATTCAGTTTCATCTCATGTGCTTGTAGCATTCCAACCACTTCAGCATAACTGAGACTGTCCAAATCTTGTGATACAGTCAAGGCTGTCTTATACCCCATGAATCTCGAAGGAAGACATCTTAGAAACTTTTTGACTAATTTCTGGTCTTTATAAGTTTTTTACCTATGGTTTAGGCCTCTTGTGCTAGAACACTCAACTTAGAACTGAAGTCTGAGATTGATTCATGATCCTCCATCCTTAGATTCTCAAATCTCGATGCTAATATATCTTTTCTTGAGCTCTGCACTTTGGTGGTGCCTTCATAATGAATCTGAAGGACATCCCATGCTTCTTTCACAGTTTCACAGCCCTGAATTAAGTCAAAATGTTTCCTTCCTACACTGCAGTGAATGGCACTCAAGGCTCTTGAATTGAACTTGGATTTCTTCTTTTCTTCCTCTGTCCAGCTTTCTTCTGGTTTGGGTACTTGCTTTCCGGTTTCATCCTTGATTGTCGGTTCCTCCCACTTTTCTAAAACATTCTTCCAAGCAAGTTGATCAATTCCTCCTACTATAGATTTGATTCTTGATTTCTAAAACCCATAATTTCCATCATCTAAAACAACTTTACTGTTGTTAACCAGATCTCCTTAGTTCTCCATCTTGTCCACAGAATCTCACATGTAGTAATCCGAACAAGTGCTGCTCTGATACCAATTGAAAGTGTGAGAACTTATGATCTTAATGATGGAATAATGATTTCTTTAAACCCTTGTTTGATTAATTGAAAATCTGTTTACAAGTTTGTTCTAAACAATTTTCTAATCTCTCAAAAACTCTGTTTAAAGAAACATCACACTCTCTCTAAGGTCTTAGCTCTTCTTTTTTCTTAAAGACTAAAACTTAGTAGCTAGGTTAACTTTCTCTTGTTTGTGCTTAGGCTTTCAATCAGCCTTTGCATCCTATTTATAGAACTAGGCCTATGCCATACAATAGGCAAACTACCTATTCTAATCCTAATAAGAATTGGACAATTTTCTTTTTCTTTATGTTTTAGGAAATTTCCCTCTTTCTTCATGTTTACATTCATATTGTAAACATGAAGCTCTTTGTTCTTCTAGAAGCTTCTTGCACCTTCTAGTCTTGTGTAAATCTTCCTGTTTGTTAATCGCCCACATCCTGATGCTCTGTTCTTCTGAAGTAGTTCACCCTTTTGAATGCCGCATCTTCAGGGACCTCATCCTCCTTTGGATCTGTTCACAGTTTCTGTCCTCTTCCAAGTTTTTTCTTTTTTTTGACAAGCTTCTCAATCTTTTAATCTTTTCAACTTCTCAAATCCTTTCCAAACCTTCAAGATTCTTTGTTCAGTCATTCTGTAGTGGTATAAGGAGGAAGAGAGGTCCAACTATTTGGTCTGAACCAAGAACTGGGCCTCTATTGGTGTGAAGCCCATACATGATCCGTGTTGTGTGGCCTGCAGGACTAAACCGACATAAGCTCTAGGGTTTCACTATAAAAGGGAAACTAGGGTTGAAGAAACATATATGCTGAAGAAAACCGCAGAGCACGCACTAAAGAAGCTGGAGGTACATTGGTGACGGCTGTAGGGCACAGCGCAGGGCGCTGTGCATGGCAGATGCAGAGACGCAGGGCGTAGTGCAGAGAGCATGCGCAGGGCGTCGTACATGGAGCTTGAAGCTGTGCGCAGAACCATGATAAAGGAGCAGAAGCTCGGCTGGGGTCGAAGGACTGAGAGTCGGACATAACCTTGTCTAGGTTTAAGGTGACTTCAGGACACTCTGATGAGAGACGAAGGTGGAGCTGCTTCTTTGGGGTTCTGGAGGGGTTTCAGGGTTATACATGGAGGGGAGAGCTGAACCAGAGACAGAGAGAGGGGAAGAAAAAAAGCTAGATCTATTATGTGTTTTCTTCTTCAGGTTCTCTGTAGTTGTTAGTTCTCTAAGCTTCTATATGTAACACTGTGTGTAAACCTTGGTTGATTGATAGTGGATACTTGTAGGAGAAGGTTCCCACACGAGATGTACCCTTTGCATGAGGGGAACTCGTTAAATCTCTGTGTTATGTTTATGTTATGCAAACTGATATGTGAAGTAGAAGAGGAGTAGGGGCAGAGTCGCGGTTTGCGGTTCACTACAGAGGTGAATCGGGGTCTGCGATTCTCAACAAGTGGTATCAGAGCTCGGGCTCAGGAATTCACAGACTCAGGCATGACGTTGTAAGCATACAAGAAGGATCTGGAGACTGTTGTAGAAGACTCGAAGGTTGAATCAATTATGGGGTTGGTTTAAGGTGGAGTTATCTGCAGTATTTGATTCAGGTTCATGGATGGATGTGTGAAGGTGATTTGCACATGGCTATGAAGAAGGAATTGAAGCATCATCCATAAGGCTCAAAACTTATCAAAACAGGAGTTCAGTTTTCCGCTGCAGTCACAAGGTACATGTGATGTTCTGTTTTGAAGCTTCTGAATACTCAAAGCTGTTTCAGTTTATGGAATCTAGACACTAGGAGAACGCAAGGATGTAGACGTCTTCAACTATTGAAAAGTCAGTTTTCGGTTGTTGAAAGTCTGTGTAGTGGTGTTCAGAAATTTGTTGAAGGTACAACTATTGGAGTCACAGATTTACTAAGGGACGCCTTCAAAGGTAAATATGTGTAAAAGGGTTGTTAGGTCAGCTAGTTGTGTCGAAGATTCAAATGAGTATGAAGATGGACCAGGCAATTTGTGTTGAAGTGGTCAGATTTGAGAGGTGTTGGGTGAATGGTGAAGTCTCAGGAATGGATCAGGTTGTTAGAGATTTGAAAGGACTACAATCAAGGTAGGTCTACAGAGAATGGGAATGCAGAAGAGTACCAAGAGTCGAAGTTGCAGCCAATGCGATTTGATTTGTCAAGGTGGAGTTGGTTCTTCAAGGTGACTTAAAATCTCTGGAAGACTTTTATAGACATTGCAGGACTGTGCAAGAGTTTGCAAGTAAGTGCAAGAATCTACAAGGCTGGCGGAAGGTGACTGGGGTTAGGTTTTGCATTGAGAAGAGAATCAGAAACAGAAAAGTTTTGGTTCGCCTGTTTGCATCTACAGAGATGATCTGGTGGATGAATTTTCTGAAGGTATCACTTTTCGGAAGTTTAAGTGTTTGTTGACACTTAATAAGGAAGCATGTGAGTATAAGGGGAGGATTCAAGTAGATCTCAGGTGGTTAAAGATGCAGGTTATGATAGACAAGACTAGTAGAAGACTAGTGGGTCTAGCAACATCATTAAGTTTTCTCAGGAGAGTCACTTACACGAAAGTTAAGTGAGGATTCATCAATGGTAAAGACATGTCAAGTTGTATTGATGAATGGTGAGAAAAGGTATGATGCTAGTACCAAGGTTCTTCTTGGTAAGGTCTGCCAATGTGAAGAACTATTGCAGGGTTATGTTAACAGTAGGTGTGGCTTCAGGGATTCTAGAGTGAAGCATTAAAGGCTGTTACAAGGAGACTAGCAGAGGTTTTTAAGCTGTTGGTCGGACATCTGTTTTAACATGAGGTTGAACAGGAGGTTGTACTGTCAAATCGTACAAGCTAGGTTCATAAGTCAGTTGGTTAAACAGATGGGATGTAAACTCAATCTCAAGAGTAATGCATTGGGTTGAGATTGTTTACATGATGAATCAGAGATTGTTTCAGGATTGAAGCATGTATGATTCATGTGTTCTGCATGAGATTCAAGGAAGTTTGGTTCAAGCTCAGTGCACATGAGGGGAATCAAAGGTCGACCAAGTTAATCAGGTTGTAGACGGATACAGATGATATACAATCATGATAACATGTCTGTGGTATTTATCAGAAACCATGTAAGAGGTTGTGTGATTGTTGTAATCGTGTTCTGAGAGGTTGTGTCTCAGGTTTTACTAGTTCTAAAAGTTTCAAGATCAAGGTTCCATAAGCAAGCAAGGTGTTACTTGCGGGTGAATTAGAAGTTCTGGTTCTAGGTGGAGCTGTTGTGAGGAACAGGAGAATCGAGTAAAGGTCTTCATAAGTGTTTCTAAGACCAGGAGAAACAAGGTTGAAGAAGATGATTCGTGTAAGGAGTGACACGAACTTGTTGGGACAGCTGAAGAGCATCATAAGCTATTCAGAGAAGCTGTCAAGAACAAGGTGAAGCTGTATTGCTTTGCAAACTGAAATTTCAGAAAGTTCGAACATAGGGACAGTCATGAGTTAGTCTAAGGATTCGATAGGTGATGAGAATTTCATAGCAATGTCAGAGGATGGCATTGGAGGACACAAAATAACAGTCACGGTTGGTTGTGTTCTGTATTGATTATCAAGAAACAAGGTTGTAAGGGTTTCTTCAGTGGTCGGAGTTCGTCTGCAAGTGGGATTACAGTCATCAGAAGAAGGAAGCTTGAGGGAGAGTCGCGAATCTCTTTAAGTTTCAGAAGATGAAGTTAAAAATTCCTAAGGTGGACAAATGATAAGGATCATTGGGAGTTGCAGGTTCTACAGGAGAAGACAAGCTTTGTTTTTCTTTTCAGGAAAGAATCAACACAAAGGGGATTTTGTGAGTTGGACCAAATGAAGCAAAAGGTGGAGTTTGTTGTAAATGTTTGCTTCATATGGGCTTATTTGGTCTGAACCAAGAACTGGGCCTCTATTGGTGTGAAGCCCATACAGGATCTGTGTTGTGGCCTGCAGGACTAAACCGGCATAAGCTCTAGGGTTTCACTATAAAAGGGAAACTAGGGTTGAAGAAACATGTATGCTGAAGAAAATCGCAGAGCACGCACTAAAGAAGCTGGAGGTACATTGGTGACGGCTGTAGGGCACAGCGCAGGGCGCTGTGCATGGCAGACGCAGAGACGCAGGGCGTAGTGTAGAGAGCATGCGCAGGGCGTCGTACATGGAGCTTGAAGCTGTGCGCAGAACCATGATAAAGGAGCAGAAGCTCGGCTGGGGTCGAAGGACTGAGAGTCGGACATAACCTTGTCTAGGTTTAAGGTGACTTCAGGACACTCTGATGAGAGACGAAGGTGGAGCTGCTTCTTTGGGGTTCTGGAGGGGTTTCAGGGTTATACATGGAGGGGAGAGCTGAACCAGAGACAGAGAGAGGGGAAGAAGAAAAGCTAGATCTATTATGTGTTTTCTTCTTCAGGTTCTCTGTAGTTGTTAGTTCTCTAAGCTTGTATATGTAACACTGTGTGTAAACCTTGGTTGATTGATAGTGGATGCTTGTGGGAGAAGGTTCCCACACGAGATGTACCCTCTGCATGAGGGGAACTCGTTAAATCTCTGTGTTATGTTTATGTTATGCAAACTGATCTGTGAAGTAGAAGAGGAGTAGGGGCAGAGTCGCGGTCTGCGGTTCACTACAGAGGTGAATCGGGGTCTGCGATTCTCAACAGTTGCCAAATCTCTGTGTTCTCTGTTTATGTGTTCTCTCTATTTCCGTGTTTAAAGCTTGAGTCAGATCCATCAATTAGTATTTGATTGAATACAAAGTTGTTGTATGGATTTACAACAAGTGGTATCAGAGCCTCAGGTTCTTGAGGAGCAAGCTTTGTGAGAAAGCTTTCAAATCTGTGAAGGAAAGTGATAGCTTTATATCAGATCTGTAGTTTGCATAGAGATTGTGCTACAATAACATGAAAGAAGAAGATGGTGGCTGTTCTGGGTTTCAGAACGTCGATGTTGGAGGAAGGAAGATTCACTACAGTTGATCCGATAAGATCAGATGATTTCACGTTTACGAACTCTGAAGGATCTACAACTTGTCTCCTCCAATAGCTCGAGAGTTGAACATCAATGTGAGTTATGTATCAAGCTATTCACTGGTGATGATGTTGATATCAGTTATATGATATATTTTGAGGCTGGTAAAAGAACACTCATCCATAGAGTTTGTTCTTGATTTTTAAAGTTGTGCAACCAACTGGAGATTAGTTTGTGGTGGAGTTAACCTCTACTTGCTTTAGGCTCAAATATTGAAGACGTCAAGTCTGTATCCTCTACAGTCACAAGGTCATAGTGTGATGTTCTGAAGAGTTGTTTCTATTTGTTGATGGTCTGCAAGTGTTAAGAGAATCAAAGTCTTGGTATAGCACAAAAGGTCTGATGTAGCTTATGTGCGAGTTTTAGAAGTTTGAACAATCAATATGAACAGGATTCTGCTACAATGAGACGCCATAAAAGCTTGAAATCCTATGTGTGTTAATGGTTGTTTGAGTATCAATAAGGTTTTCTGGTTTAGATCAACGAAGAGGTTGCAGATGAGCATGAAACAGTTTCAGGTTAATCTGTTGGAAATAAGACATGTTAGGATCTTTGAGGAAATTCAAGTCTGACTAAGATTTGAGAAAGTGTGTAGTTGATTGTAGGATGTGAGTATCAGTGTCAATGGTTAGAGTCTTGTGAATCTAAGAAAGGTTCAAAGTGTTGATGATCAGGCGTTAAAGGAGATCATCAGGGAGCTGAAATGAGTCTGAAGAAATTGGCTCAAGACTACAAGGTCTGTTGTTTGATATTCTATGGCACACGAGTGTTGTAGCAGAAGAAACAGGTGGGTGTTCTGTTGGAATAACATGTAAGTGTGTAGTCATTGTTCATATTTTTGTGGATGTTTCAGAAACTGGTCAAGCTGATGATATAGCTGACGTTACACATGAGTTTTGTGAAGACAAGTACAGACTCATGGTGAAAGCTGATAAGGAAAAATTAGTGATGTGGTGACAAAAGGCTTCAATTTCAAAAGAGATGAGATAACATGGTTATCGTGAAATTCAGACGTGGAAGACTCAAGGTCTTAAAGTTTGCATAGTAGGCCATCATTGTCGGTTTGACATGATGATCAAGAGAAAACATGAAGTTGCATTGATAATTGGTAGCTGATCAGATTGGTTGTCATCAAGGTGGAGTTTACATTTGGTGATCAATATGATTGTGTAGCTTAAACCGGATTGGTATTGTCAGTTATAAGCTAGTTTAATCAAGAATCATGTGGTTATTTTTAGAATGTATCAGACATCTCGTTCTGGCATATATTGCGACTAGTGCATACATAGACAAAGTCTTGATAGTAGCAGTCAATGGAGTATGTGAATGAGTCAAGATTGTCTGAAGCTATAAGAGAGTGTGGAAATTCGCATTCAGGAGGTGTTTATCGGCATGATGGAGTGTATTAGAGGTTAGTGTGAAGTGAACAAAGGTAAGCTAAGATGGTGATTGTCAAAACTGTTGGCTGAATATTTGTTATGTGTAGTGGATTGAACGAAGTTCTGTGTCGAAAGTCTTCCTAGCCTTGGGACGTTAGGCGGCGTGACCAGTTGGAAACAACAGCGGTGCATTTTGGGATTCAATCTATTGTAGTCATACAAATTGCTGTTGAATCGAAGACTGTTTCAGGTGTTTGGAACATATTTGATTCTAGAGTTCTGCTATGTGGTTCAGAAGGATTTCTGAGTTAGTAAGCAGAGATTTAAAAGTTTTGATAGGACAGTCTCTATGAAGTCAGTCAGAACCATATAGGAAAGACTGTTTGTTTTGAAGACACATAAGTGATTGTGTTGTGTCTGAGGTATTCAATCATGGAGTGATCTCTGGTATTGAAGTATGTTACAAGGTTTTATCTATGAAATCAGAATGAACACTTATGGTGTTAAGCATGAGATGAATGAACGTTGAAGTGATCAAGGTGTTTTTCCTCTGAACGAGAATCTTAGAGACAATTGCAGGTGTTTGTAGGTACGGTCTCTGTAATTCATATCAGGAAATTCTGTTGTGCATCTCGCATGAAAACATGTTTTATCTCAAGGCTTGAAGTATTTGCAACTGATATGAAGTCATAGAAAGGCTGATAATGCAAGAGAGTCAAATTGCATTTGTTGATCAGTTGAAGACAACTACTTGAGAAGTTGTAAGTTCTATGTTTCCATCATAAGGTGGAGTTTGAATAATCTCCTTGGTAAAAGGTTGTTATAGGCCTGTAAGAATGATGTTGTACCAAGTTTTTGGTGGATTGCATACTGGTGAATGTGTTGCAGAGTTGGAGTAACTCATCATGGGCTTAAGGTTTGATGTGAAGAAGCTTTAAGGTATTGTCTCAGACATATCAAATGTTATTATGATATGAGACATGGTTGAAGTGACTGATAACGTGTCACAAGCTGTTGGTGATAATTCTATTTTACCAAGATGTTTGAACCTGTGAAGTGGTTCAGGTTGATATGTTAAGACATATGGTTGTAATGGATAATCTCAGGTTATACAGTGGTGATTCTGGATGTTGAGATTCTTTGCATGTCTAACAAGCTCAAGAAGGTGTTGTTGGCAAGGTGTATGATCATACATGTGAGAGACAACGCTTGTGGTTTGAGTTAACCCAACTTAAACATGTACAAAGAGTCGATTGAAGATCATTGGTTAAGTGGTTTAGCTTATGAAGTGATTGGTTGGCTCATCAAGTTGTAACCGGATCACTCTATCTATATGAGTGATAAGGAGGGTTTGTTATTGTGATAAGTTAGAATCAGAGAATTGGTTCAGGTTGAAACAAAAATGTTTCAGTATTTCTGTAGTTGATTCAAGTAAAGGTTTGATTTCTGTCTCACGTTTTAGAACACAAGATAGTATCAAATTCAGCTCTATCAAGGTGAAGCAAGTAACTCTACTAAAAAAAAAAAAAAACATGTGTGAGTTCAACAAATGAAACTGGTTAGCTTACCAAGAAATGTTCTTGAGTGATACCGAGTTCTGTTGTGTAACAACTGTTACTGTATAGCTTTTGAGTGGGAATCTCATGATCAAAGTTATGAAGATGTCAAACGCATGACAAGGATGACACAAGAGTGTCTTGAGTACTAGTTTATCTCTGAAGGAATGGACATGAAAATTGTCGAGGTTCAGGGGTCTGTGTGGTTATTCACAGAATGATGTGTTGATGGTTGATGCAAAATTCAGGAGTTGAATTTGCTGAAATGTTTGTTGTATGAGTGTGACTTATGCAGGTTATTGAAGATTGTTTAGCCAAGTTTAGAGCTGGTTCGCAAAGGTTCTATGGGATGTGTTTCTCCAAAGTTTCAAGCTTGAATCAAGGTGGAGTTTGTTGAGATATGATCCAACTTGAAATAGGAAGTTGTAGTGGATCAGAAGCTTGTCTACGTTTGTTTAATGTGGGCCTGTTTAGTCTGTCAGAAACTAGCCTATATATTAATGTGAAGCCCATACAGGAACCGACTCTGTATTAGATATAAATACACAAGGTCAAACAGATGAAAGAAAAAAAAGAGAGAAAAGAGAGCTGCGCCGAACCCTAGTTCAGGCGGTTCTGAAGAGGTGAACAGAGCTAGAGAGAGATGTAGATTCTCGGTGTATCTAGGCTCAATCTCTTGTTATTCTTCTTTCATATGTTGTCCTCTTATCTAGGATGTTAGATAAGTGTATCTATGTTGTAACCATAACATAAACTCTTGATCTATAAGGATGTTGAGGACTCTGCTTCCTCCCTAGACGTAGCTCTAATCTATAACTGGGTTACCAAATCTCTGTGTTTCTGTTTATGTGTTCTGCTATTGCAGTTTAAAGCTTGAGTAGAAATATAAATTAGTATTTGATTGATGTGTTGTTGTATGGATTTACAACAGCTGTTAAAGCTCACGAGAACCAAGTATAAAGTAGGCATTATTGAATCCAATTATGTCCCCTCTCATTTAGGAAGGGTGACTACCATTCCTCATTTTTAACTCCTTTTAGCTGCCCTATGGCATGGATATATTATATCTGACGAATCTGTATCATTCTCTGACTACAAACTGCCCTTTTTATCCGTGTTCCGTGCCGATCAAACAAGATATTTAAATGACGACATTCATTCAGGAATATTATTGAACGTGACTACTTCTTTTGTTCTATGACAAGAGGCAAGATCGTCTTTCAACTTGTTGCATGATTCCTAGTTTATTCCTTCGAAGCTTATTTATTTCGTTTTAAAGTTTGAAGACTTCTAGTTTATGTCCTTCGAAGCTTATGTACTTTTTTTTTCTTTGACTAAAAGTGTATCTATTATTTTTCCCAACCAAACAATAAATTAAAAGGAATTTCCTCGGTTAGTTGCCCAAGCCAGAGGGAAGGGGTTTACAAAAGAAACTTCAGATATAAGAGAATGCGAAGCACGTCCAAGATAATCCGCCTTCGAATTTGTCGCATGCGGGATCCAAGAGATGGAGAATAGTGGAAAAAACTCCAGCGTATTAAACTCATCGAGCAAGTTGAAGAAGGATGGCCAATATTCAGGAGAATGCACCATAGTGAGTAACTCAACACGTAGCCGCTCCATGGCCCACAACAACGCTTCTAACTCTCAATGCAGGGGGGAGGGGCTCCGTCTTAGACACTTGGCCCCCAACAACAAGGTTTGCTCCTCACCAGCGCAACACCACCAGCCCAATCATGAATGCTAATTGGTTGCTTTCCAAGAACCATCAATTTGACAAAAAGGTGAAGAAACCTGGACATCCCAGGACGGAGATGGAGCCGACATGACCGCCGTAAAGGATAGCGCCTCTTCCCAGGCTAACTTATCGCCTAAACCTGAGCAATTATATCATTCGTCTCTATCTCTAAACCTTTTTTTTTTGTATGGCCTTCCAGATTGCCCATAAAAATCATGGTAATTGAAGAAGTTGATCAGGATCACCCCGTTGAGAGACATCTCTCCAGAAAACAAAATCCAAATTTGATTACACCGACTCATATGAACAAACTCTCTGATGAGACCGGAGTTAGAGATAAATCCTAAACTTCCCACGAGTGAGGGCATTCAAAAAAAAATTAATTAATAGTCTCAACCGCAGAGTCGCACCTATTACACCACATATTTACATTGGACACCTCAGTGTATCTATTTACTTTTATAGATAGGTTTTACTTACTAAAAATACTTACTTTATATTCTTTGTTAAATTTTATTTTATTTTAAAAACTCTAAACCGGCACATCGGGCGGGTCCTAATCTAGTACTCTATAAAAGTTTAAGAGATTTTACAAGAAATTTTACAAGATTAGGAAAAACAAATCAACAAGATTTTAAAAACATTTCTAACAATCTCTTTGAATGTTTCATTTTATACTTTCTATGATATTATTATAAATCATTAAAATTCTATGTAAATTCCAAAACTGAACAACCCCTTAGGATCCATTTCATTAAAAAGACAGATAAAATAGTAAACAAAAGTTTATGAAGGTTTATAGCAAAAATATACTAAAAATAATATGTTATGTATAATAGGATATCTAGAAGATATGTAATTCTACCATAATCATATATGAATGATTTGTAAATACTCTATATGATCTCAACAGTTAGGAAAGTTGGTTAAATGATATTCCTATATATATATGCTTGTATATTGTAGCGATATTCTTATGAGAGTAAATATTAATTCTTCCATTCCTAAACTCTCATCAATCTGTATCATGGTATCAGAGCATGTTTAGGGTTTAGGGTTTAGGGTATAGGGTTTAGCCAAGTGCTTCCACATTCAAATTAATTATGAACCTCTGAATCTAAGTTATTGAGCTTATCTTTGTTCAGATCTATCATCATAGATCTCTGAATCTAATTAGGCCAAGTGCTTCTTCGTTTTCTTATTCTTTATTTTAATGTTAAAGAAATTTTGTTTGTCATCATTCAAGCTTCTTATGAGCCTCTAAATCAAGCCATAGTGCTTCTTTAACTTAATAAAAAGAAAACCATCTTATTTTCCAAATTTCAAGCCATCGATGCTTCTTCAAAATTTTATTTGTTATGTTTCAATTCAGTTAAAAAAAAAAAAATTGGTGTTGTTCAAGCACGAGCTCTACCATTCCACTAAGATCAATCTCAAGCCATTAATTCTACATTTGTTTCATCACTACCTTAAGATTGAAGGGGTGTATAAAAAGATATCTAGAAGATATGTAAATCTACCTTAATCATATGAATGATTTGTAAATATTTTATATGATCTAACTAGTTAGGAAAGTAGGTTAAATAATATTTCTAGATATATGTTTGTATATTGTCACAATATTCTTATGAGAGTAAATACCAATTCTTCCATTCCTAAACTCTCACCAATCTGTATCATTATGTGTGTCCACATTAAGTGAATCAATTCTCTATTAATAGAGTATGAAAATGATGAGTTTTTTTTTTTTTTTGACAACCTGAAGATGATGAGTTTTGGTATAAAAAATTAAAATAAAATTTCATATTCTATGACATAATTGATCTAAAAAATTGGGTTCGATAAGAAATATCTGAAATCCCAGCATTCAATAAAAATACACATGTCCTTATCTAATTATCATCTATATATACATTTTGGAAGTATATTTTAGGTTTTACCATTTTATTTGTACTTATTTAAACTCCTATTTTGCAATGTTGATCCCTAAACAATTCAAAACACACAATTAGTACAATATGAGAAATCGACCAAAATTACAAATCTCAAAGATACAACCAATTATCAACCTATTCCTATAATCGAATGCATAATTATCAGCCTATTAAATTCATATTTCCAAACAAATACATAATGTTACCACCAAGACAAACATTTAATTCTCTATATATCTTCTTTATAAAGTAAATATTGTTCGAAAAATTTTTTGTTTAAATAAAACGAAGATTAGTGAAATCTCTCTTTTAATGAGTACATCGTTAAGTCCTTGCTCATCAAACATATTGGAATCTATAAATACTGTTTTCACAAACGAAACCTAGCAACACCCACAACTAAAACCTACAATTATGCTTTAAGATGTATTAAGAAACGATTCCTTTCTTTTATGTTACCTAAATCTACAGGTTTTGGCTTTTGGGGAATGGTTATGGTTTTGATAATTTTATTATGGTGGTTTATGTTTCATGTTTGGGGGTAGATATATTTGCAGGGTTTGGTCTCAGATTTCTGATGAGATCATCCTCGATGTAAGGTAAATGTTTGAAAGAATGATCAAGAGAATGTAACCATAATCCATTGTATCCAAATATTTTCATTTTTTAATTATAAAAGAATTTTTTCCGAGGTGTACCGCGAGTTAAAATCTAGTTATATAATGAAAAATTATCCATTCGCTATCTGCCACATGGCGCAGTGAGGCCCACCTCATTTGAATTTCTTTAATGATGCTGTCTATACATCATTTTGTTTTAGAACATGTCATTTTAGTTATTCAATAGTTAAATTGAATAATTATTTCAACAGCTTAAAAAAATCATTGTAAGTAGTCTTATAGTGAATATACCTATTTAACAACAATAAAGATATCTCACATTACTCTTTCCTTGACATAGTAAGAGTTGAAAATATAAATGATAACCATGGATTTAGTGGTTCGGGACAAACAATTTGATTGTGCGGTACGGTTTAACTGCGGTACGTAAGGGACACATATTTACGAAAAATATGCTGTTACTGCAAAATAAAAAGTATAAAATAATATTTGATTGGTAAAAAACAATTTACTGATTTTATATTATTTTATTGCACTACAAAAATTTTGAGCTTTAATAGCATTATAATATAGCGTTTTATGATCTTTTGCTATAGTTGATATACCTTTCAGTTTTAGATAGCGTTTGTTAGAGTGTAAACGCTGTGTTTCGTTGGTCTGATTTTTAATTTTGGAAAAGCTTGTTGGAACTGTATTATACATAGCACTGGTATATTTTAAAACGCTATATATAGTTAACGCGGAAAAATAATTCATTTGCCCGCTAAGTATTTGGGTTAAAAACATTAAAAAAACTAAAGGGGCTAAGAAATTTTTGTTTCACTTAAATTTATTTTTCTTACTATCTATCTTCTCAAAAAAACCTTTCAACTCTTGCCATTTATTTTGTTGCATTAAATGGATTCTGTTTATGATCCCAAGTAATTTTTTTAAGTAAGGAGAAGACGACAATCACCAGTATTCTTCTTCTTCTTTCTTTGAGAGTTTCATCTCTAAGGTACTATTTCTCTATGAAACTGATTTCCATGTTTGGTTTCTTATGCTTGAAATCGTGGAGAATGAGCAGCTAATATTAAGAGTGGTTTATATTCCAGATTTGATTTTAGGAAAGGGTGTTGTGCTATATACGGCGGTCGGCATCTCCTCCCCTTTTCTTCATTGTGACCATGTACGATGGAGGTGGATTTCTGTTTAAAACCCTTGAATTGCTTTGTTGTTTCATCTTTTGAGAATTCTTAAGTTTTTTTTTTTGTTTTTGGGTCTTAATGTGAAGATTCCATTATAAATTAGAGTTTACAAAATTAGATACCGATTACAAATATACCCCATTACCACAGGAACGAGGAAAAAGAGACTAGAACAAAATTTACTATAAAGGATAAGAGAGACGACTAAAGTAAACTTCAAGGAGGGAGGAAGGCTGCGAGACGGTCCCAGGAAAAGAGAGGAGACGACTTCGCATCGTACGATCAATGTAGAGGCGGAGAGAAGAGGCAGGGCATTCGGCAGATGAGAAGATCCTGGCATTTCGTTCCTTCCAGATATGATAAACCACAGTCTGGAAAAGAAACTTGATGATTGCGATAGCCTTAATGACTTGCGGGCGACGGAGACTGAGGATCCATGCGGGAGTGTCTAAAAGAGCAGAGAGGGGAGTGGGAAAAAACTTAGCCGCAAAGAACCCCCAGAGATTAGAGGAGAATGGACAAGTGAAGAAGAGATGCTCGTGAGTCCCAATCCCATTCGGGCAGAGAACACAAGAGGCAGGGATATTCAAACCCCAGCTTCGAAGCCTATCTCTCGTTGGCAGGCGGGAGAGAATGGCCAACCATGTAATAATGGCAAACCGTGGCACATGCTCCTTGAACCACACAGCCTTAGCCCAAGGGACAACTGGAGAACGAGTCCTTAACTGCTCCCATGTCTCTTTTGCAGAGAAACAGGGGCGATATATACCCGCAGCATTTTGCCAAAGGTAGGAATCCCGGCCTTTGCTTTCCAAGGGAGCAGGAAGTTCTGTAAGAGCAATCAAAAGCGCTTGAGAATTGTTAGAGCGGGCAGGCGGTAGTACCCAGTCCCCATTCCTCGAAGCGTCGATAACATGCGCATCCTTGCTGATGCGGAGTTGTCTTGGACCAGATTCACCAAGGAAGGTAATGAGCTGACCAAACTCAGTCCATGAGTCATACCAGAATGAGGCAGAACGCCCGTCACCCACTTCATACTTGAGATACTATGTGATAATGGGTTTGAGCTGCAGCATGCTATTCACCGTTTTAGAGAAACGATTAGCCTCCTTTGTTAGCCAAAAACTCCTTTTCGAGAAAATGTTTCCTGTGAGCCAGACAACCCATAATGAACCAGAACGTGAAAAGAAGTTCCAGACTAACTTGAGCCTGAAAATTAGCTGAAAATCCTCCAGGAGCCTGATGCCTAGTCCCCCTTTGAGTTTCGGTCTACAAACATCCGCCCAAGCTACTCGAGCCCCTGACGCCGAACCAGTCTTGTTTTTCCAGAGGAAAACAGAGCATAAGGAATCCACTTTAGAGTAGAGAATTCTTAAGTTCTTCTATGCAAGATTGTTTTTTTCTTTTGGTAGGTGTGTCAGATGAAGTGTTACAGGCTGGTTACGCCGGAGTAATGTAAGCTCCATGGTACGTATCAGTGTAGATTTGCATTAGTCTCTTGTAATTCCGATGTGTTCATAAGGTTATTGGGGCGGTAAGTGGTTTAAAGAACTCAACGTGAGCTCGCTCTCCTTCGTGACGCCAAAGTGTTCGGTACTTAAAACAAGTGTTTCTATGTTAACATGGGAAAGTGACGTCTGTCTCAACAAGCTAGTCTCTGGCGAAGTTATTTGTGACCACAAAAGTTTTAACGAGACGTTGGTTTGAAATAAGAAGACATGTGTTGAGTGAAGCCCGTTGAAGTGATTACAAGTCAAGGTGAAGATGGAAAACGTTGTTGCTTGAGTTTATTTGAACTTATGTGTGTGACAATTAATAAAGTGTTTTGATATATACCATCTCTAAAATAAATCTAGAATTTTATTATACATCGAATCAAATTAGTATAAAATAATAAATAAATAAATTATATTTATTAAATATAACAATTCCATTTTAATATACTAATAACAAAGAAAAACAGTTATTATAGAATATTTAATTACAGATGAATAAATGCTATTGTATACGATAATACAATAGCATAATAAAAAAACCGTTATCTAAAGTATCTGACCTACAATGACGGGAGCAGATATAGGTTTTCTTAAAACGCTATAGTATTGATAAATAGCGTTATTCAGACGCTATTAAAACTCAAAATTCATGTAGTGTTGATAACGGATATAATTATATATTTCAATTTGTTTTATATTAATTTCTCACTTTTAAATGCCAAAATTTATATAAAATTAAATCTTAATCATACATATGTATTATTAAATTAATTACAAGTTCAACCATAAAAACAAATACAACATAATAAAAAAAACCGTTCTCGAGTTCTTTGATTTACAAATCTACTTGTAAAATTAATATTTAAGTGTGGTACAAACATAATGGATGTTGTTATGACTGACGAGGGTGATTCAAGTGTGGTACAAACGTCTCTTGGGGATGTTCATGGTTCTTAATCTGACATCACGGATCCGGAGAAATCTGTAGCAGGGGTACCGGCAGGGGAGGAGATGGAGGAAATGGTCGACACTACAGGTTTGGTGGTGGATCAACGAGATGTTCAAGTGCAAGCGGCTGCTGAAGGGTCTGTTATGGAGAAAAATCGGAAAGGCAAAAGTGTTTTGGGGCTCAAGAGAGTAAGTTCCAAGAAGATGCATGTCTATATGCGGGCTACACCACGCAAACGGCCAGCACCCAAGAGTGGTGATATGGCTGGTGATGGGCCGAACCCGAAGAACCAGGAGACGGAGAAGGGAGCTGTTAATGGTGCAAAACCGCCTATACCAAAGATTGATAAATGAAGATTCTAAGTTGGAATTATTAAGGACTGGGTAACAAGGCAACTCTCGGGTATCTTAGGGATTTATGGAAGCAGCATCAGCCGGATTTTCTTTTCTCTCTGAGACTAGGCAATCTTATTCGTTTATGGATAGTTTTATTAGTCATTTTGGTTATTCATATTAGGCAATCGGTTGTAGTGACGGTTTAGCCTTATATTATAATAATAATTATTATATTTCGGTTTTATTTGAGTTTAATAGGTTGATTGATATTGAACTTCATTACAAGGGCAAACTTATTTACTTATCTTTTGATGGTGATCCGGTCCCCAAAAACCGTGATCTTGTTTGGGAACGTTTAATTCAAATCAGGTTAACTAGGGATTCCCCATGGTTTCTAATTGGAGATTTTAATGAATTAAAGGGTAATCATGAGAAACGAGGCGGGAAATAGCGCCATGCATCTTCTTTTATGTCTTTTAACTCCATGATTCAACATTGTGGATTTCTTGAGTTTCCGCATCTAGGGGATAGTCTCTCTTGGCGAGGCTGGCGAGACAAGAAACCAACTCGATGTCGTCTGGACCGTGCTCTAGCTCATGAGGACTGCCATGAATTATTTCAGGATTCTTTTACATAATATTTAATAATGATTGCATCGGACCACAAATCGGTTTTAGCGGTCATTGCGGATAAAGTCAGACAAGGTCAATCGGGTTTCGTTTTGACAAGCGTTGGCTTGATAAGAAGGGCTTCTTTGGTACGGTTGTGGAGGGATCGAAATCAGGAGTTGGGCCGGGACCGCCCAATTTTGTTGATAATATTATCACATGCCATAAGGCGATCTCCCGTTGGAGGAAGGCCCAAATGCCTTATGGAAGGGAAACAATTGAGGAGTTGAAAACAAGGTTGGAGGTGGCACAAGCAGATGATTCCACCGCTGTTGAGGAAATTGTAGATCTCTCAAGAGGTTACGGAAGGCTTATCGGGATGAAGAGGTTTATTGGTATCAGAAGAGCCGGAGTCGCTGGATGCAGGATGGGGACCATAATACAAGTTACTTTTATGCTCAAACAAAGCAGAGGCGAGTTAGCAATTGCCTTGTAGGTCTTCATGATGAAAATGGTATTTGGTCAACGGAGGAAAAGGATATTCACCGTACAGCGATTGAGTACTTTCAGGGATTATTAACTTCTTCGGATCACACAGATTTTGAGGAGATGCTTAGTGAAATTCCATTTTCGGTGACTTGGGAAGTAAATGTCGTTCTGACGAGGGCGGCCACGGAGATGGAGATTGAGGAAGCTCTGTTTATGATGCACCCAGATAAGCCTCCAGGTCCTGAAAACACTTTTCTTCCAAAAGGCCTGGGATACAGTAAAGGGTGATTTGCTGCGGTTGGTCAATTCTTTTTTACAGGATAAGTGTTTTGATAAACAGCTAAATATGAAAAATATTTGTCTTATTCCCAAGGTGGATAAGCCAACAGAGATGACAGAATTACGGCCTATTATTCTTTGCAATGTTGGGTATAAGATCATTCGAAGGTCTTATGCCATAGGCTCCGTACTATTCTACCTTCCCTGATTTCGAAGACGCGGTCGGCGTTTGTGGAAGGTTGATTAATTTCTGATAATATTTTGATATCCCAGGAGATGTTTCATGGCCTTTTTATGGCCATCAAAACAGATATAAGCAAAGCGTATGACCGCTCGAGTGGTCTTTTATTGAACACCTACTTCGAAAATCTGGTTTCTGTGATCAATGGATATTCTGGGTTATGTGGTGTGTGACATCGGTTTAGTATAAGGTTTTGATTAATGGGCAACCACACGGATCGATCCTCCCTCACCGGGGGCTTCGACAGGGAGATCCTCTTTCGACATACCTCTTTATTCTCTATACGGAGATACTCATTGAAAATTTAAAGAAAGCAGAGCAAGCAAAACTTATCATAGGCATCAAGGTGACGACAGCAAGTCCAGCGATTACACACCTTTTATTTGCGGATGATAATCTTTTTTCTGCCGTGTCACGAAAGAAGAGTGTGAGGTTGTATTAGGACTCCTTAAACGGTATGAGCGTGTGTAGGGCCAGCAAATGAATTTTCAAAAATCTTCCATTCAATTTGTCCACAAGATTGTTGATGTGTTGCGCGATGAGTTAAAAGGGGTTTTGGGGATCACAAATTGGGGGCATGAGCTCTAGAGTTTGGGTGCCTCTAAAACAAAAAATTTCTCATATGTTCATGAATTACTACACTCACGGGCTGGTGGGTGGTCGGCATGACTATTGTCTAAAGGAGGAAAGGAGGTGATGATGAAGTCGGTAGCTACGGTGGTCCCTACTTATGTTATGTCCTCTTTTGTCTACCGAAGACAGTCACAAAAAGTTAGCTAGTGCGGTATCTAATTTTCGGTGGAGTTCCACTGGGCAATCATGTGGGTTGCATTGGATTTCATGGGATAAGTTATGTTGTAGTATTCAATGGGGGTCTGGGGTTCAATGTTTTGATGATTATAATACTGCTCGTTTGGCTAAGTAGTTATGGCAGTTGATAACCGTTCCAGATTCACTTTTTGCTAGAGTTTTCAAAAGTCGGTACTATAGGCACTCAGATCCTTTGGATCCAATTAAATCTTACTCCCCATCTTATGTATGGCGGAGTATAGTCTCTGCTTGCTCTCTGGTTAATAAAGGATTTATTGAAAGAGTAGGCTCTGGGGTCTCCATTTCAGTATGGAATGACCATGAATGACCCTTGGATCCCTGCTCAATCTCCGAGACCAACTCTGAGCAATGGGTCGGTTATTGACCTGTCCTCCATGTCAAAAATTTTATCGATAGGATTTCTAACTCTTGGGATATAGCTCAGCTAACAACTACTTTTGTACTGGAAGATGTGGAACTCATTAGCGCTTTACCTATCGGTCAGCCGGGTGCGGCAGAATTTTTGGGTTGGCATTTTACAAAAACGGGGAAGTATAGGTTAAGTCTCGCTATGATACATTACGGCATAATAAGTCGGTTGGTCCCCTCTCCGGAGTGTGTGGTCCAAACTTGTTCCCGTTATAGGCCTTTTTTGGAAAGCTCGTTGCCCACCCAAAATTCGACATTTTATGTGGCAGGCAATTACTGGTTGTATAGCAGTTACAGTTAACCTTCGTAAATGAGGTTTGAGTTGTGATGCTGAGTGTTCTATATGTGGTTGTTATGAGGAAACGATTAGTCACGCTTTATTTGAATGCTCCCTAGCTAGACATGTATGGGCTTTATCCCAAGTGCCGACGGCACCAGGGATCTTTCCTTCGGGATCGCTATATGCGAATATGGATTTTTTTATTTTGGCATCTCCAGCGGAGTTCTGTGCAGAAGTACTATTCTTGGATTTTGTGGTATATTTAGAAGGCGCGCAATGATAATTTTTTTTTGCAAATGTGGTTTCTAATCCACTCGTAGTTTTGCAAGTGGCGGAGGCTGAGTCCAAGGCTTGGATTGCAGCTCAAACAGAGGATTTGGTTGAGGTCCACAATGCGGTGTCTGGGACAGCTCACAGTTGTGGGTTTATGCCCGCCTGAAACATGACGAGTTACTTACGTTTTGTAGATGGTTCCTGGAAGGCGACTGACAAATTTGCAGGAAGAGGATGGTTTTGTTTACCACCCTCAGCGGATGCACCAACTATGGGGGCAGCAAATATCAGACGTAGTCTCACATCTCTACATGTAGAGATCGAAGCCCTAATATGGGCAATAAGGTGTATGATTGGAGCGGATAATCAGAATGTTGTCTTCCTCACTAACTGCTCTAATCTGGTGATGATGGTGTCTTCGCCTTCCGAGTGTCCTGCGTTTACACCTTATATGGAGGACATACAGTTTGACAAGACGGAATTCACGTCCTTCTCGGTAGCTTTGATTCCTCGCACACAAAATGGTAAAGCGGATAATTTGGCGCGTTATGTTCCCTCAGAACCACATTGTATTACCTTTGTAAACAATGTTCCCTCGCATTGGCTCATTTGAGTCTATTTTTCTTAGTTGTTGACAAAAAAAAAATTAAAATAAAAGACAGAAGACTGTAAAACAAAAAAAAAAAGAAAATGTAGAAAAAAAAATCAATAAAAGACAGAAGATACGCTTTAAACACACTCCAAGTAATGAAGTATTTTAGTATTTTTTGCTTATGTAACTGAACCACAACAATTTCCATAATATTTTATTATTTTCAAAAGTGAACTGTTTTGTAAGTGAATTAAAATGGTGAATGGAAACACAAGTGCAGCTACCACAAAATGACATGCGGATTAGGTTTCAATATTTATAGGCGGCTAGTAGTGCTCGTAGGAAACGGTATAAATACGTGAAATAGATATTATAAGCTATTCCACATGTCATTTTAAGGTATGGCCATATCTAAAATTATGGCTGTGAACTGAGACACGTCGATATGGCCATACCTCAAAATGACACGTGGATTAGGTTTCAATATCTGTTTCACGTATTTATACCGTTTCCTACAAGCATCACTAGCCGCCTATAAATTTTCATGACGTGATTGATATGATCACCATTTTCATCCTAACTCCATTTCAAGCGCCACCCGAAAATAGTTGACTCCATATGTGAATTGTGACCCAAATGAAAGTAATCGATTGTATAAACAACTAAACAGTGATAATCTCTCGAACAAATTGTATCAACGGTGAGTTTTTCTCACACCCAGTTCACTCTGTAAGTAAATGAAGTTAATCGACTTGTACCCTAGATTTTAGGGATAATTCTGAAGGGTTTTATTTCTTGGTCTTTTAGTCTTATTATTTTTTTCTGAAATGTTAGGATTTCGTGATGGATTGCAATAACATCAACGAATTGCCGGATTATTTGCTAACTCAGATACTCTCTTACCTTCCGACCAAAGATTCAGTTAGGACAAGCGTTTTGTCGAAGAGATGGGAACGTCTCTGGCTTATGGTTCCTGTAATTGACTTAAATGTCAATGATTTCTCTCTTAATGGACAAGCCTTTGCTAGCTTCATTGATAAGTTTCTGCAGTTTAATGCTTCAGAGAACCTATCAATTAACCACAAGTCAAGACTACAAAAGTTCAAGATAAAATACAACGAATTCATTAACTATGGTGATCGAATGGGGGAGTTGCTAGGGACTGTGGTTAATCGCAAAGTTGAACATTTAGATGTTGAGGCTGATATGATTCCAAGTATCAGAGATTTCATTCCTCACTACATTTATGAAAGCAAGACATTGGTGTTTTTAAAGCTTGTAAGGGTAGGGCTTGTAAATCCAGGGTTGGTTGTTTCTCTACCTTGTCTCAAGACCATGCATTTGGAAAACAATTTTTATTGTGTGGATGGTCCTTTGGTTGTGGAGAGCCTTATCTCAGACTCTCCTGTTCTTGAAGATCTTACATTGGTTAGACCTATTGTTCGTAACAATGTAGAGTTTCTGTTGTTTCTTCGTGTGAGATCTAAGAGTCTGAAAAGGTTTCGTTATACCTTTGCGAACGATAGGGGTGGTACTGATTTCTCTGTTGAGATCGATGCTCCACGGCTTGAGTTTATGAGTTTCAGAGATAATCAATCTGATAGGATTGTGGTAAAGAATCTGAGTTCTTTGCTCACGATCGATATGGATACTAAATTCAATGTAGGGATTGGTGGCAGTCCTTTGAAACGAGGGAACTTCAACAAGAGAAATACTATCCGTGATTTTCTCACCGGTATTTCTAGTGTAAGGCATATGATCATCTCTAAGCGTACTATGGAGGTATACATAACAACTACAATATATACTTTAATCCTCTACAATATAATTGTTACTTATATCATTTTCTTTCTTCTGGCAGGTTCTTGATTGTTACTTGAAACTTGCACCGCTTCCCAAGTTCCGTAACTTATATCGTTTGCAGGCTGCGTTCTCCAAGTCATTGTTACATCTATTGCCAGTCTTTCTTGAGAACTTCCAAAATCTGAAGAACCTCATCTTGGTAAGAATCTGTTTGATTCTAAGATTTAGCGGTAACAACTAAGAACATTATTTGAAAGATATAGTTTCCTGTTTTTATTATTATCAGGAGCTTTCTGTTTCGACGCATCCAGTTCAGATTGAACTGAGCTATGTGCCTCGTTGTTTGTCGACTCTTGAACGTGTTGAGATTAAAGGAATGATTATAGAGGAAGAGTCTGGGAAGACACTAGCGGGGTACTTTCTTCAGAATTCAGTAGTTCTAAAGAAACTCGTTCTGTGTTTTAGTGATTCTCTTACAACCAAGCAGGCTACAGATATCTTCAAGGAGCTTCATACATTCGTAAACTGTTCTCGCAAATGTCATATTATTATTCATTGATTATGTCACTGAAGAACAGTGTTTTTGTTTTGAAGTTAAGCCTAGCTAGAATTTATTGACATTAAACTTGATTACTCTATGAATCCCTGAGTGGGTTTGTATATTGATTAATTACTCTAGGCTTTATGGTTCTTTAACGTTGTATAAGTACCAATTGTTTGTTGTTTCTCTACCTTCTGTCAAGAACGTTTGATTATGGAGAAGCTCTGTCGTCAGAAATGTGTAGGTTCTGTATGTGTGTTCTTAGACAAAGAATCAAGCCTATACTAGTTTGATTATTACCATCTCAAATGATATGTGGAAAATGTTGAGATAAGCTTGAAGCACAAGCAAGTCTAAAGAGATTTGGAAATAAGAGTTTAGGAAGTTATGAGAAATAAGGAAACTATATTCCTAGAGAGATTAGGAAAAAGTGTGTTGTGAGTTCCTTATAAATAGAGTTGTCAAGGTGTGACTTCCTATTATGATGATTTGAGAGTTTGTGAGAACTTTAGGTTTTTGAGATATTTTTCCTAAAGTAATAAAGGTGATTTGTTTGAGATTGTGTTTAGCTTTGTTCTTGATTTCTAGATTTGGTATCAGGCGTTACGACATCTTTGGGAGCGATGTCCGACGGTGCTATCATTGCTTCTAAGCCAAAGGAAGGAACCGGATCTACGTCCATTCAATGTCATATGCTCAATTCCGCTACACGGTATGGGCGTTAAAGATGAAGATTGCATTGAAGGTTCATAAGGTTTGGGAAGCTATCGAACTTGAAACGGCAGCGACGAAGACAAAAATAATATGGCCATGGCTCTTTTGTTCCAATCCATCCCTAGTGTCTTGTTCTGCAGATCGGTGATTTAGACACAGCTAAAAAGATTTGGGATGCCATCAAATCAAGACATGTGGGAGCTGAACGGTGAAGGAAGCACGTCATCTCAGACACTTATGGCGAGTTCGAACGACTTGGATGAAAGATTGGAGAAAATTGATGAGTTTGCAGGCAAGTTGTCGGAGATTGCTTCTAAATCCGCTCTCTTGGAGTATCTATTGAGGAAACCAAGTTGGTTAAGAAGTTTCTTAACTGTCTTCCTCATAAGAAGTTCATCCATATAGTGGCTTCTTTAGAACATGTGTTAGACCTAAACACCACCTCCTTTGAAGACATTATAGGGCGACTCAAAACATATGAGGAAAGAATCTCTGTTGGTACAGTCGAAGCACAAGAAGATCAATCAAAATTGATGTATGCGAACATGGAAACACCAAAGTATGCTAAGAGACGCACAGAACAGCCGAGAGTTTACAAACGATTATCGAGGAAGGGCGGAGGTCGTTTCTCTAGAGGCCGAGGAAGAGGACGTGGTTATGGAAAAAGAGATGCTTCTCGCATCACTTGTTTTAGATGCGACAAACAAGGACACTTTGCCTTTGATTGTCCTGATCGCTTACTAAAACTCCAAGAAGCTCAAGTCCTCGATACTACTAATATGCAAGAGGCTGATGAACTTATGATGCATGAGGTTGTATTCAATGAAAAGCGGTGCATTCCAAGTAAGTTTGAAACCAACACAAGAGGGATAATATATGGTATCTTGACAATGGTGCCAGTAACCACATGACAGGAGATAAAAGATACTTCGAGAAGATGGATGATGAGTCTATTGGGAAGGTAAGGTTTGGTGATGATTCAAGGGTTGATATAAATGGAAAAGGTTCAATCTCACTTGTTGATATGAATGGAGAGCTACGAGTCATGACAGATGTTTATTACATACCAGACTTAAAGAGTAACATTATTAGTTTGGGACAAGCGACAGAAGCAGGTTGCGACATAAGGTTAAGAGGATATTTTAACAATGAGAGATGCTCAAGAAAACTACCCTAAAGCTCCAAGATCGAAGAACAGACTTTACAAGATTCGTATGGATTTTCACGACAATGCCTATTTAAACTTGTCTTCCATTTGTGAATCTAGTCGCTGGCACGCTCGTTTTGGTCATATAAATGTCGAAACCATCAAGTCTATGAAGCAGAGAACTTGTTCAAGTTCTTCCCATGTAGTGTTCGAAAAGAAATCTACAGTCCTATCTACTTGGAAACAGACAAGACAGATGTTCCCACAAGCCACCACATATAGAGCATCTTCACCTCTAGAACTGATTCACGGAGATTTGTGTGACCTATAACGCCGAGTACAGCTGCTGGAAATAGATTTATTTTCGTTCTCATTGATCATTCGCGTTATATGTGGACTACTTTGTTGAAAGAAAAAGTTTGCATTCGAGAAGTTTAAAACCTTTAAACTTCGTGTTGAGAAAGAATCAAGTTCAGATCAAGACTTTTAGGACAGACAGGAGGTGAGTTTGTTTCACAAGAATTTAATGAGTACCGTGAAAGCTATGGGATTCAGAGACATCTTACCCCTTATACACCACAACAGAATGGAGTTGTTGAAAGAAACAGGCAATGTGATGGAGATGACAAGAAGTATTCTAAACATATGAAGGTTCCAAATTATCTATGGGGGGAAGCAGTGAGACACACCACGTATCTGCTTAATAGAATAGCTACAAGGGCATTGACGGATAAGACCCCATACGAAGTCTACAAGAAGCAGAAACCCTGTATCGAACATCTACGAATATTGGGTGTATAGGTTATGCAAAAGTTGATCAACACTTGCTAAAAAAGCTAGACGATCGATTGAGGTTGTTAGTACACTTGGGGATAGAACCAGGTTCTAAGGCATATAGACTATATGATCCACAAACTAGAAGAGTTGTGGTAAGCCGTGATGTGATTTTTGATGAGAGTAAAGGCTGGAATTGGAGGCAAAATGACACAATGAGAGATGGTGATGGAAGCTTTAATATTACTCTTGGTGAGTTTGGGAATCATGGCTTAACGTTTCAGCGAGAAAGTGAGAGTAATGAACCAGAATTGGACAACAACACTGACGGTGGAGAAAGAGAAGAAATAGAGAGTAATGGACACACACCTGAAATCATTGAGCACGAGACTGCAGAAAACAGAGAGACTGCAGAAAACAGAGTAGAAGTTCGTAGAAGTCAAAGACAGAGTAATACGCCTAAGTACCTCATGGACTATGTTCTACTTGCTGAAGAAGAAGGAGAAACGCTTCTGTTGTGTCATAACAATGAGCCAACAAGTTTTATGGAAGCAAGAAAATCGGATAAGTGGATTAGTGCTTGCAGTGAAGAAATTAGTTCAATCGAAAGGCTAAATACTTGGGATCTAGTTGACCTACCTCTTGGTGTGAAGCCAATTGGACTTAAATGGGTTTTTAAACTGAAAAGAAACTCCGATGGCAGCATTAACAAGTACAAAGCCCGACTTGTTGCTAAGGGATATGTGCAACAATACGGAATTGATTTCGAAGAAGTTTTTGCTCCTGTTGCACGCATTGAAACCATAAGGCTTCTCATTAACATTGCAGCATCAAACGGGTGGGAGATTCATCATTTAGATGTTAAGACAGCGTTTCTACACGGAGAACTAAATGAGACAGTTTTTGTCACACAACCAGAGGGCTTCGAGAAGAAAGGGTGTGAGGACAAGGTTTATAGGTTGAATAAAGCATTGTACGGTCTGCGACAAGCTCCAAGGGCATGGAACAACAAATTGAATCGGATTCTTGAGGAGCTGCAGTTTAAAAAGTGTTCCAAGGAACCAACTGTTTATCGCAAAACAGAGAGAGGACAAGTTTTGGTTATTGCTGTTTATGTAGATGACTTATTTGTCACAGGAACAGATAAGCAAATCATTTACAAATTTAAGGAGGAGATGGCTGAAAAGTTTGAAATGAGTGACCTAGGCTTGTTGACTTACTATCCTGGAATAGAGGTTATTCAACATGAGTCTGGAATTGTTCTAAGCCAACGGAGATATGCTCAGAAAATATTAGAAGAAACAAGAATGGTGGACTGCAATCCTGAGTATAGACATATGGAGTTTGGACTCACGTTGTCAAAAGCAGAGGATGAAAAGGAGATTGACGCCACTGATTTCCGGAAAAAAATTGGTTGTCTTCGGTATTTAACTCACACAAGACCAGATTTATCTTATTGTGTGGGTGTCTTGAGCAGGTACATGCACAGTCCCAGGGTCTCACATGGTGCGGCAATAAGACAGTGTTTAAGGTATCTTAAAGGAACAACAAACCTCGGCTTAGTGTTTGGAAGAAGCTCGAGAATACCAAGGCTTATTGGATATAGTGATAGTAGCCTTAGCATTGATCCGGATGATGGGAGAAGTACAACATGTCACATTTTCTACCTAGGAGAAGGTCCTATTTCATGGTGCTCACAAAAACAAGATGTAGTGGCTATGTCATCGTGTGAAGCTGAATTTATGGCTGGGACTGAGGCAACCAAACAGGCAATTTGGTTGCAAGATTTACTTAGTGAGATTACAGGAGTCGAAGCTGAGAGAGCCATTATTCGTATTGATAATAAGTCTGCAATAGCTCTCACAAAAAATCCTGTCTTCCATGGTAGAAGTAAACACATTCAAAGACGGTTTCATTTCATTAGAGAGTGTGTGGAGACTGAAGTAGTTGAAGTTGAGCATGTACCTGGGATAGAACAAAAGGCGGATATTCTCACTAAGGCGTTGGGAAAAATGAAGTTTAAAGAGATGAGAGAGTTCATTGGAGTTCAAGACTTAGAGAAGTGTTTCAAGCTTAAGGAGGAGAATGTTGAGATAAGCTTGAAGCACAAGCAAGTCTAAAGAGATTTGGAAATAAGAGTTTAGGAAGTTATGAGAAATAAGGAAACTATATTCCTAGAGAGATTAGGAAAAAGTGTGTTGTGAGTTCCTTATAAATAGAGTTGTCAAGGTGTGACTTCCTATTATGATGATTTGAGAGTTTGTGAGAACTTTAGGTTTTTGAGATATTTTTCCTAAAGTAATAAAGGTGATTTGTTTGAGATTGTGTTTAGCTTTGTTCTTGATTTCTAGAGAAAATATGGTGTTGGTAAGTAGATAACGTAAGTGACTAGACTCTAAATACAAAGACGTATATTTGATTGATTAAGGGATTTGTAAAAATGGTGTTTAATTACAGGACAAGGTGAGCTATCCTTAGAACAAGGTGAAGACTCTAAATACAAAGACGTATGTTTCTTTCTTTTGCCCACGGTGAGCTATCCTTAGAACAAGGTGAAGACTCCTCTCGTTCTTTTTATTACAGGAGCGCGAGATTCTCTCCACAACCAACGTTACTTACTCGCCCTCCAAGTAACAAGAGTCCGTTGACTGATTTTATTTTACGAGTAAGTGTGTATTGAGGTCTCAATCTCCTTTTTAGCCTTAGGCCCTTAGCCATACTATGAGACACACTCACAGTTTTCCGGATTGAGTTGCATCTTGGTCTTGAGAGCAAGATTTGATGCTAAAACCAGCTCCAACAAGAGCTTTTTGTGTAAGTTTAAAACTTTAAGAGAAGAATGGATTGTGTAGAATATGTATGCCGTTGATGAGAATGATACTCCAGGACTCAAATACATTGACATCTACTCATCCAGTGTAAGACATTTGATCTGAATCTCACTTTCTTGGAGGACATTAAGGATATTCAAGACAACAGAACAACAACAAAGACTTCAACCTCTTGGATTCTAACACAAACCACTTTCAGAAAAATCAATAACATACACAGTGGCGGATCTAGAAAAATATATTGTCTGGGACACAAATGATATATAATAAAATATTAAAATTATTTAATAAAATATAATAAATAAATATATATTTTTGATAATTTGAAAGCATATTTGCATCTTTAATGAGCCAAAGTTTGAAAAGTATTTTTCTATCGGTAAAGAAAAATATTTTTTAAAAAATTAAGTAGACAAATGAACAATTACAAACTTACAATTGACTATAAAAAAATAATTAAAATTACTTATCTAACCATATCACACAAATTAAAACCTAAAATAATAAATCAATTTAAAAATGATAATAGTTTTTAGTGTTACTAATTAGCTAGTTTTACCATCAATTTTTAATTAATATATATGTATATTATACAATTAAAATAAATATGAATTAACTTTTTAAAAATTAAACTGGAAATAGAAAATTTAAAATAAAACTAAAAGCATTTAATTTTGTTAAAGAAATATAATTAAATAGAATAAAGAAGATGCAAAATGCATCGGTAACAAAGATATAGAACAAGTATAAAATTAACCCAACAAAAAAGAAAAAGAAATAGTACAAAGGGGGAAAGGAGGTTTGAATTCATGACCTTAATGTCACATGGATGCCTATTTACCAAATGAACTAAAAGATACATTAACAATACTACTAGTGGTTAATTTTTAAAAAGTAGTATGGGGCACGTGCCCCACCCACTTAGACCCTAGATCCGCCCCTGCCTTTGGTTAACCGTTCCTGGACTTGACTTGAACGTGGAATATGATTTTCCTCCTGGCAAATGTTTCATGAGCTTCATTCGCAAGTCTATGGAGTGTATTCACAAATCGCGAATGCAAAAGTTCTTGAAAAATTATAACGGATATAACTATCGATTCGAGGAGTGGGTCGATCAGGTGGTTGTAAGCGAGATTCATCAACTCAGTGTTGAGACCTTCGAATATCTTAATATGCCTCATAATATCTATCAAAGCAAGACGTTGGTGTCTTTAAAGCTTGTAGCCGTAGTACTTAATTATCCAGAATTTGTTGTTTCTCTACCTTGTCTCAAGAATAATGTATCTTGAAGACGTTTGGTACAATAATTATCCTTTGATCGTAGAGAAACTCATCTCAGGTTGTCCAGTTCTTGAAGATCTTACCTTTATTCTATTTGTTTTGATGGACCAGAAGCTAGGTGAAGACTCCTCTCTTAAAATCAAAACGTACTCAAAGATTTAAAAAACTCTCTCTTCTTTATTGATTTAGAAACTTCTCAAAACTAAACCAAATCTCTAAGTCTCTTATGGAACATGATGTTCATATATTTCACAATGTTTTACAATAATTTATTTACACATTTTGCATGATTTACTAGCTAGTTTGGCCATTATTAAATAGCTTAAGGTATGTTTGTGCATTAGATAGGATTTGCATTGCATTTGCATTGTTTCTTGCATAATCAGCTGATTTGGACCCCAAGGAGCATGGAAGTGAGCTGAAGTGGATTAGAGTACAAACAAGTGATGCATACAAAGACTGGAGCATAAGAGAACCAAGGTTCGGAAGTCCACTCGACCACCACCCTCGACCAGAAACTCGACCGTGTGAGGAGAGAGACTCGACCAGTGAAAGAAACAGAAGAAGAAGCCACTCGACCGAGCACATTGTCGATCACTTCGAGCCGCCTCTCTATTTTGTCTGCTAGCTGATTTAGGGCTTCCCTTCCTTCCTATATATACCTAATGTACCCTATGGCCGCCCATAAGTGAGTCTGAGTCAGAAATAATATCTTGTAACCACCAAAACCTAGTTTTTACCTTTTGGGATTTTTAGCTTTTTGTTTACATCATCAGCCACCTTGTATATTTTTCTCTAGATTTTTCATACTTGTTGGTTCCATAACTTTCAGAGTATTGAGAATCTGAGTTTACTTCTTTGTTCAATATTGTAGATCTTTGTCTTATCATTCTAATCATGCAAGTTTCATTAATTTTTGGGTTTGTGTTCTTGTTCATCATGTTTTGTGAATCTGAGTAGTGTGTTAGGATCTTAGGGAATGATTAGACTGGATAAGAGCTATGGTTGCTTAGATTGATCAAGCTTGATTGTTTAAATATCTCTTCTAGATTAGATGTGCTCTATGCTGTTCTTATATCTGAGAGGGTAAGAATAGATCTTAAGCTTCTTAGCATCATACCAATGTTTAAGTTGTTAGATAAAGCTAATGCTAGAGATTATCATGCTTAACCTGAGAGATTGGATGTTTAAGGTGATTTTTGACATTTGATGATCTGGAGTTTAATGCTTGTTTATACATGTCCTAGATAGTGAGAACTAGGTCTAGGAGTGTTTAAGCTTGATTGTTATATCATGAGAATGAATTAGCAAGTATTAGAAGATCACTGTCTACAAATAGCTCATTGTTGATTGAGATTTGTTGATCATTTTAGGTAATCATAGCTTAAGTACAGCCCATGAATTCATCTCTAGGACCTACTTTGTTTATTGATTTCTCTATTTAATTACTGTTATCCGCTTCCTGTTTGATTTCATTGCATTTCGTTCTGTTTTGATTGTTAAATTTGGTTCTGTTCTTCGTACTAAGTCACTCGACCTAGTACTCGATCGAGCATACAATTGAGTGCTTGCTCGAGCTCATTCCAGAGTTCTTGTTTATGTTTTGCATCTTTCTTGTTTCATTTCTGTATCATTGCATTCACTCCTATTTAATCCTGTTACATTCATTTCATAGCATTTGTTAGTTCTTGTTCCTGTTTAGTAACAATTTTGCTTTGTTTATACTGTTCACTTTGCATTTAGTCTCTGGTCTTAGTAGTATACTTTTTTCATTTCATTATTGTCATTAGGTTGTTAGAACAAAACCATAATCATATCTGGCTTGACTTAAATTAGTGTTCACATCCTGATTGCTTGCATCACACTCATTATGGATTGACATATCTTATATTACAACAACATAAGAGTAATTGAAACCTCTTGCATTCCACCTGATCATTCATCATCATCACTTTCATCTTCATACCCTACAAAAAGATATGTTTTAGAACAACTTTCCATATACACTTGTTTATATAGAACTTAGCTTCCTCCTAATCCTATATGGAATATAAATCCTTATCTAAATTTCTTTGGGCTTATCTAGACGTCTTATTTTGTATTCATCATTATCTCTTTAAGCTACTCCTTAAGAGATATTTCCTTCAAGTAATTGGAATTATCCTATTATTCACCCCCTTAGTTCCAACTTGAACTTCAGGAGACTTGATTGCTTCCACTCCGATGAGACTTCGCATTTCATTGAACTTGATTCTTCCCAACGGCTGGGTGAGTATGTCCGCCTTCTGCTCCGTGCTTGGTACATGCTCAACTTTGATCTGCTCATTCTCCATGCATTCACGAATAAAGTGATACTTCTTGAGAATGTGTTTGCTCCTTCCATGAAAAACTGGGTTCTTAGTCAAGGCTATGGCTGACCTGTTGTCAATTTTTAGTGTGATCTTCTCATCTACACTTTGTATCTCTTGTAACAACTCTTTAAGCCAAATAGCTTGTAGCTTGTTTTGCTGCTTCGGTGGCTGATGCAGCGTGCCTTTTATCTTTCCTTTTGTTTTCTTAATTAGTTGGGCTTTGGTTTTACAATCTCTTTACGTGGGCTTTACGTTTTGTTTTCTCTTCAAGATTTAGTCGGTTAAGCTTAGGGTTTCTTGCTTTGTATAGATAGCCTCTCAACCTTATGGAGGAGGACATCTTTTATCGAATATTACTGAGAGCTTAAAAGCTTCTAAAACTCAGCTATTCTCTAGAGTCAACGATCTACAAGTCTTATCGTCTTTTTTCGGTCATTACTTGAATCAACAAACGAATTGACAACCCTTTTGTTTGGCTATTCTCCGGAATCAAGAGACACAAGGTTTATAACAGGTAACGCTGCGCCAGTTTTGGTATCAGAGCCAAAGAAGGTCTACATCGAGTTCTCGCTTCTTCAAACATGACCCTTGCACACAACTCAAAGAAACCTGAAGGACGTGAAGAAGAATCGTTCAACGAGTGGTCAGAGCTTCGTCAGACCCTCGTTACAATGCAAGAAAACATTCAGGCGACAATTTTTCAGTCCATTCAAGCATTGGCGGAGACTGTTTTGCATAACTAGTTTCCTCAACAAGGTGAGGACGGAGAGAATTCAGAGGATAGTCTCGGAAACCCTTTTGCTCGTGATCACAAACCCAAGTTGCGACAACACGGTGGAACAGGGGATCGAGACAGAGAAGATAGTCGGTGGGATTCGGGTTTCAAACTCGAGTTACCAGATTTTCATGGAAGCATTCGGGGAGATGAGCTGTTAGATTGGCTCACCGCTGTGGATGAGGTCATGGAATTCAAGCATGTTTCTGAGTACAAAAAGGTTGCCTTGGTAGCCACCAAGTTTCGGGGACGAACAGCGTCGTGGTGGACGCAACTCAAAGCAACCCGGTCGCGAACGGGAAAGGGGAAGATTGAGTCGTTGATAACACTTTAATTTACATGTTTTTAGCATCCTTTTTTGTCCATATTTTGCATTATTCATACCTCTAGCTTAGCATTTTTAGACCATTTACTGTAGGAATCAAGTTTTAGAGCATTTAGGGTGTTGCATTTCTGCATTTGCATATATTGGATGAAAACAGGTGCTAAAGAGCCAAAAATGGGGAAAAACAAGGACAACTCGAGCATGTACCCGAAGGAGCCATCGAGCTACAAGAACAAGTCCGAACACCAACACGATCGAAGAGGATCCAAGAGCGCGAAGAGCAACCCGAAGATCCACCCGAGGAGTTACCCGACACAAGCCTCGTGTACCCAATCGAGTAGACCATCGGGCAGGTCTGGGAAGCTAGGTCAAATGGGTTTCCATATATAAACCCCCTCTTTCCCTAGCTTGCAAACGAGCACGCCGCAGACCCTAAAACCAGAGAGCGAGAGCTTCTGTGAGAGAACCGAGCGACTCAACATTTTTCTTGTTTTTTGTAATTTTAATTTGTAGTTTTTCACAGATCTTTTATCCCTACTGTTTTCTACTCTACTCTATCTTTTTTAATAATGTAATTTTCGTTTATTTCTATGGCTTTATCATTCGTTTCTATGTCCGAGTAGTGTAGCAAAGTTTCTAGGGATGGGATAGATGATTAGGTGTTCTTGATCGGTTAGGATGCTTTAGTTGATTGTTATGATAGATAAATTTCCTTCTAGGTTGATGTTCTTAATGCGGTCAACAGACCGACAGGTTGAGATTAGATGTAGGGCGTTTACAATGCTACAGACCGAAAGGAGTAGATAAAATGCTTGATTAGGTCAATGTTAGAGGTATACTTAACTTTGAGTGACAAAATCAGATAAGTTTAAGTCTACTAACAATAATGAATCGTTCTTAATGCCTGCTTGGTCATGTTTCCCCGACGGTAGGAAAGTGATCAAGGTTGATTGTTGCTAGTGCGAGAGTGCGGTGACAAAGTTTTAGAGATTTATTGTCTAGGAAATAATTGTTTGAGGCATGTAAGGCATCCATATTGGTCTAGAACACTTAGGATTCGACTACCCCCATCCTTAGGAACTTTCGTATTTCATTTCTTGCATTTACCTTACTTACTCGACCACTTACCCGATCAGGTACACGATAACCTGCATCGAGTAATACCTCGAGCTGTTCATAGTTCACTTGCATACTCGATCACCCCACTCGATCCTGTACTCGATTGCTTGCATCGAGTGCTTAGGTTGTGTGGTTTACTTGTCTATATTCTTTTACTCTGTTTATATTAGGACTGTTAGAACCAAACCCCCCCTATTGCTTGGCTTGACTTGCTTGATTCTGATTGCATCCTATCTGCTAGCAATACACAACCATTTGGATTGATAACCCTTTGTACTACAACTGCATAGGGAATTGATACCCTTGGTGAAAACTAGTCTATCAATTTGGCGCCGTTGCCATTTGGTTGTTTTATTTTGCTACGTTTAGGATTTCAGGACTTGCTAGATCAAGTTCGTTTGTTTATATTTGTTTCGGATACTGACTTGTTTGCTTTCGCCTTTGTTTGTTTTAAATCTCAGGTACAACCCGAGCACCCACCCGACCTGTCACTCGATCACCTGGATCGAGTTGATCCTCGAGTACACACTCGGATACTTGCCTGTGCATGCAAACACGATCCAGAGGTAGCCAGAACCTGAGTCCTTTCATCGACAACATCGACAGACCTCGGCTACTCAGACAACAACAAGTTCAACCGGAACTAGAAACCATTGAGGAGACGATGAATAATCAGAACGGTCCACCATCTCATCAAGCAAGGACCAACATAGGAGCAGGAGATGCTCCGACTACTCACACTCAGAGGAATGGCATTGTGCAACCAGCTGTGCAGAACAAAAATTTTGAGATCAAGAGTAGTCTCATCCAGATGATAAAGAGCAACAAGTTTCATGGACTGCCAATGGAGGACCCATTGGATCATCTGGATGAATTTGATAGGCTCTGTATCCTAACTAAGATAAATGGAGTCAGTGAAGATGGATTCAAGCTCAGGCTTTTCCCATTCTCTTTGGGAGATAAAGCACAGATATGGGAGAAATCGCTCCCTAATGAGTCCATCATCACTTGGGAAGCGTGCAAGAAGGCATTCCTGGCCAAATTCTTCTCAAACTCCAAAACCGCAAGGCTGCGAAATGAAATTTCCAGCTTTGTACAGAAGAACAACGAAACGTTCAATGAAGCTTGGGAATGTTTCAAGGGGTACACAACTCGATGTCCACATCACGGATTCAGTAATGCTTCATTGCTGAGCACACTATACCGAGGAGTGGTCCCCAAGATACGGATGTTGCTGGACACCGCAAGCAATGGTAACTTCCTCAACAAGGATGTTGATGAAGGTTGGGACCTAGTTGAGAACTTGGCTTAATCTGATGGCAACTACAATGAGGAATATGATTGCTCTGTGCGATCTACAGGAGAGGAAGATGCCTAGTACAAGAGGGACATGAAAGCCCTCAATGACAAGCTCGATCAGCTCCTCAACCAGCAGAAGCATGTACATGCTATGTCAGAGGAAGTGCAGTTTCAACAATAAGATGGGGAGACTATGCAGCTAGAGGATGTTAACTACATCAACAACCAAGGAGATTACAACAGAGGGTACAACAACTTCAAGCCGAATCCGAATCTGTCTTATCGGAACCCGAACGTTGCGAATCCTCAAGATCAAACCTACCCATCTGCAGTTCAAGGGAACCAGACCCAACAGAAGCCTTTTGTCCAGTACAACCAAGGCTATGCGCCTAAACAACAATACCAAGGGACCTACAACCAACCACCAGGGTGCCAACAACACCAAGGTCCATCGAACCAATCACAAGAAGCCGAGTTACGTGGTCTTATTCAGCAAATGATTCAGCAACAGGCTACAGCTTCTATGGACATCGCAAAATGATTCGCCAAAATGAGCAACAAGATCGACTCAGGATACAATGACCTCAATGCCAAGTACGAATCACTCAACACAAAGGTTCGATACCTGGAAGGCCACCACAACAACCAACCCGCACCAAAGATCAATCAACTGCCAGGTAAAGCTGTTCAAAACCCCAAGGATTCTGCGACTGCTCAAGCCATTTTCCTGGATGATGATTATGAGGACAACCTCACTGGGGACAGTGATGGTCAAGATGGGGAGGATGTGGATGACTCAATGAAGAATGAGGCCAAATACTATATATCCGAGTATGAACCCGAGCCTTCACACGAAGAGACTGATCGAGTTGATGATCGAGTTGATGATCGAGCACTGGTTCGAGAAACACAAACTGACGAACAACCCGAAGTAGAACCCGATGACATACACGATAGTGTTGATCGGATGATGCATCGAGTAGATGTAGAGAAAGGAGATCAGCCTCAACCACCTGCTCTTATAGGAGGGGAATTGGAGGAAAGGTTCAATGCTGCACTTGACATCCAATTGGAGGCGCTTGCAGAGCAAATGGCTAAGCGAAATGCTCCACCACTTAAGCTTTTGCCCCCACATGAGCTTCAGCAGGAAGCTGCAAAGGAAGAAGGTAGATTGGAGGATGAGGTTAAGGAGGCTGTCAAGGAGATCAGATTTGAAATTCTGAGAAGTGGAATTTGTTTGGATCCCGAGGTAAGAATTGAGGAAAAACTTGAAACTCCTGGCTCTTTGAAACAAGTTATTTTGTATGTTGAGGTGAAAGATGGATGAATGATGATGAATGTATGCAAAGAATGGATGGATGGTAAGGTGTTTCAATTCCCCTTATGCAGTTGCAGTGTAAGAGGTGTCAATCCAATCTGAGTGTTTGTGAACAGTCAAGATATGCATAAAGATCTAATTTAAGCCAGATGTAAAGGATGTTTGTCACTAACAATCCTATGATGCAAAATGCAGAAAGTAAACTATAAGAACTATGAACTAAATGCAAATTAAACAAGATGATTATGACAGTAATGATGCAACCAACAGAAGTAGAAACTATGCTAAAGAACTAATGCAAGACAAGTAATGAACAAGATGCTAAGTAAATGCAACAGAAATGCAAATAGAATGAAACAAGACAATCACAAAGCATAAACAAGAGTTCTGGGGATGAACTCGAGCCAGCACTCGACCGAGTGTAGGTCGAGTGAGTGGTCGAGCTAGACTAAACGCAGAAACAGAGCAATGCAATAAAAACAGAGTAATGCAAAGACGAATCAAAATACAATCAAGCAACAGGATTAAGACTATAAAATCAATAAACAAGGAAGGACTTGAGGAGGGATTCATGGGCTGGACTAATGATTGAGGCTATCTAACTTGATCAACAAATCTCAAACAACATGAGCTAATCTCTAGACATATGTATCTAAGACAAGCTTCTCCCACTCTCATGGTCAAGAAACAATCAAACCTATGCATTTCTAGACTTGCTCTCACATAGTAAAGAATCTACACAAGCAGGCAGTAAGAAATATGTCTCATACCAAACAAAACCTCTAATCTCTTAGCAAGCAAGATGGTAAGCTCTAGATCTAGCCTTATCTATGCCTCTTAAACATTGGTGTGATGCTAAGATGCTTGAAATCAGATCCTACCCTCTCAGATATAGGATCAGCATTAAGAACATCTACCCTATAAGAGATCTACAACAATCAAGCTTGATCAAGCCAAACAAACCTCATTCACAGCCCAGCCTAACCCATCCTCAAGATCCTAAGCTACTACTCACAAGAACACATGATGAACATCAAAATCATAAACCCAGAAAAGATTGAAACTTGCATCATTAGAAAGATGAAACAAAGATCTACAATACTGAAAAAGAAATGAAACTTGAATTCTCAATATTAAGAAAGTTATTAAACTCACAATATTGAAGAATTTAGTTTTTTTCAAGTACAAGATCTAGGAAATAAAAAAGGCAAAAAGAATAAATTCCAAAAAGGGTAAATACTAGGTTTAGAGAATATCTAAAAAGCTGACTCCTTTTGTGGCTGCAGGTACAAGGCTTTATATAAGAGGGGAGTGGAAGCCCTAAAAATGCTAAAAGACAAAATAGTCAACGGCTCGGTCAACTCGACCTGTGCTCGGTCGAGTGGCAGGTCGAGCTGGCTTCTCTCATGCATTCTCCACTCGGTCGAGTTCTCCTCAGCCAACGGTCGAGTGTCTGGTCGAGTGTGCGGTCGAGTTGGACTCCGGACCTTGTTATTTCAGCCTTAACTCTCTTGCTTTCCCTTCCTGATTGCTTCACTTCTTCCTCAGCAATGCTTCCATGCTCCTTAAGCTTCAAAATCACCTGTTTATGCATGAAAAGATGCAAATGCAATGCAACTAAACTCTAATGCATGATTAGTCCTAAAGCTATGCAATAATGGTGAAAATGGATAGCAAAAGATGCAAAAGATGTGAAAATACTAAGGGAAAACAGGGTAAAATATATTGTGGGAAGTCATCGATCAAAACAAATACATACCGGTTATTCGATGGTGTTGGAGGAGAGATCGTTCCACACAAATCTCCATGAACTAATGCCAAAGCTTGTGTCGCACGGAAACTTGTTCTAGCTGGAAACATGTTCCTCGTTTGTTTTCCGGCTAAGCAAGCATCACATACATGCTTCTCATGTACTGTACCTGGAATTCCTATTGTCATCTCATTCCTAACCATGTTGTTTAGGACACCAAAGCTTACATATCCTAGTCGCGCATGCCAAGGCCATGTCGTATCCTCCTTTTGAACTTGTAGGCATCTTGGATAACTTATCTCTATTGGTGTTTTGTAGTGGCGATATGGTAATCTTGTTACTTGTACAAACACCTGTCCTGAAGGATCTCTTAGTGACAAGATAGCTTTCTTCATGTATACCTTGCACCCATTCTCCGTTGCTTGTCCGAGACTTATTATGTTGTGTTTTAAGTCAGGTATGTAGTAAATATCCTTCATAGCTTTCTTTTCTCCTGTTTTAGTGACAAAAACAATTGTTCCTTTTCCAACAATGTTAACACATGAGCCATCACCAAATCTGACTTTTCCATTGAGGCTTACATCCAGGGTTTGAAATATAATTTTTGTTTCCGTCATTTGGTTGCTTGCACCATTATCTAGATACAAAATACTTTCATCACCATTGTTGATATCATAGTATTTCGGAAACACCTTATCTTCATTCAGAAATACTACCTCATGGACATAGAGAGCATCATCCGCTGTTTGTGTCTCATTCAAGTTTACTTCTTGCGGCTTTGGCCTCTTGGGACAAATTGATGAAAAGTTACATGGCTTGTCGCATCTCCAACATATTACCTTTGATCTATCCTTCTTCTGCTTTTGATTATTTTCACCAGTTTCTCCTCCTGAGCTTTGTCCTTTGAACCTTCCACGTCCTCTGCCTCTACCGCCAAAACCTCTTCTTCTGCCTCGGAATCCTCCACGGCCTCCACGATTACTCTTAATGTTGCTTGCCCACATGAGTTTTCCCTGGTCTTCTTTTTGACCATCATCACTTATACGTTATTCGTATGCTTTAATTCTCCCAACAATGTCTTCAAATCCCGTAGTCTTTAGGTCTAAGACTTGTTCCGCAGATGCTACAGTCTGAATGTATTTATATCTTGGAAGCCCCTTTAGAAACTTTTTAACAAGCTTTGTTTCTTCTATGGCTTCTCCCAAAGATGCTGCTCTTGATGCTATTCCTTGTATCCTTCCTACAAAGTCATCAACCAAAACGTTCATCTGGATCTTGTCAAATTCCGACATCAAGGTTTGGAGTCTGGCCTCTTTCACGCGTTCCGCACCAAGGTAATGTGACTTAATGGCCTCCAAAATCTCTTTTGGCGTGGTTATCTCCTACTTGTAAGATGAGATTCTCAGGGATGGACTGGAAAAGAAGTGCTTTCGCCGTAACGTTCTTCTTTTTGTCTGTTGACCCAGGATCAATAGTGTCCAGAACATTATAAACCTCCAGCATGACCTTCATCTTCATTGCCCAAACAGTATAGTTTTTAGAGGATAACATTGGACATTGTAACAATGAGGTACAATATAGTTTTTAGAGGATAACAATGGACATTGTAACGATGAGGTACCAATGTCTTTTGTTCGTGTTTGAACGTTGATATGGTCCCCCATGTTTGGCGACGTGAGCTTCTTCTCTGTTTCTTCCTTAACCTTGCTCTGATACCGAATAAAATCAAAACGTACTCAAAGATTTAAAGAACTCTCTCTTCTTTATTGATTTAGAAACTTATCAAAAGTAAGCCAAATCTCTAAGTCTCTTATGGAACAACTCTCCATAGACACTTGTTTACATAGAACTTAGCTTCCTCCTAATACTATATTGAATAGAAAGCCTTATTTAAATTTCTTTGGACTTATCGTGACGTCTTATCTTGTATTCATCATTATCTCTTTAAGATACTTCTTAAAAGATATTTCCTTCAAGTAATTGGAATTATCCAACATCTCTTTCTTTTTATAATAGGAGCGCCTCTCAACGAAGTTCGTAACCACATAAACGAGATGCTCTCCACAGCGAATGTTACTCACTCGCGCTCCAAGTAACAAGAGCCTGTTGACTGATTTTATCCTACGAGTAAGTGTTTCATGCTAAAACCAGCTCTACTTCTATGTACCAAACTCAAGATCGAGCTGAAGAAGATGAAGCGATAGAAAATGAATTAAGAGAAGTTGTAATAATAGGATTTTTCATTTTAATTGGTAAAATGTACAGTATAATTTCTTTATATACAACTCTTATCTATGTTAAGCTAGTGAGTAAAATATTCTAAGAAGCTCCAACCAGAGCTTTTTGTGTAAGTTTAAAACATAAAGAGAAGAATGGTTTGTGTAGATTATGTATGCCATTGAGATTGATGCTCCAGGACTCAAATACATTGACATCTACTTATTGAGTGTATTCCATTTTATCTGAATCTCACTTTCTTGGAGGACATCAAAGATATTTAAGACAATAGAACAACAACAAAGACTTCACCACAGGGATTTTAACACAAACAACTTTCAGAAAAACCAAGAACATATTTGGAACTTACCAAACCAGGCGAGTTACTAACTAACTTCTAACTTCTTCACTGACTTCACATCAAGCTTTTTCTGAAAATCTTTGATTTCCAAGTTAACTTCATTCTCACCTGCCCTTAAACTGTTACAACTGAAAAAAAATTATAACATAGTTACTACATTTTAACCTGTTGTACACAACATGGCACTTTTTTAAAAACTAATATTCAAATTTTTAGCTGTATTTGTTTGTTTTTTTACCTATTTAATATTTCATATTTAAGAATATATAATTATATTTTAATTGTTAATTGTAAGATTTAACTCGTGGTATACTATGAAACAATTTTTTCACATAATCGTAATTTAATCAACTCAATTAGAGATGATTAGTAAAGGGATTATTAAACGGGTTGGCTCCAGGGAGACCATTTCCATATGGTCTGATCCTTGGGTACCAGCTCAATTCCCGAGACCAGCTTTAAGTAAGGGTCCGTTCAAGGATCCCTCTCTTCTAATGACTCAGTTAATTGATCGACAGACAAACACTTGGCCTATGGATATGCTCACTGAGCATTTTGATCTGCTGGATGTTGCATTGATAAGGGCTTTACCTTTAGGAGGTTCCCAAAAGGATGATTCATTTGGTTGGCATTTTACAAAAACTAGAAAGTATACAATCAAGTCAAGATATTGATAATTCTCTAATTTACATGTTTTAAGCATCCTTTTTTATCCATATTTTGCATTATATATACCCTAACCTTAGCCTTTTAGGTCATTAACTGTAGGAATTTACATTTTAGGTCATTAACTGTAGAAATTCACATTTAGGCTATTTAGGGTGTTGCATTCTTGCATTTGCACATTTTGTATCAAAACAGGTCCTTTAGAGCCTAAAATGGGGAGAAACAAGGTCAAATCCGAGCATGTACCCGAAGGAGCTATTGAGTAGGAAGAACAGTCCGAACCTCAACCCGATCGAGGAGGATCCAAGAGCAAGAAGAAACAACCCGAAGACCTATCCGAGGAGTAACCCGACCTCATCCTCGTGCACCTCATCGAGCAAACCTTCGGGCAGGACTGGGAAGCTAGGTTAAAAGGGTTTCCATATATAAACCCCCTATTCTTCCTCTCGCCCTAGCACGCCGCAAACACTTAGAACAGAGAGCGAGAGCTTCTGAACGAGAGACTGAGCGATTCAAACTCTTTTTCCACTTTGTTAGGATTTATTTTCATTTCTTTTGCTATTGTTTTAGATTCCGACTATGTACTCTTTTGCTTTCATCTTATTTTCAATACAATGCAATTTTTGTTTATCTGTGTTTCTATATTTTCTTCAATGAGATTTGAGTAGTGAAACAAAGTTTCTAAGGATGGGATAGACAATTATGTGTTCTTGATCGGTTAGGATGTCTTAGCTTGACTGTTTACGTTATATAAATTCCTTTCTAGATTGGTGTTCTTAATGCTATTTTCATACCGAGAGGTTGAGAGTAGATCTAGGGTGTTTTGCCGTCGAGAGATGTTGTTGAAATGCTTGAATCAATCAATGCTAAAGATTTACTCACTTAGCCTAAGAGATTAGATGTGTAAGGAGTTTATTGACAATAATGAATCGGTTTGCATTGCCTGCTTGGTCATGTTTCTCCAACGAGAGTTGGGTAGGGGAGTGATCAAGGTTGATTGTTTCTATCACGAGAGTGTTTTAACAGGATTTTAGAGATTCATTGTCTAGGGAATATTTGCTTGAGGCATGTAGGACATCCATACTGGTCAGGAACACTTAGGAGTCGATTACCCCATCCTTAGGAGCTTTCACATCTTGATTGTTTACAATTTTATTCATAACTCGAACTGGTACTCGATCACCAGCTTCGTGTACACCTTCAAGCTGTTCATTCTCTTCTTCTTTACCCGATCACTCCACCCGATCCTGTACTCGAATGCTTGCATCGAGTGTTAGGTTGTGTGGTTCTTGTTTATTTAATATCTCTTAATTATTTTAGGGTTGTTAGATCAAACCCCATTATTTCTTGGCTTGACTTGCATAGTTCTGATCATATCTTATCTGCTAGCATAACAACCATTTGGATTGATAACCCTTTGTACTACAACTTCATAGGGAATTGATACCCTGGGTGAAAATCCTGTTATCAGTTTGGCGCCGTTGCCATTTGGTTGAATTTAATTTGCTACGTTTAAGATTTCAGTACTTTCTAGATGAAGTTCTATTCTATACTTTGGTTCGGAACTAACTTGTTTACTTTTGAGTTTCTTTGTTTTGCATTTCAGGAACAACCCGAGTACCCACCCGACCCGTCACTCGATCACCCGGATCGGGTTGACCTTCGTGTACTCACTCGATCAACTGATTGTGCATGCAAAAATGATCCAAGGGTGGCCAACACTTGATTCCTTTCATAGACAACATCGATAGACTAAGGTTTCTCCAACGAGAGTTGGGTAGGGGAGTGATCAAGGTTGATTGTTTCTATCACGAGAGTGTTTTAACAGGATTTTAGAGATTCATTGTCTAGGGAATATTTGCTTGAGGCATGTAGGACATCCATACTGGTCAGGAACACTTAGGAGTCGATTACCCCATCCTTAGGAGCTTTCACATCTTGATTGTTTACAATTTTATTCATAACTCGAACTGGTACTCGATCACCAGCTTCGTGTACACCTTCAAGCTGTTCATTCTCTTCTTCTTTACCCGATCACTCCACCCGATCATGTACTCGAATGCTTGCATCGAGTGTTAGGTTGTGTGGTCTTGTTTATTTAATATCTCTTAATTATTTTAGGATTGTTAGATCAAACCCCATTATTTCTTGGCTTGACTTGCATAGTTCTGCTCATATCTTATCTGCTAGCATAACAACCATTTGGATTGATAACCCTTTGTACTACAACTTCATAGGGAATTGATACCCTGGGTGAAAATCCTGTTATCAGTTTGGCGCCGTTGCCATTTGGTTGAATTTAATTTGCTACGTTTAAGATTTCAGCACTTTCTAGATGAAGTTCTATTCTATACTTTGGTTCGGAACTAACTTGTTTACTTTTGAGTTTCTTTGTTTTGCATTTCAGGAACAACCCGAGTACCCACCCGACCCGTCACTCGATCACCTGGATCGGGTTGACCTTCGTGTACTCACTCGATCAACTGATTGTGCATGCAAAAATGATCCAAGGGTGGCCAACACTTGATTCCTTTCATAGACAACATCGATAGACTAAGGTTTCTCCGTCAACAACAAGTACCACAACCGCAACCAACAACAATTAAGGGGGAAATGAATAATTAGAATGGTCAACCAGCTCCTCAAGAGAGGACCAACATAGGAGCAGGAGATGATCCATCTACTCACACTCAAAGACATGGCATTCTGCCACCTGCTGTCCAAAACAACAACTTTGAGATCAAGAGTAGTCTCATCCAGATGATACAAAGCAACAAGTTTCATGGACTGCCAATGGAGGACCCATTGGACCATTTGGATGAGTTTGATAGGCTCTGTAGCATCACCAAGATCAATAGAGTTAGTGAAGATGGATTCAAACTCCGGCTTTTCCCATTTTCTTTGGGAGACAAATCACACATCTAGGAGAAATCACTCCCCAAGGAATCCATCACCACTTGGGAAGCATGCAAGAAGGCATTTCAAGCAAAATTCTTCTCCAACTCCAGAACCGCAAGGCTGCAAAATGACATCTCCAGCTTTGTTCAGAAAAGCAATAAGACGTTCAGCGAAGCTTGGGAACGTTTCAAGGGATACACAAGCAGATGCCCTCATCATGGATTCAGCAATGCTTCATTGCTCAGTACACTGTATCGAGGTGTAGTTCCCAAGATCATGATGTTGCTAGACACCACAAGCAATGGTAACTTCCTCAACAAGGATGTATATGAAGGTTGGGATCTAGTGGAGAACTTGGCTCAATCTGATGGGCATTACAATGAGGAGTATGATCGCACTGTATGATCTTCTGGAGAGGATGATGCCAAGTACAAGAGAGACATGAAAGCCCTCAATGACAAAGTGGATAAGCTCCTCAGCCAGCAGCAGCTTGTACATGCAATCGCAGAAGAATACCAGTTTCAGCAACAAGATGGGGAGAGTGATCAGCTGGCGGAACTAAACTACATCAATAATCAAGGCGGTCTCAACACAAGGCACCGAACCTATATAAAAAATCACCAGACTATCAGCCCAAAAACTTCACACACTTCTTCATCCCTCTATTTCCTTTCATTGATGCACCAAGTCTTCTCAACTCATAAGACCGATGCCGTAAAAATTAACACAAGATTTGATGATCTCACTAGCCGCTTATCGGTGAAATATGAGAAACTGCACAACAAGTTTGATGCTTTGAGTTCTCGGATTCAGATGCCTACAGATAAATCAGCTTCAACTTCGAAACGTCAGGAGTCTGCTCTCGCAATAGCCCTACGGAGTGGCCGCTACTTACCACCTCGGGAGGCACCACCAAACTTTCCTGTGGACAGCAATGACTTAGATGGGGAGGATGTCCATGAGCCGCCCACTCCTGCTCATCCACCAAACCATTCCACAGAACAACCCGACCCTACACCCGATCACACCACCGGGATAGATGATCGGGTGGACATTCCTGTAAGTCCACCTCCTACAGACAAACTAGGAGGAGAGAAACAAAAAGAGAGACGATTCATCCCTCCACCTTACAAGCCACCCTTGCCATTTCCTGGACGATTTCGCAAGGATTTTCTTGAGAAGTAAAAGGCATTGTTCGAAAAAAAAATGCAGGAACTCGAGCTTCGCGTGCCTCTAATGGACGCTTTCACCCTAATACCCCCTTACCAGGAATTCCTGAAGGATGCGGAGATGTAACGGATCAAAAAAATTCAAGGAATGGTCATACTCAATCACGAGTGTAGTGTTATAATCTAGAGGACTACTGCACCTAAGAAACTGAGCGACTCGGGGTCGTCCACATTACCTTGCTCGGTTGGAACTTTGACGTTCGAAAGATGTCTCTGCGACTTGGGGGCATCGGTCAGCTTAATGCCTTTAACTGGAGCCAAACGTCTTGGATTTGAGAAATTCAAACCCACTGACATCCAGCTGGTTCTGGCAGATCGAACTACAAGGTTGCCAAGTGGAGTATTGGAAGACTTGCTGGTCAAGGTAGGTTTAGTAGACGTACCAATCGACTTCGTGGTTCTGGAAATGGATGTAGAACCAAGGGATCCACTTATCTTAGGACGACCATTTTTAGCCACCGCAGGAGCAATGATAGATGTGAGGAACGAGAAGATCGATCTGAAGCTCGGGGAAGACCTTACTATGCAGTTTGATATTCGGGAAACTATGAAAAAGCCCACAATCGCAGGGCAAACCTTCTGGATAGAGGAGTTAGAAAAATTGTGTGAGGAGGCGTTTGATGAGATAACAATCGGGGATTGCCTACAAACAGCGCTAACAAAAGATAGTGAGGAGGGATTCATACACCAAGAAACGGAGCTCAATAAAGAATTGCTTGATACTTATCGGGAAGTCATTGAACCGGAGTTAATTGAAGACATGGGGGAGGCTGAAAAGGAAAGGATGATGCTCGACAACCGAAGCATGAACAAGTCTGTTGTCCCCTCCTGCGTCATGTTGTGCAGATGCTCAACACCAGGCCACCCGATCACCAGCCTGATCACTAACACGACCATTCTACCAAGCAGGGGGATCGAGGACCATTTTGAGTCGCAACTCCAAACCACTGATGATTGGTCCGATTCAAAGGCGCCTAAAGTAGAACTCAAACCTCTTCCGTCAGGGCTAAAGTATGCTTTCTTGGGACCTAATTCAACTTATCCAGTTATCGTCAATTCTAGCCTGCCCGAAAAAGAGCTGAAATTGCTTTGCACTCAGTTAAGAAATTATAGAGGGGCGATAGGCTACACTCTAGATGACATCAAGGGTATATCCCATGATCTCTGCGCCCACCAGATAAACATAGAGGATGAATCGTATTCTAGTGTAGAACCTCAGCGCCGGCTGTAAAGACCCGTAACTAGAAATATGGACCTGACGGAGAAACGTGTCCAAAAGACGAGGAGGAACCTCGAGGAAACAAAAACAAGAAAACTCAAGGAAAGACTAAGAGACTTGCGGGAGAAGTCATCAAGTCGACAGATGAACCAAGACCGAGAAAGGGTCAAGAATTGTTAGAGTTTCCAATGATTCGGACAAAGGATGGTCGAAGTTGATGGAAAAGACCAAAAGAAATTGGCCGTGGAAGAATGGCAAGGAAACGACGTCACGGACGGGAGGTCCAGGGACGGCCGAGAAACGTGTATGTCACGGGCGGGAGGTCCGAGAATGTAAGAGGGAAGTCAATCTTGGACAAGAGGACCGAGAACTGACGAGAAAAGTCAAAATCTCAGATGAGAAAAATCAAAGACGGACGAATAAAAATAATTTCGCACGCAAAATGTGAAATTTGCGGGCAAGCGCGGGAGCTTGGGACGCAAGAGAGCTGTCGGAAGAATGGAGGAAGTGGAAAGGTCTCTCAGAGGGCTGAAAAAAGCCACGTGATGTGAGCACCGGACAGGAAGCCGACCAAGACACGCCGGATGCGATCGAGACGCCTGACCAAGACGCACCGGACGCGACAAAGACGTCTACTTCGAACACGGCCAAGACCCCAGTAGTTCTCCGAGGAGCCACAACGAGGTCAAGGAGCTCCACCAAGGCAGCCAAACAAAGATCAACCTCTTCGTTCAATCTTTCGTTCGACATCACCCGGCCAACGAAGAGCTTGAAGGTTCAGTTCGCATGGCCTTCACTCTTACCCAAGAGTGAAGGCAACCAAAGTCACTATAGCGAGGAATCGTACTCTTTTTCCTCACTCCGGGTTTGTCCCATTGGGTTTACCGGAGTAGATTTTAACGAGGCAAGGAGCTTAGTGCAAAACGCCCAAGGCTAAGTCGTTTCCCGCGTCAAGGCTAAAGGCGGTTCTTTTCTTTCCTTTGCTTTGCGTTTTAATTTAAACTTGGAATATTCCTTTTTGAACGTTGAGAGTGTCTTGTGGTTAAGTTGATGGTCAAAGGGAGCGATGTGTTCTATTTGCAAAGAGAACACGTCAAAGGGAGATTGTGTGGACCAATATGAGTTTGCGTGTCCTTAAGCCCCTCTCCTAACCTAGCTATTTAAACCCTCTCTTAGCTCTTTGTAGTTTTTCAGACTTGAATGAAATTAAACCTATTTCTGAAAGAGAGATTCTTTGATCTTGTCTCAACCCTTTCTTTAGTTCAATCCGAGATTGCTCTAAGAGAGAACCCTAGCGACACTAAACCGGGTTTGTCGTCGTTAGCTTGGCCGTATCGAGAGGAGAGCCAAACCTCTCATGTCGTCACTCGTTCCACCTCTACGTTCGTCTACTCGTTTCCACTCGCGACCATCACGCATCTTACCACAACCACTCGCAAGTCGTTCCGCATTCAATCTATCCGTACCACACCCGTTCGACCTGTTTGTGGCCACACGACCAATCTCTCAATCGGCTCGTTTGTTTTCCTTCATATTCCGTTTCCCTAGTTGGTTTCGTTTCTAGATTCGAGGCCACAAGTCTTGTCCGAGGAAAGCATCGTCCAGATCAATCTGTCCAAGAGCTCTTCTCTTGTCCGTTCCGCAAGCGCGACCTTCGATCACATCAGCTGGTATCAAAGCTTCAAAAGCTCCTGCAAGATTGTATCACTCTAAAACTCGTCTCCTTTGTCTAAAAATTCGATCTTGTTTTGCATGTTCCGATTAGTCATTTGGTTTAATTTGGTGCATGTGTTGTGTTGTTAGGCTTTTGTTTAGGTTGTTTAACATTCATATTGTTCATCCTGTTCATCCTCGTATTCATCCTTGTTCTTGCGTAGACACTTTTAGATCAAAAAGCTAGATTTTTGTAACTTAGTCGTGTTTTTGTTTTGGGTCATAAAGCAAACCTTGTCGTTAAGCACTTTTGCTTTCTGCTTTTTTTTAGTCTTAGGTTTGAATTTGGTGAGCTGTCTTCAATCATTTGGTGACGAAATTAAATATCTCTTGTGTGGTCCTTGAACGTTTGATACTCACGCGTTTGTGTTTTTTTTACTTTGTCTTACGAGGTTTAAATTCAAACACAACCGCATCGCAACGCTACACGTCATAGACTATCCATACGATGGCCGATCAACAACCACCAGCAAATCAACTACCTCCACCCGAAATAGGAGTCACTCTCGCAGCTTTACGCAACGGCATTGAGCAACTAGCCGAGCGTATGAACCGCCTCGAGATGTTAAACCCACCGAGGGAGGATCCTATGCCGATGAGGCGTCAACGCCAAGAACCAGAGCACAGCGACCAATCCGGCGAAGATTATGAGTCAAGGCCTAGACGACGTCAACGACGTGACGATCTTTATGACGAAGCTCCGAGACATTACGAGCCTAGTCACAAGATGATAGCACCTACGTTCGCCGGTAAATCTGATCTGGAGGCCTATCTTGAGTGGGAAAGCCGAATGGAGCACTTATACTCGTGTCACGCCTATCCGGAGTTGCGAAAAGTCCAGTATGCCGTGGCTCAATTCACCAACTGCGCTCTCACCTGGTGGGATCGTCTTGAAGCCGAGCAGCGTCGCAACCGCGACCGACCCATCACAGTTTGGGAGGTCTTGAAGGCGGAGATGCGAAGGCGTTACGTGCCTCCATTCTACCACCGTGAGCTTCAAAAGAAGTTCCGGAGGCTTACTCAAGGCAAACGATCAGTAGAAGAGTACTTTGAGGAGTTTGAACACTTGCGCAACCGTTTACAAGTCGAAGACTCCGAAGAATCTCTCATGGCTCAGTTCTTAAACGGTTTACAAGACCGAATCGCGCGCAAGGTCGAACGCCAGCCTTATCAAGGCTTCGAGGAGTTGTTGCATCTGTCGGTTCAAATTGAAAGTCAGATCAAGAAGAAGAACACAGCCTTGAGTCACACCAGAGCTCAAGGAGTCCCAAGCTGGTCTCCAAGCGCATCAACATCGAACCGGCCACAAGAGAAGCCTAAGGTGACCGGCGTCGACACAAGGTTCAAACAAATGGAGCCGGCCACCAATGAGTGACAAGATCCGAGATGCAACACCACCGACGTCTGGAGCCGCGACATTATGGGCTTCAAATGTCAAGGGAGAGGCCACTACGCTCGAGAGTGTACGAACGCACGTACGATGATCATCACTGAGTCCGGAGAGCTCGAGTCCGACAGAGAAGAGGCCGAAGTCAAAGATCAAGTCGAGGGAGAGCTTGAAGAGGCCGTAGCTAAGCCAGACGTCAGGCAGTTTCTGATGATTCGCCGCATCCTCAACACTAGTGTGGCGACCGCCGACGACGCAAGCCAGCGCGACAACATCTTCCACACCCGATGCACTGTAAGTGGGAAGGTTTGTGGATTGATAATAGATGGTGGATCTTGCACTAACGTGGCAAGCTCTAGTCTAGTCAAGAAATTATCCCTCCCTACCACAAACCACCCTCGTTCTTATCGTTTAAAATGGTTAAATGACAAGACCGTGATCCATGTGAAGGAACAGGTCACGGTCTCGTTTAGTGTCTGTCCGTATAGGACCAAGTTCTATGCGACGTGGTTCCTATGCAGGCTAGCCACCTCTTATTGGGGCGATCGTGGCAGTTTGATAAGTGAACCACGCATTGCGGCCACACAAACCAATACTATTTCGTCCATGACAACAAACACATTTGTTTGAAACCGTTGAACCCTAATCAAGTGCACGAAATGCAATCAAAGTTGTCTAAGGACTCGGACGATAAAAAGAACTTTTTGGTTCAATATGGTGATGTTAGGAAGTCCCTTAAGGACTCTAACCAAGTGTTATTGTTGGTTTTCCGAGACTTATTGCTTTCAGGCCTCAAAGGATCGGTAGAAGCCTTACCTGAGGTGATACGCAACGTACTTAGGCGTTTCAAGGATGTGTTTCCCGAAGAGCTTTTTTAAGGCTTACCACCAATACGAGGCATTGAGCATCAAATCGACCTCGTCCCTGGAGCACAACTACCGAACCAGCCAGCGTATAGAGTCAACCCGGAGGAAGAAAAAGAGCTGGATCGCCAAGTGTACGACCTGATGACCGAAGGATACGTTCGAGAGAGTTTGAGCCCGTACGTTGTTCCAGTTCTCCTAGTGATGAAGAAGGACGGTTCGTGGCGCATGTGCGTTGACTGTCGAGCCGTCAACAATATCACCATCAAGTATCGACATCCCATTCCATGACTGGACGATATGCTCGACGAACTAAGCGGTTCAAACGTCTTCTCAAAGATCGATTTGAAGAGCGGTTAAAATCAGGTTCGCATGAAGGAGGGCGACGAGTGGAAGATAGCCTTCAAAACAAAACAGGGTTTGTACGAATGGTTGGTAATGCCATTTTGTCTTTCTAACGCCCCTTCTACATTCATGCGTCTTATGAATCATGTTTTGAGAGCTTTCATTAATAAGTTTGTGGTAGTTTACTTTGATGACATTCTCGTATATCGTTCTAGTTTGTTAGATCATGTTAAGCACTTAGAAAATGTCTTGTTTACTCTCCGCGAAGAGCAATTGTACGCCAACTTGAAAAAGTGTGTCTTTGCTGCTGATGAGTTAGTGTTTCTAGGTTTTGTTGTAAGTTCACAGGGCCTTAAGGTAGACGGAGAGAAGATACGCGCCATAGAGGAATGGCCCAGGCCAACAAGTATATCACACGTCCAATCGTTCCATGGCCTCGCAAGCTTCTACCGGAGGTTCGTGAGGGATTTCAGCATGGTCGCGGCGCCCCTCACAGCCGTGATCAAGAAGAACCGGGAGTTCCAATGGGGAGAGGAACAAGATCGAGCGTTCAACGAGCTCAAGAGACGCCTCACTCAAGCCCCTCTCCTTACCTTACCTGACTTCAACAAAACGTTTGAAGTGGAGTGTTATGCGTCTGGCGTAGGATTCATTGCTGTTCTCACTCAAGGAGGCAAACCGGTGGCTTACTTCAGCGAGAAGCTTAGTGGTGCCATGCTCAACTATCCCACTTATGACAAGGAGCTCTACGCCCTCGTCCGTGCCATGGAGCTTTGGCAGCACTACATACTGGCTCGAGAGTTCGTGATTCACACCGATCACAAGACGTTGAAGCAATTGCGCGGCCATACCAACTTGAAGAGAAGACACGCGAAATGGCTTGAATTCATCAAGTCATTTCCGTATGTGATCAAATATAAGAAGGGAAAGGAGAACGTAGTTGCCAACTCCTTGTCACGCAGGCACGCTTTGATCACTACAATGGACGCTCGCGTGTTGGGGTTTGAAAGCAGTAAGGATGCGTATGCTGAAGATGTAGAGTTTGGCGATTGCTTCAAGAAGCATGGAAAAGGCATCTACACCGAGTTCTACCTACATGAAGGGTTTTTGTTCCAAGCCACTCACGCCTATGGATCTCCTGCCTCTACCACTGGACGAGACCGAGAACCAAGATGGAGCCGCGAGAGCAGAGCTAGTCAAGAAGCTGCACGAGGAAGTTTGAGCAAACATCGAGAGGAGGACCAAGCAGTACACGCCCTTCTTGAACCCAGGACGCAAGCCTATGTTGTTCAAGCCAGGCGACTGGGTGTGGCTTCACTTAAGGCCGGAACGGTTCCAGCAGAAAAGAAAAGACAAACTCAGCCCCCGAGGAGACGGACCATTCGGGGTCATTGAAAAGATCGACGACAATGCCTACCGACTCGAGCTTCTAGGTGAGTATACCACATCAACGTCTTTCAATGTTACTGACCTCGTTCCATTTGATGTAGGCGACGATGAAGATGTTTGGGGACAAAACCTTTTCAAGGGGGAGGGAATGATGTGAGTACCGGACAGGAAGCCGACCAAGACATGCCGGACGCGGCCGATACGCCTGACCAAGACGCACCGGATGCGACCATCTACTTTGAACGCGGCCAAGGCACCAGTAGTTATCCCAGGAGCCACAACGAGGTCAAGGAGCTCCACCAAGGTGGCCAAACAAAGGATCAACCTCTTCGTTCAATCTTTCGTTCAACATCACCCGGCCAACGAAGAGCTTAAAGGTTCAGTTCGCATGGCCTTCACTCTTACCCAAGAGTGAAGGCAACCAAAGTCACTATAGCGAGGAATTGTACTCTTTTTCCTCACTCCGGGTTTGTCCCATTGTGTTTACTGGAGGAGGTTTTAACTAGGCAAGGAGCTTAGTGCAAAACGCCCAAGGCTAAGTCGTTTCCCACTTCAAGGCCAAAGGCGGTTCTTTTCTTTCCTTTGCTTTGCGTTTTAATTTGAACTTGGAATATTCCTTTTTGAACGTTGAGAGTGTCTTGTGGTTAAGTTGATGGTCAAAGGGAGCGATGTGTTCTATTCGCAAAGAGAACACGTCAAAGGACGATTGTGCGGACCAATATGAGTCCGCGTGTCCTTAAGCCCCTCTCCTAACCAGCTATTTAAACTCTCTTAGCTCTTTGTAGTTTTTCAGACTTGAATGAAATTAAAACTATTTCTGAAAGAGAGATTCTTTGATCTTGTCTCAACCCTTTCTTTAGTTCAATCCGGGATTGCTCTAAGAGAGAACCCTAGCGACACCAAACCGGGTTTGTCGTCGTTAGCTTGGCCGTATCGAGAGGAGAGCCAAACCTCTCGTTCCACCTCTATGTTCATCTACATGTTTCCACTCGCGACCATCACGCATCTTACCACAACCACTCGCTAGTCGTTCTGCAACCGATCTATCCGTACCGCATCCGTTCGGCCTGTTCGTGGCCACATGACCGATCTCTCAATCGGCTCGTTTGTTTTCCTTCATATTCTGTTTCCCTCGTTGGTTTCGTCTCTAGATTTGAGGCCACAAGTCTTGTCCGAGGAAAGCATCGTCTAGATCGATCTGTCCGAGAACTCTTCTCTTGTCCGTTCCACAAGCGCGACCTTCGATCACATCACCACGTGTTGCCATCACAAGCTCTCTCGCCAGAGAATGAGATGCACTCGCGGGTGAGTGAGACTAGAAGGGCTCTGCATGCAAAATCTCTGTGACTTGTCAAACACAAATTGCCACTTGCCTAGACAGAGAACTCGACCAAGGGCTTATAAAAAGCCTCTTTGGTCTCTTATTTTCGACAAAGCCTTTCTCAAACATAAAACTCTTGCAAATTTTTCTGTCAACAAATTTCTTGAAGAAAATCAAAATACTTCCAAGGGAGGAAGAGGAAGAAGCTCGGCGGAGCTAGAGGAGGAAGAGGAGGCGAAGCTCTGTCGGATTTGCGGTGTAGAGGTGGAGCTCGACTCAATCAATCATCGGCCTAAATCACTGTGAGTTGAGGATGAGACCCTAGATTTGTTGAGTTTTACTCTTGGTGTGAGTCTAAAGAAGTACATGAGCTTGGGGGCACATGTGACTCTCTTGTTTTCTTGAGTGTTGCATGTTTATCTTTTAGATCTACATGGCAACATGTTGAGATCTGGGGAAGAGACTAACATGCACACATATAGTGTGGCATCTAGTCTTGTTTGGGGTTAAAAGATCATGCATGCATAAAGAATTGAGTAAATGGGTTGCATGTAAGGTTAGATCCGAAATGGCTGATCATGCATGCATCCTTGATGATTTATTTCTCAACCGGGTGGGTAGAGAAATTTAAGTCGTGAAATGGGCGAAAATTTGCAATAATTAATTGTATAATTTTGAGAATTTTGTTAGTAGCATGCATGATAGAATTTGGAGAAAATTTGGGGGTAGAATCACTTGCATGTCAAGGAAAAATATTTATGAAATGGTTCTTAATTTTTCCTTGATAGTTGTTGAGTTGCATGCATGTGAATGTGGTCTTAAGTGCTTGAATTTGGGTTTCTTGCATGTTAAGAATTTTTGGGTGATTTTTCCTTGCTTGTTTCTTGCATGAGTTGCTTGATTTCTTGCTTGGAAATTGTTTGTTAATTAAGTACATGATTCTTTGTGTCGGTAGACTTAGAATAAGTACTTGTCTCGCTAGTTCTCATGTGTCATGTTGAACTAGCAATCGACTTCTGTCCCCAAGTGAATGTGGAGTTCCGGCGAGTTAATCGTGAGGGTCTCGTGGCTGGACAAATCGGCGTCTAGTGAGAGACGAGACCGATCTTGTGCATGATGATGCAAGTGTGTGTGATCCGGTTGGTAGCCTTTGTGGTTTCAACGCGGTGTGGTTTGGGGAGAGGGGACAGAAGGTCATAGGGGCCCTAGGTTGCGTGTGTGAGAAGAAGTTTAGTGTGTACCAAGGGTGGTAGCATCACTAGTACTTCCATTCCCATGAGTTTTGGGAGTTGTGTTGAGATAGTCTATGGTGGCTGAGAGTCTAGAAGCGTCATGTTGGGTCATTTCTAGTCTTGATTGCTTGATTGCTTGATTGTTTGATTGCTTGTTTGCTTGTTTGTTTGTTTGCTTACTTGCTTGCTAATCGCTTCCGCTAGTGTGATTCTGATTGTGTTGTGGTTGTGGGTAGTGTTTGGGGTAGTTGGTTTGAGAAGTATGCATGTTAGAGAGTCTCCCAACTCACTGAGTAATCGTGGATTACTCACTCCTCTCCGTGGACTGTTTTTCTTGCAGGGAAAGTAAGTGGGTGGAGTTGGGCAACTAGGTAAACCGGATAGGATGATTTGTGTTGTGTGATTGCTGAATTGAAACTTATTGTTTTCTTTGACATGCATTTCTTCAAAATGGATCCAACTATTTTTACTTTGTATTCTTGTTTTGATCGCAAACATTATAGATAAGTAAATCGAGATATTTTCTATATATTCGGACAAGTGGGAAAGTACATGGTCTAGTCCGGACCATCACAACGCCGCGCATGCGCCAAAGGTTGCAAAGCCGGAGGTGTAGGCGTAGCGGGTAGGTGGTGGATAGTGGATTGGTCGGGAACCTAATTTGTTGGTGGAACCTTGACTGAACTGCGGCTGTCTACCTCTTCGTGACGCTCTTCCAGGCCTATCCGTGGTTTGTCCGGCAGAGTCACAGATGCGGTTTAGGGGCGTTACAACGGCGGTATCAGAGCGGGTTGCAAAACTCGTGTCCCACTTGGGCTTTTCAAATGCTTTATCGAGTAAATGTGTCGCAAAAACCAGCATTTAGTTTCCGGTTGTTGCCTGTTTAGTTTGAGAGAACCTTAGACTTAATCAGCAACTTGTCTTGTGTGTGTGCAGATGTCTTTGGGTGGCAGGAATGGCGGTGATGGTTCAGGGGAACAAGGTCGGGGGCAAGAGGAGTGGAGTAGTCACAACGGGTATCTTTCGATTGAGTCAGAGAGTTCTCGTGCAGCCATGGACTCATATAAGTGGAGTCTCGATGGACTGTGTGATGGTTGTGGAGAAGAGGTGGACCAACCTATGGAGTCCAACCCTATTGAGAGCGTGGGTGTGGATAATGGTGAGGGAGAGAACCAGGCATTAGAGACTGATCCGTCTGAGTGTTTGGGAGATGATGAAGAGGTCAATGATGGTTGGAATGATTAGAGAGCTGCAGTATGGAATGAGGTGTCGATGCAGATTCAGATCACTGTCGACGGACGAGGGTTTTTCATGACGATTCCGGATTCAGGGCCAGAGGACCAGAGAGAAGAGATGAGAACTCGCGTGATGGGTATGCTGTCTGATATAGTGGATATGATCGATGGCGAGGAACCGGTTGGAGGTGAAACCAACAGTGAGTCTGAGCACAACAATGGCGGTGAGGCCAGTGCTGAATTGAACAAGGCTGAGGGTGACGAAGACCTAATCCAAGTGATGATGACCAAGAGGGATACTTGGAGGTGGTTGAGTTGTTGTCTAGCGATGAGGAGGGCGTACCAACTCTCATTGTGGAAACAAAAAGGAGGCCAAGGGAAGCGGCTAAAGAGGGAACTCGACCCAAGTTGGTGGCAGTACCATTGCCAGTACCGGACCAAGGAGTGGCGGTTGTCGCACCAGGGTCAAGGGAGAATCAGGGCCAAGACTCTAGTGTCGAGACACAAGAATTACAGAATCAAAGAGATGCGGCCAGAAGAGTGGGTCAGTGGGATCCAATGCTGTTGGAAGTCGAGGTCAACAACGGAGAGTTGATGAGGCGGCTGAGGTTGAGTGAGAGAGTGCCAGTGCAAGGGCGTGAGGGTAAGGCTGAGGCGGAACCCAAGAATGATCATGTACAAATGGTTGAAACTGAACCAAGGGTGAACCAAGAACAAGATGAGGAGAATGAGAACACGAAAGGTGGTACAAAGGAATTCTGGAGTGAAACCGAAGGGGATCAAATGACAACCACCAGAGGTGAACCAAGGAATGGCCGATCGTATGAGGCTGAAAGTGAACCAAGGGGTGACCAAGAGGTGGCACCGGATCAAGGATTGGGAGAGCAACCAATCAAAGAGTTGAACCAAGGACTAAGAGACACCATGATGGAGTTAATTGAGAAGCAAGCCGAGGAAGGAAGGCAGAGGAAAGAAGTTGTTCGAATGGAACATTGACAAGGGAGTGAGAAGCAGTCTAAGTATTTGGAGGATGGGGTGAAACCCATGAGGGACGTGGAGATACGACCACAGAGGGGGATAATAAGAACGAGAGCTCAGGAAAGGAAGACGGTGACAAACCCGTCCTGAGTTCAAATAAGGAGCATGGCCCAATGTACAGCGTGTGGTGAGATTGGTCACCGAGTTCAGCATTGCTGGAGGGCAGCGTTGTGCACTCTAGGGCCGGGAGATATAGTTGTGTGTTGGGAGTGTGGTGCAATTGGGCACCAAATGACAAACTGTCCGACTAGAATCCGAGGACCGGATGAAGGTGAATCAAGTGAGAGTGAAGCTCCTGCGCCTGCGACTACGACCTCTATGAACTTACCCGTTGAACCAGGAACCGGCCAGCCACCAAGACAGTGTGAGTGTAGCTGTAGGACGTGTAAGTTCCTGAGAGAACCCTATGTACCTGTTAGCCATGTGATAGGGATATGTGTAATCTTTTTAGGGAAAGATTTGGAACTTGTCCTGCGGTGTATTTGTTTGTATCTAGGTCTTTATGAGTAGATATCAACTCGGATAGCAAGCCGTAGAACCCTCAACAAAGTAAGAAGATTATTATTCACCAAAAAGGGCAATGCAAGACAAAGTAAGAAGATTATTATTCACCAAAAAGGTTTCAACACAACCCGAGATTGTTTGCCCAACCCCACAGTACAACTTGTCATTTTTCATTCCATATATACAATGCCACCATAACAACCCTCGAATAAAACACAAACTAACAATTCAATTTGCAATTCCACTGTTGATTATGGGGCTTATATTACCACGAGTCTCTCTAGAAATTTTCAGCTCCATTGAACATCCTTACAACCTCATAAAGATGCCCTCAATAACCCATCTTGGAATTGTTCATGTTCCATACTTAGCAAAATTTGCACCACTTTTCAGCAGTTTCTTCGCTAGGAAGTAACACGCATAAACTCCTTGATTTTAATGCCTATTGAGGCTCTTGGCTTGTTGGATATCAAGCCGGTATATTTACCTTTCCTGAAAGAGATCATATCCGGCGCCGGCTAACCCCCAAATTTGGCTCCGGCTACTCAATACAGCCTTTATCTCCATCTTCCTTTCACTTTCTTTTTCTTTTTTCCCTTTCTCTTCTCAGATCTGACCTGTCTTGGCTCCACCACCACCATCAAAACTTGCCACAACCATGACATGAGTCACAGACCAGCTAATGTTTTTCACCACCTCCGCCGCGTCTCTCTGTCTCCTCTCCATCACGATTTTCGCTTTCTTCACATCATCTCAACCAAGGAGCATAAGAGTCCTCGCCCTCTGCTCACGTCTCTCTGCTAATCCATGTCCTTTGTTTTTCCTTTCATTCGATGGAGTTTGATGGAGAACTCACGACGGTGAAACAAACTCAAAATAACGGCAACGACGGCAACAACGCAACATACAACAACGGTTCAAACTCCCATATGTCACAAAGAAGACAGTTTCAATGACTCTGCCACAACTATAATCTGAAGTTACAAAGACTTAAAGTTGCACATAACAATAGTTTATACAGAAGCACATAACAACTTTTATTTATTAAAGTAAATATCACAACCATCAATATGCACATTTCACATATTGACTACAAATCAAGTAAGTAAGGAGAAGATTACAGGATTGTTCCATGACCTTTAAAATACACAAAATTATATTCCAAATTTAAAAGCAGACCACTTGATACAATTGCAGTACACAAAGTAAAAACAATACCAAGATAATAAAATTGTAATCTTAGAACCTTGAATCATAATACCAAAATAGTAGATGTATTATATAGAGATTACATGTTAATCACATGAACTAACAAACAAAAATTGAAAGGAAAATCCACCAATTAAATAATAAAAACAAACATAGTACAGTATAGAAGAGATCACCTGAAGGTTGAAGCCTAGCTTTTTTCTCAGGATCACGTGGAACGTAAAAGTAAAACATATATGTAATAATGTAAACCATATATTTGTTTCTTTCTCTCGTGTTCGTTTTAGAAGCTAGCTAATCTGATCACAGCACATATGAAAACATATAACAAATCATGAGAACTGAGAAGAGATGAGAGCATACCTTGGAAAATTATCCTAAAACATTAGAACACAATATAAAAATAAAATGAAACATTAAAGATTCACCGGTTGAAGCGGCATCTAAATTTCCATGCATCAATTCACGACGTTGATTCCATACAACCTACGATTAAAGATTAATGGATTAGTATGTATATTTTTAAAAAAATTAGCACAATTCAAATAAGAGACAATAGGTCGCCATGATAATATTGTATTGCAAACTCGGATTTTTTTTATTTTTCATTTTTATTTGTATAGGACTTTGCTGTTTCGGAAAAGCCAAAACAGATTGAACTTAGATATGTACCTCGTCGTATGTCGTTGAATCTGGAGTGTGTTGATATTAAAGAAGTGATGTGGGAGGAAGAGACCGGGAAGAAACTAGTGAGAATTCATTAGTTCTTAAGAAACTCAATCTGCGTTTTATAGATTCTCCTACAACCAACCAAGCTTCAGATATCTCCAAGGAGGTCCTTACATTCACAAAGCGTTCTTGCACATGTCAGATTATCATTCATTGACAGTGTCATGGAAGATCATTGTAGACATTATACTTACCCTTTGTATCCCTGAGTGGATATGTCCATTGATTAGTCTTAGTCTTCAACTTCTAGTTATTGACGGATGTATGGTGCTTTATATCAGATATATCTCATGCATCTATACATTTGTAACAGCAAGACAATGTTGTCCTTTAAACTTGAAAACATTCATGTTCCTTGTGTCAAGATCCTTTTATAATGGAAATGTTTGTCGTGCTCTTGAAGATCACGGTGTGGTAAGGAATCATGATGATAATGTGGAACTTGAATCAAGCTTGTAGATTTTGTAATGAAGCTGGCCATAAAGCTTTAAGATGGAGCTTAAGAAAAAAAAATGGATTGTGTAGAATCTACTACCGTAAACTTTATATTAATATAAACTGTGATTAAAACTTCTTAAAATATTTTGAGCAAATGTGTTTCTTCAGATTCTAGCAAGGATATGATTCAACAAATGAAACATTTGGTAGAGGGAAATTGCATGATGGACTTAAAGCATGAAGATGGTGCGATGGAAAGAAGAAAGGAGAACCAAAAAGAGAAGATAGCCAAGTGTTTGAAAGCTTTAAGTACATCAGAGCCCTGCCGATGACACAATGTTGTGGAGAGTCCCAGAGGTCTGATCAGCTGACGTGGCATGGAGTGCTGAGGTGGAGCAAGATTGTTCGGCAAGGTGACGAAGCATTAGATTTGGAAGGAAGAAACAATCATGATATACTCGAAGATATTGAGAGTATATCTTGATAAGGGAATAAGAATATTCGTAAAAGATAGTTTCCTTATTGTTAGGATACACAAAGATTTAGGTTAGAAATCTTTGGTGCAAGTATAAGTAGATGAGGGCTAGCCTGAAAAAAGACAGCACTCGTGGGAATAAAGTAGAGAGATTTGTAACCGTCAAGCAATCATAAAAAAAGGTTTGAAGGAGAGTGTGTTAGTTTCTCTTAAATCTACATAGGGTTGTGTGTTAGATAGATAGGAGAGAGAGAGCTGAGATTCAAGTCTTGTAAGAAACATATGTTTGTGTACAAGATTGAATAAGTAGCGTTTGCTTGGGGCGGTTCCAAGTGGGTTAATCATCTATGTGTATCTCTATACCCTTACAATTGGTATCAGAGCAGACACCTGATAAAAGTTCTGATATCCTTTTATAACAGGTGAGATCTTGCGACATGGGTATGGAGAAATAACAGGGTTTCGATGTGCTACCAAAACTACTCAAATTCGACTCTGAGAGTTTTGGTTTCTGGAAATTCAGGGTGAAGCAGACTATTTTGAGCATTGCCGTGGAAGCTTCGATTGCTGTGGAGGATGGCTTGTCATTTCCTATGGTCAAGGACGAGAATGGTGATTCTGTTCCCAAGCAGAATACAAGGTGGACAGCTGAGGAAAACGCAAAATCTAAATATAATTCCCAAGCATTGTTAGTCATTTTCAATGTACTGCCAATAGAGGTCTTCGCCCGGGTACAGGAATGTGTGGCTGCCAAGGAAGCATGGAACTGTCTGGTTATCATGTTTGAAGGTACAAGCAGTGATAGGCAGGCCAGATTGGATAATCTTGCTTTGGAATTTGAGAGACTTCACATGACTAGAAATGAATCTATTGCTAGCTACAGCAGTAGATTGAATGGAATTTCACAAAAGGCTGCAGTTCTGGGAAAACGATACAACGATGAGTCGATGGTAAAAAGGTTCCTGGAGAGTTTGTCTGACAAGCTTCAACCACACAGGTCTGTTGTAATCAAGTCTCTAAACTTATAAGAGGCTAAGTTTAATCAGTTGGTAGGAATTATGCAGGTTGTTATCATTCCTCAGGATAAAAAGGGAGATGGTAAGGGTGAATCTTTGAACAACTCTGTATTGCTACAGAGTGATGTTGAAGGTATCGAGGAAAACAAAGTCTGGTCAGAAGAAGAGGATGTAATCAGGGAAGATGATTTCAACTATCGACTGACATATGCAGTCGAAAGAGCAGAGGGTGATCAGACCAAGTGGTACTTTGATAGTGGATGCTCCAGGCATATGACAGGTGCTCTTAGCACTCTGTCACATGTAGAGGTTGTAGATAAAGATAGAGTAATCTTCGGTGATAGAAGAAAGGGAATAGTCCTAAGAAAATGTACAACAAGTGGTGACTTGCAACCACATCTAAAGGATGTTGTCTTGGTTGATTGTCTGAAGGCAAATCTTATAAGCATCAGGCAGTTGTGTGACAAAGGTCTGGAAGTCACTTTGACCAAGAATGGGTGTGAGGTAGTTGATCAACAAGAATCAGTTCGACTAAGAGGAAGGAGATCGAGTACAACTGCTACATGTGGGAACCAACAATGCAGTGCGCCAACGCAACCACTGCATTGGACACTAATCTGTGGCATCAGAAACTTGGTTGCTCGGATATGTGTACAACAATGAAGCTTGCTAATCAAGAAGATGCATTTGGAATTCTTGAACCGAAGGATGATCCACATCTCATATGTGATCTTTGCAAAAAGGGCGAAAAGCATTGTATTCTAACTACTCATGGTAAGCACATAGGAGAACTACACAAAGAAAGGTCATATCAATTCTATGACCATCAAGGTCTTGTTCGTCAATATTTTTTCCCAAGAACATCAAATCAGGATGAAGTTGTAGAACGGAGGGACAGAACACTGCAGGAGATGGCAAGAGCTATGTTGCATGAGAATAAGGTCTCCTAATTGTTATGGAAGCTGCTCATACTGCCTGCTACATCATCAATCGAGTGTGTGTTCACTCAAGAACCAACAAGACTTCCTGTGAGTTGTGGAAAGGGAAGGTTTCTACATTTAGCTACTCTCATGTGTATGGGTGTTTCTACTGGGTTCTGGATGATGAGGACCTGGTAACAAATGATGAGAAGCAAGAGCAAGAACCTGCAAAACATGATGTCTTGGTCAGCTCCATGTCTACATCGGATGGTCTTTCTTCGTCTTCTCAGTTTCATCGGAATCACTCCTCTAATGGTGTTATCGGTGCGATTCAAGGGGGTAGAGTTACCAGGGGAAGGAAGGTGGTCTGTGCTCATCTAACTGGAGAGAATCAGAGGGCTGTTGTTTCTGACACTATCTCTTAGGAATCTGATCTTGTTCGATTTGCTCACTCCGTTTCAACCATTAATTCGAAGAATTGCAAGCAGGAACCTCATGATCAATTATGGTTTGTTGCAATGCAAGATGAGTTGGGACAATGTGAATGGGGTGATGTGTGGGAGCTCACTCAATGTTCTGTTGTTTTTAATACAGTGGTCATAAAGAGGTGTGTCAAGAACAAGAGTGGTGCCAGTAGATGCATTGTGAAAAACAGAGAAGAGACCATGTTTGAGCAACCAAAAGGCTATAAAAACAACCAACATCCTGAGAATGTTTGTCGACTAAAGAAGGCTCTATATGATCTCAAGCAGCTACCGAGAGCATGGAATGAGAGTATGACTGTGTCTCTTCTAGGTCGAAGGTGCACTCATGGGAGTATAGACAAAGCATTGGTTTTCCTTAATAGTGACAACACACTAATGTTTGTTCAGATCTGTGTCAATGACATTGTCCTTGGGTTCACGAGTCAACCTTTGATACAACAGTTTGTGAAGATCATGTCACAGGAATTGGAGATGAGTTTAGCGGGTAATCTAAAATACTTCCTGAAACCGCAAGTTAATCAATCAGCTGATAGGGCTTTAGTATCTCAAGCCCCTGTACTAAAAAGTGGGAACAATGATCTGAATTGGGGTGAAGTGCAAGGGGAGGATGTTTCTATGTGACACATATCTTCGATCAATGGTATGGATTCTGATTCTCTGTTAATTCATTATGATAACGTGAGTGCCTTAAATATCTTTCAGAATCTTGTTCAAATGTCTGGAGTTAAAGGCATTGATATTAGACATCACTTTGTCGATGAACTAGTTGAGATGAAACTGATCGAGATTGACCATATGAGCACGGATTCTTGGTTGACTGATACGTATACTAAGTCCTTTGTGAAGGAAGAAACAATCATGATATACTCGAAGATATTGAGAGTATATCTTGATAAGGGAATAAGAATATTCGTAAAAGATAGTTTCCTTATTGTTAGGATACACAAAGATTTAGGTTAGAAATCTTTGGTGCAAGTATAAGTAGATGAGGGCTAGCCTGAAAAAAGACAGCACTCGTGGGAATAAAGTAGAGAGATTTGTAACCGTCAAGCAATCATAAAAAAGGTTTGAAGGAGAGTGTGTTAGTTTCTCTTAAATCTACATAGGGTTGTGTGTTAGATAGATAGGAGAGAGAGCTGAGATTCAAGTCTTGTAAGAAACATATGTTTGTGTACAAGATTGAATAAGTAGCGTTGCTTGGGGCGGTTCCAAGTGGGTTAATCATCTATGTGTATCTCTATACCCTTACAATTGGTATCAGAGCAGACACCGATAAAAGTTCGATATCCTTATAACAGGTGAGATCTTGCGACATGGGTATGGAGAAATAAAGGTTTCGATGTGCTACCAAAACTACTCAAATTCGACTCTGAGAGTTTTGGTTTCTGAAATTCAGGGTGAAGCAGACTATTTTGAGCATTGCCGTGGAAGCTTTGATTGCTGTGGAGGATGGCTTGTCATTTCCTATGGTCAAGGACGAGAATGGTGATTCTGTTCCCAAGCAGAATACAAGGTGGACAGCTGAGGAAAACGCAAATCTAAATATAATTCCCAAGCATTGTTAGTCATTTTCAATGTACTGCCAATAGAGTCTTCGCCGGTACAGGAATGTGTGGCTGCCAAGGAAGCATGGAACTGTCTGGTTATCATGTTTGAAGGTACAAGCAGTGATAGGCAGGCCAGATTGGATAATCTTGTTGGAATTTGAGAGACTTCACATGACTAGAAATGAATCTATTGCTAGCTACAGCAGTAGATTGAATGGAATTTCACAAAAGGCTGCAGTTCTGGGAAAACGATACAACGATGAGTCGATGGTAAAAGGTTCCTGAGAGTTTGTCTGACAAGCTTCAACCACACAGGTCTGTTGTAATCAAGTCTCTAAACTTATAAGAAGCTAAGTTTAATCAGTTGGTAGGAATTATGCAGGTTGTTATCATTCCTCAGGATAAAAGGGAGATGGTAAGGGTGAATCTTTGAACAACTCTGTATTGCTACAGAGTGATGTTGAAGGTATCGAGGAAAACAAAGTCTGGTCAGAAGAAGAGGATGTAATCAGGGAAGATGATTTCAACTATCGACTGACATATGCAGTCGAAAGAGCAGGGTGATCAGACCAAGTGGTACTTTGATAGTGGATGCTCAGGCATATGACAGGTGCTCTTAGCACTCTGTCACATGTAGAGGTTGTAGATAAAGATAGAGTAATCTTCGGTGATAGAAGAAAGGGAATAGTCCTAAGAAAATGTACAACAAGTGGTGACTTGCAACCACATCTAAAGGATGTTGTCTTGGTTGATTGTCTGAAGGCAAATCTTATAAGCATCAGGCAGTTGTGTGACAAAGGTCTGGAAGTTTTTGACCAAGAAGGGTGTGAGGTAGTTGATCAACAAGAATCAGTTCGACTAAGAGGAAGGAGATCGAGTGCAACTGCTATGTGGGAACCAACAATGCAGTGCGCCAACGCAACCACTGCATTGGACACTAATCTGTGGCATCAGAAACTTGGTTGCTCGGATATGTGTACAACAATGAAGCTTGCTAATCAAGAAGATGCATTTGGAATTCTTGAACCGAAGGATGATCCACATCTCATATGTGATCTTTGCAAAAAGGGCGAAAAGCATTGTATTCTAACTACTCATGGTAAGCACATAGGAGAACTACACAAAGAAAGGTCATATCAATTCTATGACCATCAAGGTCTTGTTCGTCAATATTTTTTCCCAAGAACATCAAATCAGGATGAAGTTGTAGAACGGAGGGACAGAACACTGCAGGAGATGGCAAGAGCTATGTTGCATGAGAATAAGGTCTCCTAATTGTTATGGAAGCTGCTCATACTGCCTGCTACATCATCAATCGAGTGTGTGTTCACTCAAGAACCAACAAGACTTCCTGTGAGTTGTGGAAAGGGAAGGTTTCTACATTTAGCTACTCTCATGTGTATGGGTGTTTCTACTGGGTTCTGGATGATGAGGACCTGGTAACAAATGATGAGAAGCAAGAGCAAGAACCTGCAAAACATGATGTCTTGGTCAGCTCCATGTCTACATCGGATGGTCTTTCTTCGTCTCTCAGTTTCATCGGAATCACTCCTCTAATGGTGTTATCGGTGCGATTCAAGGGGGTAGAGTTACCAGGGGAAGGAAGGTGGTCTGTGCTCATCTAACTGGAGAGAATCAGAGGGCTGTTGTTTCTGACACTATCTCTTAGGAATCTGATCTTGTTCGATTTGCTCACTCCGTTTCAACCATTAATTCGAAGAATTGCAAGCAGGAACCTCATGATCAATTATGGTTTGTTGCAATGCAAGATGAGGGACAATGTGAATGGGGTGATGTGGGAGCTCACTCAATGTTCTGTTGTTTTTAATACAGTGGTCATAAAGAGGTGTGTCAAGAACAAGAGTGGTGCCAGTAGATGCATTGTGAAAAACAGAGAAGAGACCATGTTTGAGCAACCAAAAGGCTATAAAAACAACCAACATCCTTAGAATGTTTGTCGACTAAAGAAGGCTCTATATGATCTCAAGCAGCTACCGAGAGCATGGAATGAGAGTATGACTGTGTCTCTTCTAGGTCGAAGGTGCACTCATGGGAGTATAGACAAAGCATTGGTTTTCCTTAATAGTGACAACACACTAATGTTTGTTCAGATCTGTGTCAATGACATCCTTGGGTTCACGAGTCAACCTTTGATACAACAGTTTGTGAAGATCATGTCACAGGAATTGGAGATGAGTTTAGCGGGTAATCTAAAATACTTCCTGAAACCGCAAGTTAATCAATCAGCTGATAGGGCTTTAGTATCTCAAGCCCCTGTACTAAAAAGTGGGAACAATGATCTGAATTGGGGTGAAGTGCAAGGGGAGGATGTTTCTATGTGACACATATCTTCGATCAATGGTATGGATTCTGATTCTCTGTTAATTCATTATGATAACGTGAGTGCCTTAAATATCTTTCAGAATCTTGTTCAAATGTCTGGAGTTAAAGGCATTGATATTAGACATCACTTTGTCGATGAACTAGTTGAGATGAAACTGATCGAGATTGACCATATGAGCACGGATTCTTGGTTGACTGATACGTATACTAAGTCCTTTGTGCCTATGAACTCTAACTTTCTACTCTGAGTTGTGTTGATCTAAGACAGGAACGTGTGCTAGGACAGATCCTGGAAATCCTAGAATATATAGAAGATCTATGATGTTAAAAATGGCTGTTGGAAATTGTTATGACCCTCACCAAGGGCAAAAATCTCAAAATAAAAATTCGAGGAAATGGCCCGGAAAAGGCTTGAGAAGAAAGAAGAGGTAAAAGTCCTGGGCAAAATACCCGACCCGAAATATCCGTATTGGAACCAAACCGAAAAACCCCGGTTCGGATCGGGTATGGATCCTCCCCAATATATTAGTTGGATCTTAATTGTAAATACTTTTGGGTATCGGGTATTACCCGATCCGAACCGATACCCAATTGGTACCCATGTATATCCGAACCTATGTTGTTTATGTTCCAGAGTTTGATGGTGAAGTTAACTCAGTTAGATTCATAATCGGATATAAGGTAATTTCATGGTCTTTTGTTGCTTGTTACTTGTTAATACACTACTACACTTAGTAACAATCTGATCTGCTTTTGAAACACGGAAACAGTGAAGACGCCTACAATGCTTCACCACATCGAAGACGCCTACAATGCTTCACCATATGCCACCGATCTCGTCTTTGATTCTTGTTGTTTCTTTCAATTTTCTCAATACCTACTTCTAGCTTTTATAAGACTTTTGAGTTTGATTTTGGATGTTACTACTCTACTACTTGTTTATGTTTTGGATTATGTTTTCTCTTGCTTGTTTTGCCTATCTTCAGTTTCTAACTTTGGTTTAGTTATTTTGGTATGATTTTTTAGTTATAACTTCATGAAATTTGATATAGTTATTCAATTTATATATAGGGTATTTTAGTTATGTATGAGTATTTTGGTTCTAAATGGGTAAAAAATACTTATACCGAACCGAACCCAAAACATATTAGATATATTTCGGTATTCCAAAAAAATACTCAAACCGATCCGAACCCGAGAAAACCCGAACCGAAACCGAACCGAAATTTCCATAATACCTATATGATTCTATAAATTATAAACCCGAATTACCCGAAACCTGAATTACCCGAACCGAACCCGAACCGATACCCAAATGCCCACCACTAGGTAAAACAAAGAAGAATGACTGAAGGAAGTCTGTGGAAATATTCGTGAATCGGAGAATGGCCGAGCCAAGACTGGAGTGACCGGAGGTGCGATCGAGACCTTCAGGCCGATTGAAAATTATCAGTTTATGCGGCAAAGGCATCCGCGGAAAAGGCAGATGAGTACCGAGAAAGAAGACCGAGACGTCCGAGAGATGTCCGAGTAATGTCCGAGTAAAATCGAGATGTCCGAGAGACCGAGAATATCATTCGAGTTTTACCGAGAAGGCCGATAGCATCCGAGAGACCGAGAAAAACTGTCCGAGAAATATCGAGAAGACTGATACTGTTCGGGAAATGCCGAGAGGAGCGTCCGAGCGAGACCGAGAGTTGCCGAGAGGCGTCGAGAAAAGTCGGACGAAAGAACAAGTTTTTGCGGACGCGGGGAAATTTTTATTTCCTTGAATCATTGGCCAATCAAATTCACATGCATTCCATGCACAAATAATTTGGAGTTAGGGGCTTAATGGCGTTTATTGATTGGGGAGTGAAAATCACGCTCCACATGCAAACAAGGAGGAAGACACTTGTCAAAATGCACTAAGGAAGAAGAAGAGAAATCAAACTTATAAATAGAGGATACTCGACTTAATTTTGTGGTTTTCTCTCATTCTCTCAAAGTCTCAACTTCTAAAACACTAAAGCTTTGTTCTCCCAAAGTCGAGAGAGAGAGAGAGAGAGAGAGACGAAAGAGAGGGATCGTCGAGAGAAAGAGTTAAGTAAGAGGTCATCGAGAGATACCGCTTGTGTCGAGAAATCATCAAGAAGGGGAAGGAGACTTTGTCAAGAAATTATCAAGTAGAAGACGGAGACATTGTCGAGAGATTATCAAAGAAGAGCCAGTGATAGTGTTGAAAGAAATCATCGAGAAAAGATGATGGTTGTGTCGAAGAAGGATCGAGAGCGGGACGTAATTGCGATCGGATATAATTGTGAGCGAGACGCGGTTTATGGTCGAGAAAGGCGAGAGCAAGACAGTGGTTGCGGACGAGAGCGGGAAGCTATCTGACGCGAGGGAGAAGAAGATTGTCTGATCGAGTGGTGCGGTGAAGTCCGACCATCATCGACGCATAAGGGTGAGTTCTGCGGTAATGCATGTAGAGTAGATTCATGTAGAATCGGTTTAAATTTGACGCATGCAAAAATATGGTAGGATTCGTGCTAGTGAGATGTTTAAATGCACATTGAAATTGAATCACCATATAAGATAAACTTGAATGCATGATAAGTATAATCGGATCATTAAAATTGGGATAAAGGATTGCATGCATGATCGAACCTAGTGGATATCTTTTGCGAGTAATAATTCTTGCTTAAAATCGGTTCCATGCATGATTAAATGAGTAAAGTATTTTGCATTTTACTGCATAATATTGAATGAGGTTAGTTGCATGCTTAAACGAACTTAAGGATTTAAATGATTAAATCGAATGGTCTTGCATGCGTGAATTGGACTTAAGAATTTAAACGGTTAAATCAATTTGGTTGCATGCGTATGATAACTTATTGCATTAGTTTTGCTTAAGTTGCTTAATTTGGTTGCCTGCATGTAGAATAATCTTAAGTGCTTGAATTGTTTTTCTTGTTACTTGTTGATTATTGCATGTCGTATTCTTGCTTGATTTCATGCTTGCGTGCTTGATTTATCATTGCTTGAATTATTGTATGTTTTATTTTAGCATAGTCTCTTGAATTTGTTTCTCGAGTCTTAGCTAGAATAGTAAAGTCGATCTTCTGTTCTAAATGCGGTTTGTCTCGCGAGAGTTCACGGTGACCACTCGCGCGAGACAATGTCACGGCTAACTAGCTACTAGCGTGACCGCGCTACATGACGATGTAGCAAATATGTGGGCTCATGCTGGTTACCTTTGTGGTTTCAGCATGAGAAAGGTTGTGGAACGGAATAGATTATCGAGGGCCCTTAGGTGAAAGAGTCTAGGGTATTTCAAGTATTTTCTTGTTTTATTCTAGACGTCTTTGTGTATTTGATAGGTGAAGGAGTCTAGGACATTTCAAGAGTCCCTTGCTTGTTCTAGTCGTCCTTGCGAGTTGCGTAGAGTTAAGAGTCTAAAGTTTCTTTAGTCGTCTTTTTCTTTTAGAAGCGAGTCTAGATCGTTCGAGTCGAGTCGTAGTGATCTAACCTCTCTCGCTTGTTTGTTGCTTATTTGCTTCCGCTATTGTATCGGCTGCGTTGCTTTGATTACTTGCTAGCTAGTTTGCCTTGCTCGTTTTCTTTGCTTGCCGGGGTAGTCTGGTTGGGGAAGTAGAATCCTGTTTACGAGAAAGGGGTGCCCAGGCTCACTGAGTAATCTTAGATTACTCATGATATTATTTTGTCTTGCAAGGAAGCCTAAGTGAGTCTAGAGCTGGAGCAAACATTAGGGTAGCAGATAGGGTTTTCTTGTGTTCTTTGTAAAACCCTATATTTTCATAAACGGTTATGTATAAATTATCTGACTATCATTGTATATTGCTTTAATGATTTAATTTCGATGAAATAATTTATTAAAGTAATATATACGGTTTTCAGGGAAATCATGGCAAGTTGGAAATGATACTCGGCCTAGTCCGGGCTAACACAACGCACCAGGCCACAAGGGTTGCAAAACCTAAGTAGTCTCGGTTGCGGGTGGAGTTGTACCAGGGATATGCAGCAGCCCTCTTCTTCCATCAAGTTTGGAGATGCCTACTCAAAATCTCCACTTGGTTTGTGATATCTTGTGTTTGTATGTGATTTTAAAGCTTAATTATTCATTGTTTTGTGCATATTCATGAGCATTTAGGTTGTTTAGGCTGCATTTTGCATCAAGTTTGGTATCTCAGGTGTTGCAGTAGAGATGTACAGGGAAAATGTACTTTGGAGCTAAATAATTCAAGAATTAGCAATATAATGGAAGACACACATTTGGATACACACAAGATGATTGATGATTCGGGACCAGTCTGCAGTCCCTCAAAGATCGACTCGTATGAAGATCTTTCCTTGGAATATAGCTCCAGTTCTTCATCAAAGTTATTGGAAATTGAGTAAGCTTTGTAATGGAGGTGATTTCAGGACAATCGGATGTGTGTGTAAGGAGTTACACCTGTTTTAGTGAGCGTATATACAGCCAGAGGAAGATCGCGGCCACACGCGGCCACACCACCCGGCCAAGCCATGGCCGTTGGAGATCAGATGGACCAGGATCCGAAGACACGCACGGTCACACCACTCGGCCAAGCCATGGCCGAGTGAGCCAACACCACACTTGTTTTATTTTTGAACCGGGTTTGACCCAGTTTGTTTTGGGTTGATCCAGGTTCTCTTCTACTTTCCTATAAATACTCTAAACCTATTAAGGAGACTTATCGAATCTCTTATCTTATCTTTTGTTTAGCAGCCACTTAGGGTTCTTAAGCTTATCTACTTTTGGTTTATTGAATCTTTGGTTGATTTCCCAGTTTTTAATAGCAATTTCTCTTTCAATTTCTCTCAATCTATAAACTCTTATTATGATTTCACAAAGATCAAACATTTTCCTTTATGTGATCATGATGATGAGTGAGTAGATCCATTAGAACTTTGGGCTAGGTAGATTAGGGAGATAGATGATTGATCTTTGATGTCTAAGGCTTTATTTTTATGTTTCCTATCTTGATTAATGTTAATAATGCTAGATAGCTTTGATCATGCTTAAAATCTAGATGTTAGGATTTCCATGCTCATAAGGTGTTTGATGAAATTCTTGAACCAAATTGATCAAAAGCTTTGCATTCCTAGCCAATGGAAATTGATGATTAGGGTGTTTAGTGGTATTTTGGATTTGATCTTAATGCATGCTTGCTTTGTGATTGCCTTTGGAAATTGTTGATTATCACTTAGCTAGCATAGGAATCTCTATCATGGAAATGGATTGATTTGCATAAGTGTTCTTAGCCTTAGGATTGTTCTTGATTGTTACTTAGACATCTAGGATTGATTAGCTATCTCCCAAATCAATAACCTTGCCCAAGGTTCATTTATTTAATCTTGATTTAAAGTTTATTGCAAGTTGTGTTATGTTTCTTGATTTTGCTTTGTTTGAATTATCTTATTTTCTCTCTTTTAACCAGTTTGTTAGATAAGATTGTGACAAAAGAATATTTCCTGTTTAAGAATAGATTAAGCATTTTTGTGTATTCTTAGTGTTGATTAATGCAAATTGTGGATTGATAAAATAATTGATACAAAAAGTACTACATCAGTTTGATTGAGAACTACCCACTAAAGGTTGGTGATTGCACATTCCAACAGACTTCATGGTAGTTGAGATGAAAGAAACCAACAGGCTCCCTCTCATACTAGGAACTCCCTTTCTCAACACTGTGGGGGCAAGCATTGATTTCCCAAATAAGAGAGTAACTCTTCTTCATGTGGATCCTAACACATCCTATCCTATCAAACCTTCCCCTACAATGTTTTGTGGAACAGTCACTAGTGAAGAAGAGGCAACTAAGGAAGCCCATAGAGACTTGAATGATCAACATCAAGAGCTCCAAATTGATAAAGTGGGGATTAAAGAGACTAATAAACTTGATGAAGACATTTTGGATGGTGAGTGTTTAGACTCATTATTTGATGACCTCAAAGGAGATTCTAGAGAAGGGGATTTGGGTCAAGCAAATAAAGTTGTTGACAAGAAGAAGAGGAAGAAGAAACAAAACCAGCTTCCCACCATTGTTTCTTCTTCTAGGACTTTGTGTTTGCATCCCTTGGGGCTTGTTGATGGAGCAATAGAGTACAAAGTGAAGCACAAAGGTCCTTCTTCACCCTTTGCAAGTGTCAAAGCCAAGCTGGATCCCAAGTATCATTATGACAAGGATAAGCTTCATGAACTTCTCTCAAGTGACATTACTATCAACCTCCAATCTCCTTCCACCAATTCAACAGGATCTCAAGGGAGCACTAAAGCTCCTCCTATCACTCCATTCCCTAAGGTTCACAACTAGGGCCAATGTATGGTCCTAACTCTTCATTGTATATATCATTTGAGTCTTGTTTTCTTTATTTTGTTAGTCTTTCTCTTGGACTTTTCTCACACAGGGACTATGTGAATTAAGTTTGGGAGAGGGACTAGCCATCTAAGATTGTGTTCTGTTTTGATTTTCATGTTTTGTGTGATGCATTGTTAATAGCTATGTTCTGGAGAAAAATCAAAAAAATTTGAATTTTTTTCAAAAACCAAAAACAAATGCATGTAGCTTTGCATATTCATTCTTGTGTTTAGGATTGAGTCTAGAAGCATTTAGTATGCATTTGCATTTGCATTTGGGGATAATAATGAAGTTACCTTGTAAAAGTAGAGTTTTAGGATTGAACCCACAGCCCTCATCTATAGTTCATTGGTGCTTGTTTAATCTTTGGGAAAAAATGAAGAGTCTAAGCTTAAAGCATTGTGTCACTTGAAAGCATTTTCTTCTAGTGTAAAGCTTGCATGATCATTGCTGCATCTCTATATTATTTGGACTTTAATTTGATCTATAAATTATCTTTCTTATGGACTATGAATGCTTGCTCATGGAATTTTCATTTGGGTTAACTATCTCTATTTGCCACTCTATTTTGTTTAACCCAATCTCTTGCCATACCTTTGAACCCCAACATTTTCTTTCAAGCCTTGTGTTGATTTGTTGAGTGAGGCCTCTTTGTTGATAATGCTATAGGTTGTGAAATCTTGAGAGTATTGAGAATGACAAAGAACTGGCTCTTGTTTTAGCTAGGTTTGGAATCTTTTTAACTAGCTAATAGGACTGGTTTTGAAAGAAGTAGGTGGTTAGAATGTTGATTTGGGTTCAGTTTTGGGAATAAGAAGCAAAGAAAAGGGAAAGAAAGGTTTACTTGGTTAAAAGAAAAGAAAAAAAAATCTCTAAGGTTAAGTTTGGTTATAAGCTCTAAGTAACAAAGAGAAAGATTAAAAAGTCTTGTTATAGTCCCCTAGAATCAAAGGAAAAAGAAAAGTAACGGAAAATAAAATAAGAAGGGGGGTATAACAAAGAAAGATTAAGAAAGAAAGGGAGCTAATGTTTAAAATAAAGAATAGCCTTAGAGTTTTGCATAAAGAATAAAGCCAGAAGTAAATAAAAAAGGAAGGGTTTTAAGAGATCAAAATTTGAGTTTTGGGGTTGATAAGAAAGAAAAGAGGATTGAGAAAAGGGTAGCAAACTCTCTAGATGGGTAGAACATCAAGAGCTAAGCTTTGTATGCCTAAATTATTCTCAGTCTTAGATTGATTTCACGACTGTCTAGTATTCCTCCTTGTTTGAGAGTTAGCCACCCTAAAAACACTATTATTAGCCCACCTTCGAACGCCTTACCCTTAAACCAATTGAGCTTGATTCAGGTTCCATTTGCAAGATCACACCAAACACTTTCAATAGGATTGCAAGTCTTTGCCAATAGATAGAAAGTGAACTAGAGTGGTGCATTGTGATAAGCTTTAGCAAAATATTTGTAAGCACTTTGATTGATCTTAGCACCATTGAAATACATTTAAGGACAGTGGTTTGAATCCTTTGATGATACTTTTAAGTTAAACGAAGTAGACCATGTTATCAAGGAAGCCAAGGAGAAATTAAGGAAGCATGTTCATGAAGAAGTATTTCGATGAAGGTGTTCAGATGATGATAATCTCAAGTCAAGTACGCAAGAGTCAGGAAGTTCGTCAACACTATAAAAGAAGGAGAAGGCCTGAGAATTCGGGGACGAATTCTTATAAGGGGGGGGGGAAATGTAATGACCCTCACCAAGGGCAAAAATCTCAAAAAAAAAATTCGAGGAAATGGCCTGGAAAAGGCGTGAGAAGAAAGAAGAGGTAAAACAAAGAAGAACGACCGAAGGAAGTCCGAGGAAATATTCGTGAATCGGAGAATGGCCGAGCCAAGACTGGAGTGACCGAAAGTGCGATCGAGACCTTTAGGACGATTGAAAATTATCAGTTTATGCGGCAAAGGCATCCACGGAAAAGGCGGATGAGTACCGAGAAAGAAGACCGAGACGTCCGAGAGACGTCCGGGTAATGTCCGAGTAAAATCGAGATGTCCGAGAGACCGAGAATATCATTCGAGTATTACCGAGAAGGTCGATAGCATCCGAGAGACCGAGAAAAACTGTCCGAGAAATATCGAGAAGACTGATACTGTCCGGGAAATACCGAGAGGAGCGTCCGAGCGAGACCGAGAGTTGCCGAGAGGTGTCGAGAAACATCGGACGAAAGAACAAGTTTTTGCGGACGCGGGGAAATTTTTATTTCCTTGAATCATTGGCCAATCAAATTCACATGCATTCCATGCACAAATTATTTGGAGTTAGTGGGCTTGATGGCGATTATTGATTGGGGAGTGAGAATCACGCTCCACATGCAAACAAGGAAGAAGACACTTGTCAAAATGCACTAAGGAAGAAGAAGAGAAATCAAGCTTATAAATAGAGGATACTCGACTTCATTTTGTGGTTTTCTCTCATTCTCTCAAAGTCTCAACTTCTAAAACACTAAAGCTTTGTTCTCCCAACGTCAAGAGAGAGAGAGACGAAAGAGAGGGATTGTCGAGAGAAAGAGTTAAGTAAGAGATCATCGAGAGATATCGCTTGTGTCGAGAAATCATCAAGAAGGGGAAGGAGACTTTGTCGAGAAATTATCAAGTAGAAGACGGAGAATTGTCGAGAGATTATCAAAGAAGAGCCGGTGATAGTGCCGAAAGAAATCATCGAGAAAAGACGACGGTTGTGTCGAAGAAGGATTGAGAGCGGGACGTACTTGCAATCGAATATAATCAAGAGCGAGATGTGGTTTTCGGTCGAGAAAGACGAGAGCAAGACAGTGGTTGCGGACAAGAGCGGGAAGCTATCTGACGCGAGGGAGAAGAAGATTGTCTGATCGAGTGGTGCGGTGAAGTCTGATCGTCATCGACGCGTAAGGGTGATTTCTGCGGTAATGCATGTAGAGTAGATTCATGTAGAATCGGTTTAAATTTGACGCCTGCAAAAATATGGTAGGATTCATGCTAGTGAGATGTTTAAATACACACATTGAAATTGAATCACCATATAAGATGAACTTGAATGCATGATAAGTATAATTGGATCACTTAAAATTGGGATAAAGGATTGCATGCATGATCGAACCTAGTGGATTTCTTTTGCGAGTAATAATTCTTGCTTAAAATCGGTTCCATGCATGATTAAATGAGTAAAGTATTTTGCATTTTATTGCATAATATTGAATGAGGTTAGTTGCATGCTTAAACGAACTTAAGGATTTAAAAGTTTAAATCGAATGGCCTTGCATGTGTGAATTGGACTTAAGGATTTAAACGGTTAAATCAATTTGGTTGCATGCGTATGAGAACTTATTGTATTAGTTTTGCTTAAGTTGCTTAATTTGGTTGCATGCATGTAGAGTAATCTTAAGTGCTTGAGTTGTTTTTCTTGTTACTTGTTGATTATTGCATATCGTATTCTTGCTTGATTTCATGCTTGTGTGCTTGATTTATCATTGCTTGAATTATTGTGTGTTTTATTTTAGCTTAGTCTCTTGAATTTGTTTCTCGAGTCTTAGCTAGAATAGTAAAGTCGATCTTCTGTTCCAAATGCGGTTTGTCTCGCGAAAGTTTCCGGTGACCACTCGCGCGAGACAATGTCACGGCTAGCTAGCTACTAGCGTGACCGCTACATGATGATGTAGCAAATATGTGGGCTCATGCTGGTTACCTTTGTGGTTTCAGCATGAGAAAAGTTGTGGAACGGAACAGATTATCGAGGGCCCTTAGGTGAAAGAGTCTAGGGTATTTCAAGTATTTTCTTGTTTTATTCTAGACGTCTTTGTGTATTTAATAGGTGAAGGAGTCTAGGACATTTCAAGAGTCCCTTGCTTGTTCTAGTCGTCCTTGCGAGTTGCGTAGAGTTAAGAGTCTAAATTTTCTTTAGTTGTCTTTCTCTGTGAGAAGCGAGTCTAGATCGTTTGAATCGAGTCGTAGTGATCTAACCTCTCTCGCTTGTTTGTTGCTTATTTGCTTCCGCTATTGTTTCGGCTGCGTTGCTTTGATTACTTGCTAGCTAGTTTGCCTTGCTCGTTTTCTTTGCTTGCCGGGGTAGTCGGGTTGGGGAAGTAGAATCCTGTTTAGGAGAAAGGGGAGACCAGTCTCACTGAGTAATCTTAGATTACTCATGATATTATTTTGTCTTGCAGGGAAGCGTAAGTGAGTCTAGAGCTGGAGCAAACATTAGGATATCGGATAAGGTTTTCTTGTGTTCTTTGTAAAACCCTATATTTTCATAAACGGTTATGTATAAATTATCCGACTATCTTTGTATATTGCTTTAATGATTTATTTTCGATGAAATATTTTATTAAAGTAATTTATACGGTTTTTGGGGAAATCATGGCAAGTTGCAAATGATACTCGGCCTAGTCCGGGCTAACACAACGCATCAGGCCACAAGGGTTGCAAAGCCTAAGTAGTCTCGGTTGCGGGTGGAGTTGTGCCAGGGAGAACCGGTCGGGAAGTCTGCAGCTTTCGTCCCTTGGCCGGATCACCTTTGTGCAGTTCCGCAAGTAGCGTCCCGTGGCTGTCCGATGGCCTTCGTGGTCATAGAACGGTTCGGGGGCGTTACAGAAATAGCTGTCTGTCATGCCGGTTTGTTCATCCTGTTAAATGTTGTCATGATGTAAGGAGATCAAAGAGCTGTGAAGAGACATGCACATGTATCCTTAGGGTCATGTCATGTTGAAAGACATGCCTAGAATCAGTGATTGACAAAATCAAGTGATGTCACTGAAGTACTTGGAGGTGAAACAGCTATCAAAAGGCTGAATATAAGAAAAAAAAAACAATGGGGGTGTGTTGTGCTCTTCAAACAGATGTTCTCCAGCTGCCTTAACATATTGGGACTGATTACAGACTGAAGGCATGACAGTGTGAAAGACTACCCATATACAACAATTCTCTGATCTTCGATAATTCAAGAGGTTGTGATAGTTCCTAGCAAAGGTTCTGTACAAGTGGTTTATATGACACAGGTATGATTGGGGTTCGGATTGGACCATTTATATATATATATAAAATATATGTGCTCATATGTGTATATCTCTTGATCTGGGTCCCTCCATATTCATCGTAAGTGTACGTGCATTTTGTTGGTGAATTCGTGATCTTATAAAAAGGGGATGGGTTTGAAATCAAGGATAGAGGGAGAAGAACTTTTTTTAGAGTCTGGCATTAACTCTTATTGTTGATTAGGGAAGAATTTGGAGTTGAAAAAGGGAGAAGATTGAGTGTTTACTAATGGTCAATTGAGTGTTTTCAGGATTGTCTCTTAGAGTTTTGGGCCGAGTCACATTGAGACGCATGAGGGTGTTTAAAAGGAGTAGCTAGAGTTTTTGGCGTTTTCCTCTTCATCCTTGCGATATCAAACCTGTGCCGATCAAGCTTCTATCCTCTCTTCTCCTTTATTAGTGTACTCAAAATCCCTAGTCACCATGAAATCAATCTTCAGCGGCTTCCATTACGATTCCAGCTCAGATGAGGAGCTTCACACGCCCCCATCATCGCTACCACCGCCAACTCCTCGTGTTCCGATCGATCCTACCACGGCGATGGTAGTTTATGAGCCTCTTGCCGAGTCGGCTACTCAACTCCCTGCTCCAGAGAATTCCACATCCACACCCTCATTTACAGATGAAGACGACAAAACCTGTGACTCTTCGTCTTCTCCGCCAAAGAATGTACCGGTTCAATCCCCTGTTGTTAATCTCACTGGTGATGTTCCCAAGACTGTTCTGGCGAATCAGGCAATCTCCTCTCGTCTGCATAAGAGACATGCAACTGCTGATGCCGATAGCCGTGGCGCCAAGCGTCCGACTCTCGCCAAAGATGAGGGTGTTTCCTCTTCTCGTGGCGCCTCTTCCAAGGAGTTTGACTCTAAACGTTCGTCTCCTCTGATGCTGCCCACCGGTATGGATTCTTTGCTTCTCGTATTCTTGCCTCTGAAGTATGCTACTCTCTTGGAGTGGATGATCGAGCTAGGGAGCTGATTGATCAAGCCGGTCAGTTGAAGACTGCTACTCAAGTCGGAGCTTATGATTCTGATGTGGTCTATGAATTCTGGGCAAATCTACAAGCAATTAAGGTAGAGGGAGAGTCGGTTGATGTCCTTGTCAGAGACTGGGTGTATGAGTTTTCCCCAAGTCGCATCAAGGCCGTGTTTGGTCTACAATCGGTTGATATGCGTGAACAACGACAGCAGTATGCTGCCATTTTGGAGGAGGACCTGGCTCTGTTTCTATCTGGTGGTACGGTCAAGTCCTGCAAGCAGCTGGTGTCGACGGCAATCAAGAATTACGTTATCAATGACTTGCATAAGATATGCTGCAGCAACTGGTCTCCAACGGTGAACACCGGCTATATCTCGACGAATAGAGCAATGGTGATCTACATGATCATGCATCACATTCCTTTCGACTTTGGGAGGATATTCTATAATCAGATCATTCAGCTGGGTCTGCAAGCCCAATTGGTTTCCGGTTGCTGTTCCCCAGCCTCATTTATCAGCTTTTGGAAGCTCAGCGACCTGTTCAGAGTCTCCGGCCACTGGCCACAAACTTACATAGAACGCAAGCTATATTTTATAGAGTCCTAGTTTATAAGCTCTACATTATCTACATGGTTTATAATTGTCGCAATATTTGAGCAGTTAGCCCTCAAAGTTACAATTCCGAAATCGATTTCAACTCTTACCACAGTATTTTTCACTGTATTATAGTAGAACATGTAGAAAGGTTTCAGTGGTTGGTATGTCGACAACACAATTTCACCTGCACTCGTCATCCCGACAATTTCTAGGTCGTTATCCGCAACTAGATTCTTCCAATAAGATGGTAATGTGTAAACATTCTTCGACCATTTGACTTCATCAGCATCCTCTAGAACCCGCAACTCTAAACTTTCCGTGCGTTTACTGATTCTACCCCGATCTGGCAACAATATGCCCAGTTTACCTTGGTAGTTTATGAGAGCTGAACACCAAATCAATAAACCAAAAACTAGTAGAAACTTGAATCTCTCCAAACTAACATCAAAACATACTAGTATATAATGGCTTGGAGTTCTATTGCCCAAACGCTCAGCTAAATAGTACAATACTGCATCAATACACATCTCAGTATGTAAAGGGTGATGGCGTATCGAAAACTCGACCCTTTTCCAGGTCGCTCCTCCCGTTCCTAATGTTGAAACTCGATACACATAATCATCAGATACGGACAATACCTTGAAGACTTCGTCGATAGGATCATACCCGAAATAGGCTCTCATCTGATGCCTCTCGATTGCCGCTACCGGTAAAGATATGTACTCTCCTCTGCTGGGTTACATATCATCGGCATCTTAGATCTGTTACAGATAAAACCAAGTATAGAGGGACACATATCTTCGCAAGAACCCGAACCTTTAGAGAAGTGCATCTGGTAATATGGAGATATAGGGGAGGAATAGTTGCGGTCTAGATCAAGATCCTGAGGTATGGAGTAAAAGATCCGCTTACCGTCGCATAGGAAGGTGAATAAGATACGCGGCCGAACTGATAACATTCTCAGGAACATTTGGGTGAAATCTCGACGATGCAGTTCAAGTTTTGACACGCAACGAGACCTCACAATTTCTTTCAAAGGCAGTCTTAAGAATACGTTGATCAAGACATCTTCTAGGACTTCCTTCGAGTTTTCTCCTTGGAACTAGCTTTGGGCTGGGGACTACTTTAGTGTGCCTTTTTCCCATGGCGGTGTTAAACCCTAGAATCCCAAACATGACTTTTATTTGATTTAGGAGATGTGGAAAGAGTGACTTATGACATTTTATATTTATAAGGAGGACCACAGGTCTTATCGATGGAGATATTGTTTACATCATTTTCAAGTTCATTGAAATCTCTCACTTAATACATGAATCTGGCCAATAAAAAAAGTAGTTTCTTTCAATTGCATATAATATATGGTATCACCCACACTAAACTGTCATCCAAATGAATATCTTAATACATGAATCTGGCCAATAAAAAATTAGTTTCTTTCAAATGCATATAATATATGGTATCACCCAGTATTTTTTCCTTTAATAATTGACCTCCCCAACAAAAATTTCTGGGTCGCTATTGCTATCACCCACACAAAACCCTTATTTTTTTTGCGCGTTATTTTTTAAACATTCGTTTCAATATATAATTCATGCTAAAATACTAAATTCAATTAAAAAAATGACAAATCATTTATGTTTTTCTCCATTTTCACATTAATTTTATTCTTTTGAAATCACCTAAAACAACAAAGAACACGATAGCAAATACATACCAATTTACTAGGTATCTGAAAATTGTTTAAGTCCCCTTGCAAGGATCTGCGACGAATATAGATTTGGAAAAACTGATTTAAAGGGAATTTATTTTCTTAAAAAAGTTCATGGTATACTTGAATTGCCAGGGATTTGCTAGTATCCTGTCTTGCAAATCACTTGTTTTCTTATAATGAAAACAAATTTAAATGGTTAATTTTATTAATTCAAACAAATTATAATTTATACTAGCGCTAAATATTTGTTACTTGAGCCGCAATAAAAAAAAATCAATAGATTTGAAATCATTAGCTTATGGCAAATGTTGTGTGAGCTTTATGAAGTTTAACCAAAAATTACGAATGCAAAAGTTCTTGATAAAATATAAACGGGCACAACAACTATATTTGTGGACTGGATCTGTAGGGCAGTTGATAGCAGAATTCAACATCTAAGTGTAAAGATATCTTCAAGATAGAAGCTTCTTACATTTACAAAGCGGTCTCATGAATATGATTATTATCATCCATTGAAATGCACTGAAGGTTTTGGGTTTGAGTCCAGGAACAGCTTCCCATTTCGTTATTTTAATTTTTTGTTAATGTAATACTTTAATATTAATTTTACTAATGTATTATTTTGTTAATTTTAGTGGTTTAGTATATAACTGCACAATAATTTTTTTTAATACAATCTTAATTAAATCAGTTTGATTAATTTCTTATTATTATTGATTTAAAATCGTCTCGTCATATATACATATATAATTCATCATGCAATATAACTCGTCATGCAATATAACTGATCTATGTTATTTAAAACTTTTAATATTTTTAAATAGTCATAATTTAAATCTTTTTTTAAGTTTAGATATATTAGTTATACATTTTAGAGTTCTTGAATTTTTAAAATTTACTATATACGGTAAATTTACTATATATGTATGTTGAACACACACTTTTTATATTAATTGAGTAATATATGTCTGTTTCAAAAAACCAATATTTTGAAAACTGGATCGGAAGGTGAACCAGAAGTCTTCCGGGTCACTGGGTCAACCGGTCGGAGCGGTTGAACCACGAGTCAAATAGTTTATTGGTTTATTTACATTTTATGAATATAACATCTACTTTTCTATAAATGTAATGAACAAAATATACATAATTAAGTACTAAACAACTAAAATTAATCTTTTAAATGATTAGATAAAATAACTAAGTGATTTTTTTATAAATAATAACATTTATTTATAATATGGTCTGAGTTTTTTTTTTGTCAACAACAGATTAGCTCAAACAAGCCAATTTGGTGGAAAATTGTTTACATACAAAACATGATGCGGAGAGGTACGCGCTTGGCGTGCCAGAGAGCCCGCACTTATATTTGCGTTTCTAGAAATAAGAGATAGGGAGAAAGTTGAAAATTCTGTCCTACCTTGATGTCGTCTAGGTACGCCGAGAAAGCTGGCCAGTCCGAAGAAGAAGACACCATCTTCACCAAGTCTGAACATTTTGTATAAAACGCCACATCTCTGAAATCATGTCCGATCATGCACCGCATTGCCCAAATGAAAGCTTCTACTTCAACATGTAAGGGAGAGAGACATCGTCGGAAATTAGTAGCTCCTTTGATCAGCGTCGGGTCCTGAAACGATGAACAAACCCATCCCGTTCCAGCAGTTGGGTCACTCGGTTTCCAAGATCCATCTCCAAAGCAGCGATACCCCGTAGAAGATGTAGGAAGATTAGCGGCGGGCATCCTCTGACCAGGCTCTGCTGCGATTACAGCTGGGGTCGAATCCATAATATCACCCTCCTCCTCACCTGCTGCCATGTCAAAGCCTCACCTTCCACGACCAAAACAATCTCCTCGGGCCTCTCGTCTATATTTTCATAGACCCGTGCATTCCGAGCTTTCCAAATATACCACATAAGCCAGGGAAACATTAAAACTTGAGACGCAGGATTATTTTGCCCCAAAAATGATCAACATTTGCATACACTGACTCCGAGGGGAAAGAGTTCGGCCCCACCGGTACATGTGCTAAAGCTCAAACCTGGCGAGCTGGAGGACACACAAAAATGGCATGATTTATTGTTTCCTCCTCAGCACCACACCGGACACATCCTAGATCGCATGCAATACCCCGCCATGCCAAATTCGCTGCAACCGGGGTACACCCTGATAAAACCTGCCACATAAAATGTTGAATTTTTGGTGGACAATGAACCCTCCAAACATTAGCCAGTAGGGAAGTAATCTCTGGACCACATCCAGAAGCCTGAAAAGTCCGAGGAACTTCCTGACGGGCTAAGTGATAACCAGACTTAACCGTATACTTAACCATATGGTCTGAGTTTGAAGTGTGATAAAAATAAAATATTTTAATTTGATACTGACTTGTTGGTCTGACCAGCCGGTTCAACCACCGGTTCACGTGTTTTTAGCGAATTTTTCTGATTTTTTTTTGGGTTTTTATTTGTCCATTTTTTAGAGGTAACCCGGACCGGAATATCTACTGGGTCATGGTTGGACCAGTCTGATTAGGGTTTCAAAACATTGTCAAAAACTCAAATCACAATATATGCAAAAAGATACATTTTTATTAACTTTATGTATTATATAATGATTCACAGTAATTAAAAATTAAATTCAAACAAAAATGATAGGAGAAAATTTTTAAATCAAGAATATATCTTCTAAATATCTATATTAATTGTAAAATATTTTGATATTTTATATAGATATTTAAAATATTTAATAGTGTTTGGTTATAAGAATAGTATAGAATGTTACCTAAAGTTGTTTGGATATACATTTAAGCAATTAATGACATTCAATGCTAATAGTTTTCAAAACAGATTTGATTATCAACAAACTCTATAAAAATACTAGTAGATGCCCAATTTTAAACAAGATACATAAAAACGAGCTTTGTTTCTTTTCATATAGTTTGTTACGTTAAATCTTCATCGATGTAGAATTTTTAATTATCATGGGGATTTGTGTCACGGGCTTGCGTATCAAACAACAAGGTTGCGGTTCACCTATGTTTCATGAGAAATTGAGAAACAGTGGGGAGTCAGAGTAGTCACAGCGAACAAGGTAAAAAGATGAGGTTTCTTTCTTTTTTTTTCCTATCGCTCAATTGGTAAAGACTCTCACGCAAAGTCTAGAGGTTGCCAGTTCGAGAAACAGTATTTAGGAGGGGACTTTATAAAATGTTCTGGTCCTAACCTGAGGAGATGTAAGGGCCTAGGCTTGAAACCTCTTAGTAATAAAAAAAAATAAAGTTTTCTAGAGTAGTAGGTCTAACGAAATGCTAAACCAGTAGTGTAGACGTTGCCCAAGAAGGGAGCTAAAGGTTCCTTACATTCTTGTCAATAAACCTTGCCAGATTGGTACATAGAGAAGGGATCTCACTTCTTGAGATAAAAGCACAGACTGTGGAGGAAGAAATTTGGGAAAACTTTGTGAGGTATTTTCTTGAGAATTCAGTTGTTCTCAAGAAACTCATTCTGCATTTTAAAGATTCTGTTATAGGCAATCAAGATGTGGATATCTTCAAGGAGCTTTGTACATTCACAAAGTGGTCTCCCAATTGTCAGATCATCATTCATTACAATGTCATTGCAGTTCAGTGTATGACTCTTTTGTGATGAAAATTTGCAATTATGCCAGCATTTTATAGACATGGGCGTGGATACTAGTAACGGTAAATGTTGGGTTTGACTTGATTTTGGGTTTGAATCACTCTTCCATCTTGTAAAAATTCCAACAGTACGTTTTGTCTCTTCTTGAGAATAGTTAAATCTCTCCATGGAAACATTGTTTTGAGCAATTGAAAGGGCAAAAAACACCAATTGGCTTTGGCTCATGGTTTTCTCCAACCTAAAGAATCATCTATTCCCATTTGTCATCTAGAGGTGTCTTTAATGCCTCAGGGTGCCACCAATCTCATGCCTAAATATGTTTATGTCAGCAAGACATTGGTGTCTTTAAAGCTTGCAAACGTAGGGCTTGAGGATCACAAGTTTGCTTCTTCTCTACCTAATCTCAAGATGATGCATCTACAAAAAAATTATTACGAGAATCAGGGTGGTCTTTTGATCATAAAGAAGCTCATCTCAGCCTCTCCCCTTCTTGAAGATCTTACCTTTGTAAGCAATTTTTGATTGACGATTTCCTAAACTCTCTATGTTTAAACTCATATTTTATCTTTTCATTTTGGCAGGACTTTCCTGGTTCGCGGGAGCCACTGCAAACATGTTTTTTAAGGATGCCAAAGGTAATTAATATTTTTTCAGAATTTTTCTGATTAACCGAAGCTAGAGGAAACTGATCATCTTACCATTGTGCCTCAGTGTTTTATATCGACGCTGGAGTATGTTAGGATCAACCAACTGATAATGAAGAAACAAAGTGGGATTAATCTAGTGAATTACTTTCTTGTGAATTCAGCAATCCTCAAGAAACTTACTCTAAGTTTCACAGATTCTTCCTTAACGAGCCAAGAACATGAGAGCTACAAGAAGCTTCTCACACACAAAAAGCTTTCTCCCACATGTCAACTTGTCTTTGATTGACTTAGTTTTTTTCTTTCTCTTTTCATATATAGTCTTTTCTTTCTCTTTTCATATATAGTCTAAGTTTAATAACTTAATTTTCTGTTTTTGTGCAGAATTGGCTTTTTTTTACCCTTAATGAAACAACTATATATACTTATTACATTGAAAAGAGAGTCTGGGAGTGGAGTTCAACATCTAGATGTTGCGACCGAAAAGCCTTGTGGTGCTAAAGTTTGTAGGAGCTAGAAATTTGCCACACTACGTAAGAGGTATTGATTCTGAGGAAACACACATACGTTAAGGGAAGAATGGAGGAGACCGAAATCTCTTTCCTTAACTCTTTGAAACCCCCGCAGTGCGACGGGATTAGTGGTCACAAGAGTCCCAGGATACAACCATACACAACCGGGTTTGCTAATCACTCAAACACCGGCTCTATACGAACTTCTCTCTACGATACTCTCGAAATGACACTTACTTTGTGTGAGAGAGATTGTTGGATGTTTGTGTTCTAAGTCTTTTCTTATCTTCGTTGATATCTCGATCGGTGATAGGTTATGAGACTTGAACTTGTGTTTATATAGAGGTTTTGGATGACTTGGGTTTGAAATTGATTCTCCACTATTTTATCTAGTCCATCGCAAATCTAGGAGGTGGGCAACGTGAAGAAGCGACGATCTCTCAAAGAAATCCAACTCTCCACAACTCTTGATCACGAAAACAAAGAGACCGAGTCTCACGGAGACGTGAAACAGAGTTTTGACTCTATCCAATCTGACCTACTCCTCTTGGAGGTCTAACTTGAGCAAAACCAAACTATTAAGGCTTAATTTCTCATTCACACAATCCAATTTTATTAAGCCCACTAAGCTTAAATAAATTGAGGTCCAACAAAGTTTTCATGCCTAAGTATGTTTACGTGAGCGAGACATTGGTGTCTTTGATGCTCGTAAACGTAGATGTAAAACTGCACGATGAATCACTTGGATAATCTGTCTCAAACTCCTTATCAAAAAAAAAACTGTCGCAGACTCCGAACTTCTTTCACTTAAACCAGGTTTTGTTTTACCGAAGCCAGAGCAAATTAAGCTTATCAAAGGTTTACGGCGTTTGGAATCAACATTCAGCTGTCCTTAAAAACTTACTCTATGAAGCTTATTAAGTTATTTTATTTCTATGGAGCTTTCTGTACAAGAAGCTTCGTACATCCACAAACCACAAAGCTTTCTCACAGATACCAAGTTTTCAAGATACTTATAATATTAAATAAAAATATTAATTGCAAGATATTTAAAACAATAAAAACCAGATCCGTGAAGACGAAAACTGTTAGTAGAATAATCACGAATATATACTTTCCAACAATTCGACATTAGCTAGCAATTTATTTCAAGAAATCCGCTCATATCTTCCCAATATATTTTGTCATAACTTTGTCAGATATAAAACATTTTACTTGATTTGATTCTTCTTTTTGATTGTAAGTTAATTTGCTCAACCCTGACGCAAGATCTCCGGCGAGAATCTGACGTCAAACCAAATCGACGGTAAGTTCTTCATGTCCTTCACATAATCGCATGCAGATTTTTGGTATATAAAATTGAAAAACTCTCAATCCATAAGAATCAATTTTAATATTGATGGTTGATGTTGGTCATGATCTAGTGATGGGGCGTGATCGACTTAGTGAGTTGCCGGAAGGTTTGCTAAATCATATACTCTCCAACCTTCACATCCAAGAATCGATTAAGACAAGCGTTTTATCGAGCAAATAGAGAAACCTCTGGCTCTCGAGTCTCCTGAGCTTGACCTAAATTTACATGACTTCCCTGCTCTGGAGAATTATTTGAGAGCTTGATGGACAAGTTTCTTGAGGCTAACCGAGGACGCATACAAAAGTTCAAGTTGAAGTATGAACATGATATGTATTATTTAAGCGACAGATTTGTGCCGTGGTTTGCTACCATGGTTGATCGAGGGATTCAACATCTTGATGTTGAGACCACGAATGCTTCGCATGCCATTGATTTTATGCCTACTAACATTTATAACAGCAAAACATTAGTATTTTTGAAGCTTTCAAATGTAGGGCTTAAAAATCCAGAGTTTGTTGTTTTTCTACCTTGTCTCAAGATGATGCATTTGGAAAACATTTTTTACGGTGAGGATGGTCCTTTGGCTTTGGAGAAGCTCATCTCCGGATGTCCTGTTCTTGAACATCTTACCAGCATTAGGGAATATACTGATTTTCTAGAATTCCTGCGGCGTATTCGTGTGAGGTCTCAAACTTTGAAGACTTTCAGTTTAATATTTAATTGGGGAATGGCTAGTACATACTTTTCGGTCGAGATTGATGCTCCACGACTTAAGTACTTGAGTTTTAGAGATAGTCAATCTGATAGGATCGTGGTTAAGAATTTGAGTTCCTTGGTCAAGATAGACCTTAATACTGGATTTAATCTCAAGTATGGCCAAGGCAGTCCTTTGGAATCCGAGAATTCAACTAAGAGAGATACTATACTTGGTTTTCTCACTGGTATTTCGAGTGTAAAACATATGATCATCTCTCATCCTACTCTGAAGGTATTCTATATTTGAAGTCTCTGAGCTATGATGCTTTATATATAACAACAATTCAATGTATTTTTAATTTCTCATGTTACGTTTATCATTTTCATTAATCTTGCAGGTGCTTTACCGGTATTCCAAACTCGGACCGATCCCAAAATTCCGTAACTTGTATTACTTGGAGGCTACGTTCTCCAGCTCATTGATACAACTATTGCCAGACTTTCTCGAAAGCTGCCCAAATCTTAAGAACCTCAACTTGGTAAGAATGTCTTTGAATATGTGATTTAGCTACAATTAAAACTATCTTGTTGTAAAACCATCTTGTTTGTTTGCAGGACTATTATTCTAAATCAGCGGAGCCAGAGCAAATCTACTTTACCAGTGTGTCTCGGTGTTTAGAATCGACTTTGGAGTAAGTTGACATTAAACAACTGAATATGAGGGAGCAAACTGGGATTACATTGGTGAACTACTTTCTTAAGAACTCAGCAGTCCTAAAGAAACTGACTCTGAGTTTCATAGATTCTCCCATTACCAACGAAAAGTCAGAGATCTACAAGCAGCTGCTTACATCCACAAAACGTTCTCGTGGGTGTCAAGTTTTGATCTTATATGCTTAAAGGTTAAAGTATTCAACTGTTCTTGCTTGAGTCTATTCTTACGAAATTGAAATCTCTGGTGATAACATTGTCTTCTCTCATCTTGATACTTTATCTTTTGTACTTCATTCTGGATTCTTTAAATTCTTTTTTTTTTTTTTTAGCTTTTTTTTTTTTGACAAAGTTTGGATTCTTTAACTATGGAATTTCATATGGCGGTTGAAAACCAAATTAATGTTATGCTTTTTTTTGTGTGGACATCATCGAAATTTCTATGAATGCTATATTATTTACCATATATGGACAAGTGTGTCGTCGTTGAAGTAGAAAATTATAATTTACATCCATCCATAATGGGGTATTGTTTCAAGATAAATGAAGAATTCTAGTCAATTTGATTTTCCCATCCCGGCTCATGCATAAATTGTGATTACTTTGCCGATTCTGTTTTAACATCCACCTCTTTGAACGTCAAATTATTTTGGTTGAAATTGTGTTCAACTATTGCCAGCCTTTCTTGAGAGCTGTCCAAATCTCAAAAACTTCTTCTTGGTGATAATCTTTTTGAACCTGTGGTTTGGCTAAACAACATTGTTCGACTTTGTAAAATTCTGCTTGAAACAAATTGAAAAGTCAGGTTGTTTATTTGGCAGGACTATTCTGTTACAGATGAGCCAGAACAATTGGACATTACCAACGTGTCTTGACGTTTAATATCTACGCTGGAGTATGTTGAGATTAAGAAAGATCGAGAGGAGATATGGAAATGGAATTAAACTAGTGAATTAGTTTAGTGAGGGCAAAAACAAGCCCGATAGAAAAGAGAAGCTCTCGTGTTACATGCTTTTCTCTAGTGGCCTTTTGGGCCGAAACAACAAGCCTGTTTCTGAAACTCCCACCAAAAAACCCTAATCTTTGTTACTTAGCTTTCTTTCTACGTTTAACCGACTTCTACCTTTTGGTATACCTTTTGGAAACTCAACGCCCTAAAGAATATCTCTTGAAGGTTAGTTTTCAATTTTCAAACCTAGATTCCTTTTATCTACTTTGAACCCTAGACTTTATCGGCAAAGTAGAGAAACTCATCGCTCAGGATTCGGTTTTGATCTGGAAATGGAGTTTGATAGAATCAGCGCATTGCCAGATTCTTTGCTAGCTCACATCCTCTCGTACCTTTCCATCAGCGTTTCGGATAAGACAAGTGTTTTATCGAAGAGATGGGAATTTCTCTGGCTAAAGGTTTCCGTATTGGACTTAACCACCGTTAAGGTCTCTCTTCGAGAAGAAGCCATGTCAAGGGTGATGCGTAGATTTCTAAAGCTTAACCGTGGATCATGCCTGCAAAAGTTCTACATAATCATGGATTATAATTCTTTCAAAGGAGTGAAAGAGATAACTTTTCTCGACTTTTCTCAAGATAAAAAGAAGGTAAGGTATCATGATTCCAAGAACTGTAACTATGGAGTCATGGATTTGATAGCCGAAGTGATCCATCGCAGAGTTCAACACCTAGAGGCCAATCTGTGTGAAATAATGCCTCAGGGTGCCATCAATTTCATGCCTAAGTATGTTTATGTCAGCAAGACAAGACATTGGTGTCTTTAAATCTTGCAAACGTAGGGCTTGAGAATACCAAGTTTGTTGCTTCTCTACCTAATCTCAAGATGATGCATCTACAAAACATTTATTACGAGAATCAAGGTGGTCTTTCGATCATAAAGAAGCTCGTCTCAGCCTCGCCTCTTCTTGAAGTTCTTACTTTTGACTTTTCTGATTTAATGAAGCCTGAGAAAGAAAATGAAATCAGGCTGGAGTTTTTTAGGAAGCCAGAGCGAAAATATTTTCTTGTTCCAAGGAAGCAAAAGAAAATCGATTTCGGGAAAAACCTTTTTGATTCAGCTGTGCCTCAGTGTTTGATATCGACGCTGGAGTATGTTAAGATTGACAGACTGATAATGAAGGAAAAAAGTGGAATCAAACTAGTGAATTACATTCTTGAGAATTCAGCAGTCCTCAAGAAACTGACTCTAAGTTTCACACATCCTTCTGTAACCAACCAAGAGCTAGAGAGCTACAAGAAGCTTCTTACATCGACAAAGCTTTCTCCCACATGTCAACTTGTCTTTGATTGACTTAGTTCTTTTTTTCTTTGCATAATCTAAGTTTAATAATTTAGTTTTCTGTCTTTGTTCAGGATTGTTTCTGATAGTGTTCTTCTTCACCCTTAATGAAACAACTATACCATAACACTGAAAAGAGAGTCCCGGAGTGGAGTTCAACATCTAGATGTTGGGACGAAAAGCCTTGTGGTTCTATAGATATCATTCCTAAGTATGTTTACGTGATCTAAACATTGGTGTCTTTGAATCTCGTAAACAGATGTTAAACTCCATCTTTTGTTTAAACCATTTTTTATTATTTTTTGTTGGTATAATTTCCGCAGAACTATCCTGTTTTACCAAAGCCAAAGCAGATTAAGCTTATCAAAGGTTCACGGCGTTTGGAATCAAAAAACTTATCTAAGTTTCACATGTTCTTCTATTTCTATTGAGCTAGAGAGCTACAAGAAGCTTCTTACATCCACAAAGCTTTCTCGCAAGTACTCACCTTACTTCTGTTTGGATTGTTTTAACCATCAATTGATCTTATATGCTTTTACGACTTATCTTTCATTGATTTCAATCTCAGTTTCATGGAGCATAGTGATGATATTTGCATTGCGTTGAAGTCTTTACAGTTATAGATTTTTCACATTGAAAAACGTGATTTGTTTTAGATAATAAGATAGAAGAAACTCAGGAAATTATAGGTTAACTTCTTAACAGAATCTTAACTCTCTAGCAAACTCTCTCATACTTTGTTCATATATACGGTCTAAATATCAATCAGAGCCAAAGAGCTAGAAGAAGCTTCTTAAGAAACTGACTACAAGAAGAATCAATTAGAGCCAGAGAACTACAAGAAGCTTCTTACATCCACAAAGCATTCTCTCAAGTTATCATCGAGTGACATGCAGCCCATGATGCTGCAGTTTAGGACATTTTAGAGTATGGATTATCTGTTCTTATGAGAAAATCACATATAGAACAAATGCTTCTTGAATCGAACATCAATAATCACATTTATATGTCCTCTTGAATCAAGAGCTTTCTCTTTGTTGGCCTGGAAATAGTCGTTCGAGCTTTCATACATTTGATTCTGTGTTCTGTATGCTATTAAATGCTACTTATCTTGAAACTGATTTAGGATTTATCAATAGTTTTGCAAAGGAAGGTTCCAGATATGTTGAATCAACTAAGCGAGAACTACATAGCTAGGCTGGATGAGATTCATTTTGTTTTTTTAAGGTTTCTTCTTTTCGTGAGAAACCAATGTTGAAACGCTCAAGTAGAAAAAGACTTTTGATTGAAGAAAGCCAAAAATGAACCAATATAACCAATATGCATCATTAACTATAAGTTTCATGAATTTAATACTTTAATGAGGTAATCACTGAGCTGCTTATTTATATGGCTTCTTTAAGTCGAATTGTCTCAATTCACGATTTTGACAAGGCCAAATTGGTGAGATTGGCTGGATTTTATCCAGAAAAATTTAGTTTCAGGGATGGTTTATCTCTTGAACAACAACTCGACTCTACATTGACAATATACACGAAAATAAACAATTCAAGAATTTGAAGAATTGTTCTCGTTTTATATATGTTGGGAACCAAAAAAGGGTCTAGCAAATACTTTGGTTTATATAATTCTGAAATTAGTTTCAACTTCGTTTGTTGCGAAAAACGGCTTTTTCATACCTGGACAATTCCAATATGTTCAATTCATACATGAGACTATTGAGTATGCGGAAACATACATTGACTCTTCAAATATTTGAATTCTATACCTAGATTTACGATTTTGTGCTTAAATATACAAAACATGATTATTTACTAACTCTGTTAGTTTTCCGTTAAGCCAATCAGACGTGATTATTTACAATCTTCGTTTTATTATTTTAAAAATTATAGCATATTGTCTTTTCCTAGGCTCAGAGTCTAAGACACAATAATCAACCTTTAACCACTAGGACATGCATGTCATATTATTGTGAAGTTGTAAACAAACATTTAATATATCTTTCAATTCGGTGTTCTTTCTCATCTTTCTATTTCTTTCTCCCTAACCCAGAAAAATGGATTTTGTCTTTGGGTAGCATAGCAAAACATCATCAAATTATGCAAGCGAGGATTCATAAAAAGTGACATGAGCGGTTGTGATCACGAATTCCTCGATGTAAGGATCGACTCGCTGGACAACTGTGAGATTGAGGAGTCTCTTACTATTCTGATCCAGATATGGGATCTGAGACCTTTACAAAAAAATAGAAAATTAGATTGAATTTCTATTCGATTTAGCCTAACCGGAAGAACCCTAGATTTCTAATTTACGAAAAGTTGAGATTTGAGAGAAAGAGAGAAGGAAGAAGAAACATATATGTCCGTCTAACATAATCCAAAAAAATAGAAACGATTAAGAGTGGTTTCAAATCTTCATATATTCATTGTTTCTCAAGCTGATTGGTAATTGTATTGGTAATTATCAATTTTGTGTTTGAATTTCTAGATTTTGTTCTGTCCCTCCTAATATTTTAGAGATGGGAGAAGGAAGAAGATGAAGTCTAATTTAGAAGCGAGATGAAAGCAAGTATATAGAAGTTTTGTTTTCAATAAATCCCAATATTATGATATGTCCGAGTGGTTAAAGAGGTGATTGCATCTTAGACTCTCAAGGTCAGGGCTTCGAGCCTTGCAAACGTCAGTTTATGATTTTTTTTTTAAAGAACAGAATGACGTGTACACGTGGAATCCACGTCAGATTGGCTTCACGGCAAAATTAACAGATTTACTAATTAACCATGTTTTGTATAATTAAGCATAAAATCGTAAGTTCAAATATGTTATTCAAATATTTTAAGAGTCAATATATGTTTCCGCATACCTAATATTTCCATGTATAAATTGAACATATTGGAATTGTCTAGGTATGCAAAAGCCATTTTTCCCGTTTGTTGCTACTACAATTGTCGAAAGGTGTCTCTTTGCAACAAAATTAGTGCAGACAGCACCGCACAATCAATAAATGTTTTTCTAGTATTATATTGAGAAAGATTTATTTGAATCTATCACAAATGAAAAAGTGATAAAAATATTTAGTCTCGAACAAGCGTAGAATACTTTTGTGAAACAATGTTATATTTTGTTTGTATATTCTTACGTGTTTTGTCATATATAATTTTAAATATTTTATTTAATTTTTTCAAATTTACGTGAGTAAAAGTATTACTATTTTCTAAAGCCGTCATTATAGTTTAAATAATATTTCCGTAGTTTTTAAATGGTTGAAGGATAACATATATAATCTTCTACTTTCTCAAAAATCTAGTTTTGTTAACATTGTTTAGAAGAGTCCAAAATATATTATTTTTCATTGGTGTAAAATTTCTTTTCTTTTTTTTTTTTTTTTTTTTTTTTTGTTGTTAAGGATTTGGTGTAAAATCTAAGAAAGCCATTGTATATAAAATCTAAAAGATTGGTTTTCTTTTTTTTTGGAGAATTAAAAGCAAAAAAAAAATATGTTCCGACAACGAAGCGAAAGTATATAGGCCTTGGTTTCTCCAAAACATTTCCGACAACGAAGACTCTGGTGAATCAAAATCAACGGTGAGTTCCTTTGGTTTAATGTTTAAATGTAATTTTCAAAACCATATAGTTTGGGAGAAGTTTGAGGATTTTGTTAATTGGAAGCTTTTAGGGTTTTGCAATGGGGACCGATAGAATCAGCGCACTCCCAGATTCATTGATTACTCAGATACTCTTAGAGCTTCCGACCAAAGAGTCTGCCAAGACGAGCATTCTATCGACCAGATGGAGAGATCTTTGGTTAAAGGTTCCTGGACTTGACTTAAAGGTCAGTGATTATTACCCTCCTCATGGTGAACAAGTACTTGGGAGCTTCATGAAAAAATTTATGGAGTGTAACCTCGGGCAGCTGCAAAAGTTCAAGGTAAAGATTAATCGATTGCATCGATTGTGTGAAGACAATGAATGTAACGATTGGATCCCAACAGTGGTCAATTGCGAGATTCAACATGTAGACGTTAAGGCCAAGATTTCTCAGATTGTCACCGAAGTCATGCCTTTTAACATTTACAAGAGCAAGACATTGGTGTCTTTAAAGCTTGCAAATGTATATCTTGAGAATAAAGATAATGATTTTTATCTACCTTGTCTCAAGATCATGCAACTACAAAACATTTGTTACGGTGAGGATGGTCCTTCATTCGCGGAGAAGCTCATCTCAGGATGTCCTGTTCTGGAAGATCTTACCGTTGTAAGAGTTTATATGCAGGATATAGATATTTTGCCTCTCCTCCGTGTGAAATCCCAGTCTCTGAAGATCTTCCGTTATACTTTTGATTGGGGAATGGATACTACATATTTTTCGGTTGAGATTGATGCTCCGGGACTTAAGTTCATGAGCTTTAAGGATAATCAGTCTGATCAAATCTTGCTCAAGAACCTGAGCTCCTTGTACAAGATAGACCTTGACACTGAATTTAATGTCGAATTTGACGGCAGTCCTTCGGAGCCTGATGATTTAAGGACAGGAGACATGATCCTTTGTTTTCTCACCGAAATTTCGAGTGTAAGACATATGATCATTTCTCAGCCTACTCTAGAGGTATGCATATGAACTCTCATGCACAGTTTGATTTTTCTTATGAAAAGATTCTCACATGTATCCTTTTCTATTCTTCTTGCAGGTGCTTTCTAGTCATCCCAAACGAATACCGATTCCCAAATTCCGCAACCTATCTCATTTGGAGGCTGCATTCTCCAGCTCATCATTACAACTGCTGCCAGCCTTCCTTGAGAGCTGCCCGAATCTGAAAAAATTCATCATCATGGTAACAATCAGTTATTTGGCTAATGATTGTTGAATTTATTGCAAACTCAGCTTGTTTATTTTGCAGGATTATTATCGTACAGATGAGCTTGAGCAACTCAACTTTACAGCCGTTCCTGAGTGTTTCAAATCAACTCTGGAGTATGTTGAGATTAAGAGACTGATATTGCTAGCTGTAACTGGGATTGAACTAGTGAATTACTTTCTTAAGAATTCAGCCGTACTCAAGAAACTCATTCTGAGTTTAGCGAATTCTCCTACAAACAACCAACACCTAGAGAGCTTCCTAGAGACCTACAAGAAGCTTCTTACTTCTACAAAGCTTTCCCGCACATGTCAAGTTATCATTGGTTGACATGCAACTGATGAGGCTGCTGTGAGTGTAGTTTATGTGCATTTTACAGACATGGCTTATTAGGTTTGCGCATCTTTTGGATTGATCTTATATGCTTTTTGATTTTATTTCAGTTTTTAAACCTTACAAAACTTTTCCTGGTTTGAATTTAATATCAGTTTCATGTAAGACATTGATGATCTTTGCATTGCCTTTTGGTCTTTATGGTTTGAAATGTTTCAATATCTCCAGTAATTAGGATATCTTATTATATGTTAAAATTGTCGGTACAAGAAGTGGCAATACAATCTTGGGCAGAACACAGGGAATCATTATGATATCAGGGAAACATTGTTTCTTTGATTGCAATGTTTCTTTGATTGCAAGAAATAAGCTAAGCTTAATTAAGGGATACTGGAGACAACACACAAGCATGGTTTGATTGTCTTCTCTTCTGCCCAAGTGATTAAAGTCTCTTCTCTCTCGATGAAAATACTTTTTTTTGAGCTTTCTCTCTTCAATAATGCAGTTAGGCTATTAGACCATCATCATCCGAGAACTGCCTTCTCGTTACATAAAGTAGTATATTTTAATTATTTTATTTCAATATTATTATATATTTAAATAATAAATTTGAAAAAGAAAAATTAGCCTATACTAAAGTGACACATGGTAAGTAACGATTTTCAGAATGCTTTAGGAAGTAATGTAACTCTTCCTTTACCTCCCTTTATTATTATTTTATTATTACTTTTTAATTTTTAATTAAGAGTACTCTTAAAAGAACTACCATTAATCATGCTCTTATAAGTTTTTGGCCGACATTAATTATTGTTCTTCTACTTCTTACTACGTTTATCTTGGTCCTCCTAGGTTATTTTTTGATGTGTCATGTGTGTTTTTTTTAACTCCTAAGCCGTTTGTAAAAACCCAAAAAAAAAGAAAAGAAAAAAAAAGAAAGAAAGTAGGGTTTCCCGAACCTGATCGATCGGTCATCTCTCTAAATATCGTTAAATCGACGGAGACAATCTAATATATTAAAGGAGAAGTCGAGAGGGCTCACAGCCAATCTCACAAAAATTGACCTCTCTTGCCCTTAATGAAATTACCCCTAAAAAATTTTCGGACAAGTTTTTCTTCTCTATTTAGGTTGCTGAAACGCACCACATTCACCCTCAGACTTAAGATTACTAATTTGCCATTAATGAGAATCCAATCTGGACGTTTTTGCCCTTCAAATTAATTTAGAAAATTATTAAAAGTTTAAATAATTAAATATCTAATTTATATAATCCTCAAAACGTGATTTAATAAATTTTAAAACGCTAAAACCTAAAATAATGGGCTTTCAAAAAAACCCAACCAAAATATACCGACCTATTCGAAAATATAAAATATATATATATATATATATATATATATATATATATATATAGGTATAACCCTAATCATTCTCCATAATCCGAAATCTTTCAAATAGAGAAAACCCTAATTTTCTCTCATGTTCTTCAAATTATATATGTATTATAGTTTTGATGATCCCTTATATAGTTCTTCGTATTCGTGTTCGTGTTTTAATGATTCATGTCCTCTTTCTGTAGTATTTGTTTGGAACGCAGGTTCGAGCATTACCAAAACTTTGAGTATGGTTTCATTATTACTTCTTATATTATATTGTATAGGTTTCTTGATTTATTAAATGTTTTGTAAAACGATTATACTAATTCTTATGTTTCAGGTGAGTTGGTACATGGTCGTGATCTTAGTTCTATGTTCTCGGACAAGAAATCTAGGTTTTTTATTTATGAATACTTTAAACTTTAATCTTTATAGTTTGATGATGCTAAATAGAAAGACTTATTTCTATAGTTGCAGGAAAGCTTCTGAAGATGATCATAGTGATGAGAGATGTTTGGTAATTTAAATTTTAATAGTAAATTACTCTATCATCGTTATAAAAAATAATTTATAAGTATGTGGTTCTAACAAATAAATATAAATGAATAGGTGGAGGTGGCGAGGGCTATCGAATTTTTTTATTTGAATTCTGCATCTTCAAATATATTGCTAAAAGGTATGTTGCTAAACTTAAAATTCCTTATATTAATATATTTCTAATGATCAAATTAAATTTAAACATTGTTTAGATGAATCTACCAATGATCGTATGGTGAAAAACAGGTATTTTTATTTTAAAAGGAAAATTATTTATATATATAAATATATTTGATTCAGAAAATCATATTAACATTTGCATTTACTGATTATTATTGCAGAAAGACTGTGAATGGTGTTGATAATATCCCAGAAGTTATGGTATATTTTTTTAAAATAAATTAATAGTTATTGTTTTAAATGAATAACTCTTTTTTCACGGATATAACAACATTTAGTGTGATTAATCAACAGATTAGAGTTTCAGAGTCAGCAACACAACGTCTTTCGGCTATTGTTCGGTAGTAATTCTATGTTAAAAAGCGGTTTTGACACTAATTATTTGTTTGGATCATCGTCAAACGTTTGTTAATCATTTGTTTATTTGGTATTATTATGCAAATCAAAAGTGTTTTAAAGTCATCTTGATACTAAAATTTAATGAAACAAATTATTACCATTTGTCTGTAAATTCTGATCTTAATCCTATTTTTATGAATATTTGCAGAGAAGCTATTGATCGCAAAAAAACAGAGTCGTTTCCGTTCCTTCTAAACTACACGGTAATTATCTTCAAACAGAGTCGTTTTCCATTATATATAATTATAACATTGTTATTATTTTAAAAAATAGGCAGTGAATGGAAGAAGATATGATTGGTGTCGTTGCAAAAAATCAGGCGTGAAGAAAGAAGGAAGTCGATTTTTCGAGAATAGTAGGATGAATGTTATGCGATCTTATAATCGTATTTTTATTGATATTGTTTTAGATGGTTGAATATTTTATGAGATAGAAATAGTCCAATGATAATTTATTTTAATAATATAAGATTATACTTTAATAATGACGATCAAATGATCGAATACCAGGGTGCTTGATTATTATATAAGAACAAAATAAAACAATAAAATGTTATATTCATAACTATTATTAACATAAAAAATATTAACAATTATGACTAATATTTTGAATAATTTTATTAACTAATGAAAACAATCTGCATATGGAAGAACAATTCTTGGTGTCGTAGCTCATATTCAGACGTAAGGATAATATAAGCATGATGTTTAGAGAATAGTATTATGAATATTATGATATCTAAAAGATCGGTTACTAAGGTTCTTGATTATTATCTCAATTTTGAAAAAATAGAGAAAAGACATAATGATGCTAATATTCTTAAAAATGTGATAATTATTATGTTCAAAACTTTGTAGATCATTGTTAGAAAAATCTAAAATTGTTATTTTATACCTTATGTAAAGTAGGGTTGGAAATCTTAAGAGATATTCTATAATTAAAACAGTTTAGAATATAGTGTAAGATCATGATTTATTTTTAAAAACAAAAATTACGCATTTAAAGCCGTAATGATAATCATTAAGAAGATTACTATTTAACTCAAAAATAAAAGGAAATATAAAGATATATCAATGTCGGAGATCTTTACAGAATAGTAAAATGATTTGGTAAACAGGAATTTAAAAATATCACTTCCGAAAAAAATGTAAATTGTGAATGTATAAAATTGTATATATATACGTCTATTCGACACTTTTGATTTTTAAACCTAAATCAGAGAAGAAATCCACAGAACACACGAAAAAAGCAAGAAATTATGGTTAGGTATAGCCTTTTTGATGATGTTTCGCGTTTGAACTCTTCAAAATATGAATGGAAAATTCGTGTGAAGGTCTTATGTCTGTGGGAAGATAAAGGTCCAAGTTTGGAGATGGTTTTAACTGATATTAAGGTATTTACTTTAATTAAATTATAAGCTCATTATATATTTCAAACAATAAGTTTATATGCAATTATACCTGAAAGTTACAAATCACAAGGTTTTAAAAATATTTTATAGACATGTAACAAAATCGTATTATCCGATAATTAATAATACTATGTTTTATTAGGGTGTAAAGGTCCAATGCTCCTTTCGTGGAGATGTTTATGATCGTTTTGTCTTAAAGTTCAAGGTTGGTGATTGGCTTGATTTCGAAGACTTTAAGGTTGTTGAACAGAATGGTTCATGTTTAGCTACTACACATCGTTACAAAATTGTTATTTTGTACAATACCAAGATAAGAGAGAATTCAATTGTTGGAGGGGAAGATTTCTATGATTTCGTCGATTTCAAACTCATCCATGATGGTACCCAATGTGAAGATTACTTAATCGGTAAGGGAATAATTCAGTTTTAAAAAGAAATTTCAAATACTATTTGAGATTCATTATATTTGAACTAATTTAAATTTTATACAGACATTATTGGTGAGGTTGTAAAAGTTGGCGAATTCAGATGTAATTTCAAAGAATTACAACAAAAAGAGGGAAATCAAAGGGGTTGAAAATAATGG